>OZ059904.1:7437575-7757188 GCA_964057215.1 Oscheius myriophilus
GGTTCAACTGTCAATTTGTCGTAATTTGTCGTATGCGACAAATTGTTTCAACTGCCAATTTGTCGTATGCGACAAATTGGTTTAACTGTCAATTTGTCGTATGCGACAAATTGATTCAACTGTCAATTTGTCGTATGCGACAAATTGGTGCTACTGTCAATTTGTCGTATGCGACAAATTGGTTCAAGTGTCAATTTGTTGTATGCGACAAATTGGTTCAACTGTCAATTTGTCGTATGCGACAATTTGGTTCAACTCTCAATTTGTCGTATGCGACAAATTGGTACTACTGTCAATTTGTCGTATGCGACAAATTGGTTCAACTGTCCATTTGTCGTATGCGACAAATTGGTTCAACTGTCAATTTGTCGTATGCGACAAATTGGTAGTACTGTTACTTTGTCGTATGCGACAAGTTGATTCAACTGTCAATTTGCCGTTTGCGACAAATTGGTACTACTGTCAATTTGTCGTATGCGACAAATTGGTTCAACTGTCAATTTGTCGTATGCGACAAATTGGTACTACTGTCAATTTGTCGTATGCGACAAATTGGTTCAACTGTCCATTTGTCGTATGCGACAAATTGGTTCAACTGTCAATTTGTCGTATGCGACAAATTGGTAGTACTGTTACTTTGTCGTATGCGACAAGTTGATTCAACTGTCAATTTGTCGTATGCGACAAATTGGTTCAACTGTCAATTTGTCGTTGGCGACAAATTGGTACTACTGTCAATTTGTCGTATGCGACAAATTGGTTCAACTGTCAATTTGTCGTATGCGACAAATTGATTCAATTGTCAATTTGTCGTATGCGACAAATTGGTTCAACTGTCAATTTGTCGTAATTTGTCGTATGCGACAAATTGATTCAACTGCCAATTTGTCGTATGCGACAAATTGGTTCAACTGTCAATTTGTCGTAATTTGTCGTATGCGACAAATTGATTCAACTGCCAATTTGTCGTATGCGACAAATTGGTTCAACTGTCAATTTGTCGTATGCGACAAATTGGTAGTACTGTCAATCTGTCGTTTGCGACAAATTGGTACTATTGTCAATTTGTCGTATGCGACAAATTGGTTCAACTGTCAATTTGTCGTATGCGACAAATTGGTTCAACTGTCAATTTGTCGTAATTTGTCGTATGCGACAAATTGTTTCAACTGCCAATTTGTCGTATGCGACAAATTGGTTTAACTGTCAATTTGTCGTATGCGACAAATTGATTCAACTGTCAATTTGTCGTATGCGACAAATTGGTGCTACTGTCAATTTGTCGTATGCGACAAATTGGTTCAAGTGTCAATTTGTTGTATGCGACAAATTGGTTCAACTGTCAATTTGTCGTATGCGACAATTTGGTTCAACTCTCAATTTGTCGTATGCGACAAATTGGTACTACTGTCAATTTGTCGTATGCGACAAATTGGTTCAACTGTCCATTTGTCGTATGCGACAAATTGGTTCAACTGTCAATTTGTCGTATGCGACAAATTGGTAGTACTGTTACTTTGTCGTATGCGACAAGTTGATTCAACTGTCAATTTGCCGTTTGCGACAAATTGGTTCAACTGTCAATTTGTCGTATGCGACAAATTGGTAGTACTGTCAATCTGTCGTTTGCGACAAATTGGTACTATTGTCAATTTGTCGTATGCGACAAATTGGTTCAACTGTCAATTTGTCGTATGCGACAAATTGGTTCAACTGTCAATTTGTCGTAATTTGTCGTATGCGACAAATTGTTTCAACTGCCAATTTGTCGTATGCGACAAATTGGTTTAACTGTCAATTTGTCGTATGCGACAAATTGATTCAACTGTCAATTTGTCGTATGCGACAAATTGGTGCTACTGTCAATTTGTCGTATGCGACAAATTGGTTCAAGTGTCAATTTGTTGTATGCGACAAATTGGTTCAACTGTCAATTTGTCGTATGCGACAATTTGGTTCAACTCTCAATTTGTCGTATGCGACAAATTGGTACTACTGTCAATTTGTCGTATGCGACAAATTGGTTCAACTGTCCATTTGTCGTATGCGACAAATTGGTTCAACTGTCAATTTGTCGTATGCGACAAATTGGTAGTACTGTTACTTTGTCGTATGCGACAAGTTGATTCAACTGTCAATTTGCCGTTTGCGACAAATTGGTACTACTGTCAATTTGTCGTATGCGACAAATTGGTTCAACTGTCAATTTGTCGTATGCGACAAATTGGTACTACTGTCAATTTGTCGTATGCGACAAATTGGTTCAACTGTCCATTTGTCGTATGCGACAAATTGGTTCAACTGTCAATTTGTCGTATGCGACAAATTGGTAGTACTGTTACTTTGTCGTATGCGACAAGTTGATTCAACTGTCAATTTGTCGTATGCGACAAATTGGTTCAACTGTCAATTTGTCGTTGGCGACAAATTGGTACTACTGTCAATTTGTCGTATGCGACAAATTGGTTCAACTGTCAATTTGTCGTATGCGACAAATTGATTCAATTGTCAATTTGTCGTATGCGACAAATTGGTTCAACTGTCAATTTGTCGTAATTTGTCGTATGCGACAAATTGATTCAACTGCCAATTTGTCGTATGCGACAAATTGGTTCAACTGTCAATTTGTCGTAATTTGTCGTATGCGACAAATTGATTCAACTGCCAATTTGTCGTATGCGACAAATTGGTTCAACTGTCAATTTGTCGTATGCGACAAATTGGTAGTACTGTCAATCTGTCGTTTGCGACAAATTGGTACTATTGTCAATTTGTCGTATGCGACAAATTGGTTCAACTGTCAATTTGTCGTATGCGACAAATTGGTTCAACTGTCAATTTGTCGTAATTTGTCGTATGCGACAAATTGTTTCAACTGCCAATTTGTCGTATGCGACAAATTGGTTTAACTGTCAATTTGTCGTATGCGACAAATTGATTCAACTGTCAATTTGTCGTATGCGACAAATTGGTGCTACTGTCAATTTGTCGTATGCGACAAATTGGTTCAAGTGTCAATTTGTTGTATGCGACAAATTGGTTCAACTGTCAATTTGTCGTATGCGACAATTTGGTTCAACTCTCAATTTGTCGTATGCGACAAATTGGTACTACTGTCAATTTGTCGTATGCGACAAATTGGTTCAACTGTCCATTTGTCGTATGCGACAAATTGGTTCAACTGTCAATTTGTCGTATGCGACAAATTGGTAGTACTGTTACTTTGTCGTATGCGACAAGTTGATTCAACTGTCAATTTGCCGTTTGCGACAAATTGGTACTACTGTCAATTTGTCGTATGCGACAAATTGGTTCAACTGTCAATTTGTCGTATGCGACAAATTGGTACTACTGTCAATTTGTCGTATGCGACAAATTGGTTCAACTGTCAATTTGTCGTAGGCGACAAATTGGTTCAACTGTCAATTTGTCGTAATTTGTCGTATGCGACAAATTGATTCAACTGCCAATTTGTCGTATGCGACAAATTGATTCAACTGTCAATTTGTCGTATGCGACAAATTGGTGCTACTGTCAATTTGTCGTATGCGACAAATTGGTTCAAGTGTCAATTTGTTGTATGCGACAAATTGGTTCAACTGTCAATTTGTCGTATGCGACAATTTGGTTCAACTCTCAATTTGTCGTATGCGACAAATTGGTACTACTGTCAATTTGTCGTATGCGACAAATTGGTTCAACTGTCCATTTGTCGTATGCGACAAATTGGTTCAACTGTCAATTTGTCGTATGCGACAAATTGGTAGTACTGTTACTTTGTCGTATGCGACAAGTTGATTCAACTGTCAATTTGCCGTTTGCGACAAATTGGTACTACTGTCAATTTGTCGTATGCGACAAATTGGTTCAACTGTCAATTTGTCGTATGCGACAAATTGGTACTACTGTCAATTTGTCGTTTGCGACAAATTGGTACTACTGTCAATTTGTCGTATGCGACAAATTGGTTCAACTGTCAATTTGTCGTATGCGACAAATTGATTCAACTGTCAATTTGTCGTATGCGACAAATTGGTTCAACTGTCAATTTGTCGTTTGCGACAAATTGGTACTACTGTCAATTTGTCGTATGCGACAAATTGGTTCAACTGTCAATTTGTCGTATGCGACAAATTGATTCAATTGTCAATTTGTCGTATGCGACAAATTGGTTCAACTGTCAATTTGTCGTAATTTGTCGTATGCGACAAATTGATTCAACTGCCAATTTGTCGTATGCGACAAATTGGTTCAACTGTCAATTTGTCGTATGCGACAAATTGGTAGTACTGTCAATCTGTCGTTTGCGACAAATTGGTACTATTGTCAATTTGTCGTATGCGACAAATTGGTTCAACTGTCAATTTGTCGTATGCGACAAATTGGTTCAACTGTCAATTTGTCATAATTTGTCGTATGCGACAAATTGTTTCAACTGCCAATTTGTCGTATGCGACAAATTGGTTTAACTGTCAATTTGTCGTATGCGACAAATTGATTCAACTGTCAATTTGTCGTATGCGACAAATTGGTGCTACTGTCAATTTGTCGTATGCGACAAATTGGTTCAAGTGTCAATTTGTTGTATGCGACAAATTGGTTCAACTGTCAATTTGTCGTATGCGACAATTTGGTTCAACTCTCAATTTGTCGTATGCGACAAATTGGTACTACTGTCAATTTGTCGTATGCGACAAATTGGTTCAACTGTCCATTTGTCGTATGCGACAAATTGGTTCAACTGTCAATTTGTCGTATGCGACAAATTGGTAGTACTGTTACTTTGTCGTATGCGACAAGTTGATTCAACTGTCAATTTGCCGTTTGCGACAAATTGGTACTACTGTCAATTTGTCGTATGCGACAAATTGGTTCAACTGTCAATTTGTCGTATGCGACAAATTGGTACTACTGTCAATTTGTCGTATGCGACAAATTGGTTCAACTGTCAATTTGTCGTAGGCGACAAATTGGTTCAACTGTCAATTTGTCGTAATTTGTCGTATGCGACAAATTGATTCAACTGCCAATTTGTCGTATGCGACAAATTGATTCAACTGTCAATTTGTCGTATGCGACAAATTGGTGCTACTGTCAATTTGTCGTATGCGACAAATTGGTTCAAGTGTCAATTTGTTGTATGCGACAAATTGGTTCAACTGTCAATTTGTCGTATGCGACAATTTGGTTCAACTCTCAATTTGTCGTATGCGACAAATTGGTACTACTGTCAATTTGTCGTATGCGACAAATTGGTTCAACTGTCCATTTGTCGTATGCGACAAATTGGTTCAACTGTCAATTTGTCGTATGCGACAAATTGGTACTACTGTCAATTTGTCGTTTGCGACAAATTGGTACTACTGTCAATTTGTCGTATGCGACAAATTGGTTCAACTGTCAATTTGTCGTATGCGACAAATTGATTCAACTGTCAATTTGTCGTATGCGACAAATTGGTTCAACTGTCAATTTGTCGTTTGCGACAAATTGGTACTACTGTCAATTTGTCGTATGCGACAAATTGGTTCAACTGTCAATTTGTCGTATGCGACAAATTGATTCAATTGTCAATTTGTCGTATGCGACAAATTGGTTCAACTGTCAATTTGTCGTAATTTGTCGTATGCGACAAATTGATTCAACTGCCAATTTGTCGTATGCGACAAATTGGTTCAACTGTCAATTTGTCGTATGCGACAAATTGGTAGTACTGTCAATCTGTCGTTTGCGACAAATTGGTACTACTGTCAATTTGTCGTATGCGACAAATTGGTTCAACTGTCCATTTGTCGTATGCGACAAATTGGTTCAACTGTCAATTTGTCGTATGCGACAAATTGGTAGTACTGTTACTTTGTCGTATGCGACAAGTTGATTCAACTGTCAATTTGCCGTTTGCGACAAATTGGTACTACTGTCAATTTGTCGTATGCGACAAATTGGTTCAACTGTCAATTTGTCGTATGCGACAAATTGGTTCAACTGTCAATTTGTCGTAATTTGTCGTATGCGACAAATTGTTTCAACTGCCAATTTGTCGTATGCGACAAATTGGTTTAACTGTCAATTTGTCGTATGCGACAAATTGATTCAACTGTCAATTTGTCGTATGCGACAAATTGGTGCTACTGTCAATTTGTCGTATGCGACAAATTGGTTCAAGTGTCAATTTGTTGTATGCGACAAATTGGTTCAACTGTCAATTTGTCGCATGCGACAATTTGGTTCAACTCTCAATTTGTCGTATGCGACAAATTGGTACTACTGTCAATTTGTCGTATGCGACAAATTGGTTCAACTGTCCATTTGTCGTATGCGACAAATTGGTTCAACTGTCAATTTGTCGTATGCGACAAATTGGTAGTACTGTTACTTTGTCGTATGCGACAAGTTGATTCAACTGTCAATTTGCCGTTTGCGACAAATTGGTACTACTGTCAATTTGTCGTATGCGACAAATTGGTTCAACTGTCAATTTGTCGTATGCGACAAATTGGTACTACTGTCAATTTGTCGTATGCGACAAATTGGTTCAACTGTCAATTTGTCGTAAGCGACAAATTGGTTCAACTGTCAATTTTGTCGTAATTTGTCGTATGCGACAAATTGATTCAACTGCCAATTTGTCGTATGCGACAAATTGATTCAACTGTCAATTTGTCGTATGCGACAAATTGGTACTACTGTCAATTTGTCGTTTGCGACAAATTGGTACTACTGTCAATTTGTCGTATGCGACAAATTGGTTCAACTGTCAATTTGTCGTATGCGACAAATTGATTCAACTGTCAATTTGTCGTATGCGACAAATTGGTTCAACTGTCAATTTGTCGTTTGCGACAAATTGGTACTACTGTCAATTTGTCGTATGCGACAAATTGGTTCAACTGTCAATTTGTCGTATGCGACAAATTGATTCAATTGTCAATTTGTCGTATGCGACAAATTGGTTCAACTGTCAATTTGTCGTAATTTGTCGTATGCGACAAATTGATTCAACTGCCAATTTGTCGTATGCGACAAATTGGTTCAACTGTCAATTTGTCGTATGCGACAAATTGGTAGTACTGTCAATCTGTCGTTTGCGACAAATTGGTACTACTGTCAATTTGTCGTATGCGACAAATTGGTTCAACTGTCCATTTGTCGTATGCGACAAATTGGTTCAACTGTCAATTTGTCGTATGCGACAAATTGGTAGTACTGTTACTTTGTCGTATGCGACAAGTTGATTCAACTGTCAATTTGCCGTTTGCGACAAATTGGTACTACTGTCAATTTGTCGTATGCGACAAATTGGTTCAACTGTCAATTTGTCGTATGCGACAAATTGGTTCAACTGTCAATTTGTCGTAATTTGTCGTATGCGACAAATTGTTTCAACTGCCAATTTGTCGTATGCGACAAATTGGTTTAACTGTCAATTTGTCGTATGCGACAAATTGATTCAACTGTCAATTTGTCGTATGCGACAAATTGGTGCTACTGTCAATTTGTCGTATGCGACAAATTGGTTCAAGTGTCAATTTGTTGTATGCGACAAATTGGTTCAACTGTCAATTTGTCGTATGCGACAATTTGGTTCAACTCTCAATTTGTCGTATGCGACAAATTGGTACTACTGTCAATTTGTCGTATGCGACAAATTGGTTCAACTGTCCATTTGTCGTATGCGACAAATTGGTTCAACTGTCAATTTGTCGTATGCGACAAATTGGTAGTACTGTTACTTTGTCGTATGCGACAAGTTGATTCAACTGTCAATTTGCCGTTTGCGACAAATTGGTACTACTGTCAATTTGTCGTATGCGACAAATTGGTTCAACTGTCAATTTGTCGTATGCGACAAATTGGTACTACTGTCAATTTGTCGTATGCGACAAATTGGTTCAACTGTCAATTTGTCGTAAGCGACAAATTGGTTCAACTGTCAATTTTGTCGTAATTTGTCGTATGCGACAAATTGATTCAACTGCCAATTTGTCGTATGCGACAAATTGATTCAACTGTCAATTTGTCATATGCGACAAATTGGTGCTACTGTCAATTTGTCGTATGCGACAAATTGGTTCAAGTGTCAATTTGTTGTATGCGACAAATTGGTTTAACTGTCAATTTGTCGTATGCGACAAGTTGATTCAACTGTCAATTTGCCGTTTGCGACAAATTGGTACTACTGTCAATTTGTCGTATGCGACAAATTGGTTCAACTGTCAATTTGTCGTATGCGACAAATTGGTACTACTGTCAATTTGTCGTATGCGACAAATTGGTTCAACTGTCAATTTGTCGTAAGCGACAAATTGGTTCAACTGTCAATTTGTCGTAATTTGTCGTATGCGACAATATGATTCAACTGCCAATTTGTCGTATGCGACAAATTGGTTCAACTGTCAATTTGTCGTATGCGACAAATTGGTAGTACTGTCAATTTGTCGTTTGCGACAAATTGGTACTACTGTCAATTTGTCGTATGCGACAAATTGGTTCAACTGTCAATTTGTCGTAATTTGTCGTATGCGACAAATTGATTCAACTGCCAATTTGTCGTATGCGACAAATTGGTTCAACTGTCAATTTGTCGTATGCGACAAATTGGTAGTACTGTCAATTTGTCGTTTGCGACAAATTGGTACTACTGTCAATTTGTCGTATGCGACAAATTGGTTCAACTGTCAATTTGTCGTATGCGACAAATTGATTCAACTGTCAATTTGTCGTATGCGACAAATTGATTCAACTGTCAATTTGTCGTATGCGACAAATTGGTTCAACTGTCAATTTGTCGTTTGCGACAAATTGTTACTACTGTCAATTTGTCGTATGCGACAAATTGGTTCAACTGTCAATTTGTCGTATGCGACAAATTGATTCAATTGTCAATTTGTCGTATGCGACAAATTGGTTCAACTGTCAATTTGTCGTAATTTGTCGTATGCGACAAATTGATTCAACTGTCAATTTGTCGTATGCGACAAATTGGTTCAACTGTCAATTTGTCGTATGCGACAAATTGGTAGTACTGTCAATCTGTCGTTTGCGACAAATTGGTACTATTGTCAATTTGTCGTATGCGACAAATTGGTTCAACTGTCAATTTGTCGTATGCGACAAATTGGTTCAACTGTCAATTTGTCGTAATTTGTCGTATGCGACAAATTGATTCAACTGCCAATTTGTCGTATGCGACAAATTGGTTCAACTGTCAATTTGTCGTATGCGACAAATTGGTAGTACTGTCAATCTGTCGTTTGCGACAAATTGGTACTACTGTCAATTTGTCGTATGCGACAAATTGGTTCAACTGTCAATTTGTCGTATGCGACAAATTGGTTCAACTGTCAATTTGTCGTAATTTGTCGTATGCGACAAATTGATTCAACTGCCAATTTGTCGTATGCGACAAATTGGTTTAACTGTCAATTTGTCGTATGCGACAAATTGATTCAACTGTCAATTTGTCGTATGCGACAAATTGGTGCTACTGTCAATTTGTCTTATGCGACAAATTGGTTCAAGTGTCAATTTGTCGTATGCGACAAATTGGTTCAACTGTCAATTTGTCGTATGCGACAATTTGGTTCAACTCTCAATTTGTCGTATGCGACAAATTGGTACTACTGTCAATTTGTCGTATGCGACAAATTGGTTCAACTGTCAATTTGTCGTATGCGACAAATTGGTTCAACTGTCAATTTGTCGTATGCGACAAATTGGTTCAACTGTCAATTTGTCGTATGCGACAAATTGGTAGTACTGTCAATTTGTCGTATGCGACAAATTGATTCAACTGTCAATTTGCCGTTTGCGACAAATTGGTACTACTGTCAATTTGTCGTATGCGACAAATTGGTTCAACTGTCAATTTGTCGTATGCGACAAATTGGTTCAACTGTCAATTTGTCGTATGCGACAAATTGGTACTACTGTCAATTTGTCGTATGCGACAAATTGGTTCAACTGTCAATTTTTCGTATGCGACAAATTGGTTCCACTGTCAATTTGTCGTAATTTGTCGTATGCGACAAATTGATTCAACTGCCAATTTGTCGTATGCGACAAATTGGTTCAACTGTCAATTTGTCGTATGCGACAAATTGGTTCAACTGTCAATTTGTCGTATGCGATAAATTGATTCGACTGTCAATTTGTCGTATGCGACAAATTGGTTCAACTGTCAATTTGTCGTATGCGACAAATTGGTTCAACTGTCAATTTGTCGCATGCGACAAATTGGTACTACTGTCAATTTGTCGTACGCGACAAATTGGTTCAAGTGTCAATTTGTCGTACGCGACAAATTGGTTCAACTGTCAATTTGTCGTATGCGACAAATTGGTACTACTGTCAATTTGTCGTATGCGACAAATTGGTTCAACTGTCAATTTGTCGTATGCGACAAATTGGTACTACTGTCAATTTGTCGTATGCGACAAATTGGTTCAACTGTCAATTTGTCGTATGCGACAAATTGATTCAACTGTCAATTTGTCGTATGCGACAAATTGGTTCAACTGTCAATTTGTCCTAATTTGTCGTATGCGACAAATTGATTCAACTGCCAATTTGTCGTATGCGACAAATTGGTTTAACTGTCAATTTGTCGTATGCGACAAATTGATTCAACTGTCAATTTGTCGTATGCGACAAATTGGTGCTACTGTCAATTTGTCGTATGCGACAAATTGGTTCAAGTGTCAATTTGTCGTATGCGACAAATTGGTTCAACTGTCAATTTGTCGTATGCGACAATTTGGTTCAACTCTCAATTTGTCGTATGCGACAAATTGGTACTACTGTCAATTTGTCGTATGCGACAAATTGGTTCAACTGTCAATTTGTCGTATGCGACAAGTTGATTCAACTGTCAATTTGCCGTTTGCGACAAATTGGTACTACTGTCAATTTGTCGTGTGCGACAAATTGGTAGTACTGTCAATTTGTCGTATGCGACAAATTGATTCAACTGTCAATTTGCCGTTTGCGACAAATTGGTACTACTGTCAATTTGTCGTATGCGACAAAATGGTTCAACTGTCAATTTGTCGTATGCGACAAATTGATTCGACTGTCAATTTGTCGTATGCGACAAATTGGTTCAACTGTCAATTTGTCGTATGCGACAAATTGGTTCAACTGTCAATTTGTCGTATGCGACAAATTGGTTCCACTGTCAATTTGTCGTAATTTGTCGTATGCGACAAATTGATTCAACTGCCAATTTGTCGTATGCGACAAATTGGTTCAACTGTCAATTTGTCGTATGCGACAAATTGGTTCAACTGTCAATTTGTCGTATGCGACAAATTGATTCGACTGTCAATTTGTCGTATGCGACAAATTGGTTCAACTGTCAATTTGTCGTATGCGACAAATTGGTTCAACTGTCAATTTGTCGTATGCGACAAATTGGTTCAAGTGTCAATTTGTCGTATGCGACAAATTGGTTCAACTGTCAATTTGTCGTTGGCGACAATTTGGTTCAACTCTCAATTTGTCGTATGCGACAAATTGGTACTACTGTCAATTTGTCGTATGCGACAAATTGGTTCAACTGTCAATTTGTCGTATGCGACAAGTTGATTCAACTGTCAATTTGCCGTTTGCGACAAATTGGTACTACTGTCAATTTGTCGTGTGCGACAAATTGGTAGTACTGTCAATTTGTCGTATGCGACAAATTGATTCAACTGTCAATTTGCCGTTTGCGACAAATTGGTACTACTGTCAATTTGTCGTATGCGACAAAATGGTTCAACTGTCAATTTGTCGTATGCGACAAATTGGTACTACTGTCAATTTGTCGTATGCGACAAATTGGTTCAACTGTCAATTTGTCGTATGCGACAAATTGGTTCCACTGTCAATTTGTCGTAATTTGTCGTATGCGACAAATTGATTCAACTGCCAATTTGTCGTATGCGACAAATTGGTTCAACTGTCAATTTGTCGTATGCGACAAATTGGTTCAACTGTCAATTTGTCGTATGCGACAAATTGATTCGACTGTCAATTTGTCGTATGCGACAAATTGGTTCAACTGTCAATTTGTCGTATGCGACAAATTGGTTCAACTGTCAATTTGTCGCATGCGACAAATTGGTACTACTGTCAATTTGTCGTACGCGACAAATTGGTTCAAGTGTCAATTTGTCGTATGCGACAAATTGGTTCAACTGTCAATTTGTCGTATGCGACAAATTGGTACTACTGTCAATTTGTCGTATGCGACAAATTGGTTCAACTGTCAATTTGTCGTATGCGACAAATTGGTACTACTGTCAATTTGTCGTATGCGACAAATTGGTTCAACTGTCAATTTGTCGTATGCGACAAATTGATTCAACTGTCAATTTGTCGTATGCGACAAATTGGTTCAACTGTCAATTTGTCCTAATTTGTCGTATGCGACAAATTGATTCAACTGCCAATTTGTCGTATGCGACAAATTGGTTTAACTGTCAATTTGTCGTATGCGACAAATTGATTCAACTGTCAATTTGTCGTATGCGACAAATTGGTGCTACTGTCAATTTGTCGTATGCGACAAATTGGTTCAAGTGTCAATTTGTCGTATGCGACAAATTGGTTCAACTGTCAATTTGTCGTATGCGACAATTTGGTTCAACTCTCAATTTGTCGTATGCGACAAATTGGTACTACTGTCAATTTGTCGTATGCGACAAATTGGTTCAACTGTCAATTTGTCGTATGCGACAAGTTGATTCAACTGTCAATTTGCCGTTTGCGACAAATTGGTACTACTGTCAATTTGTCGTGTGCGACAAATTGGTTCAACTGTCAATTTGTCGTATGCGACAAATTGGTACTACTGTCAATTTGTCGTAGGCGACAAATTGGTTCAACTGTCAATTTGTCGTATGCGACAAATTGGTTCAACTGTCAATTTGTCGTATGCGACAAATTGGTTCAAGTGTCAATTTGTCGTATGCGACAAATTGGTTCAACTGTCAATTTGTCGTATGCGACAATTTGGTTCAACTCTCAATTTGTCGTATGCGACAAATTGGTACTACTGTCAATTTGTCGTATGCGACAAATTGGTTCAACTGTCAATTTGTCGCATGCGACAAATTGGTTCAACTGTCAATTTGTCGTATGCGACAAATTGGTAGTACTGTCAATTTGTCGTATGCGACAAATTGATTCAACTGTCAATTTGCCGTTTGGGACAAATTGGTTCAATTGTCAATTTGTCGTAATTTGTCGTATGCGACAAATTGATTCAACTGCCAATTTGTCGTATGCGACAATTTGGTTCAACTCTCAATTTGTCGTATGCGACAAATTGGTTTAACTGTCAATTTGTCGTATGCGACAAATTGGTTCAAGTGTCAATTTGTCGTATGCGACAAATTGGTTTAACTGTCAATTTGTCGTATGCGACAATTTGGTTCAACTCTCAATTTGTCGTATGCGACAAATTGGTGCTACTGTCAATTTGTCGTATGCGACAAATTGGTTCAAGTGTCAATTTGTTGTATGCGACAAATTGGTTCAACTGTCAATTTGTCGTATGCGACAATTTGGTTCAACTCTCAATTTGTCGTATGCGACAAATTGGTACTACTGTCAATTTGTCGTAAGCGACAAATTGGTTCAACTGTCAATTTGTCGTATGCGACAAATTGTTTCAACTGCCAATTTGTCGTATGCGACAAATTGGTTTAACTGTCAATTTGTCGTATGCGACAAATTGATTCAACTGTCAATTTGTCGTATGCGACAAATTGGTGCTACTGTCAATTTGTCGTATGCGACAAATTGGTACTACTGTCAATTTGTCGTATGCGACAAATTGGTTCAACTGTCAATTTGTCGTATGCGACAAATTGGTACTACTGTCAATTTGTCGTATGCGACAAATTGGTTCAACTGTCAATTTGTCGTAAGCGACAAATTGGTTCAACTGTCAATTTTGTCGTAATTTGTCGTATGCGACAAATTGATTCAACTGCCAATTTGTCGTATGCGACAAATTGATTCAACTGTCAATTTGTCATATGCGACAAATTGGTGCTACTGTCAATTTGTCGTATGCGACAAATTGGTTCAAGTGTCAATTTGTTGTATGCGACAAATTGGTTTAACTGTCAATTTGTCGTATGCGACAAGTTGATTCAACTGTCAATTTGCCGTTTGCGACAAATTGGTACTACTGTCAATTTGTCGTATGCGACAAATTGGTTCAACTGTCAATTTGTCGTATGCGACAAATTGGTACTACTGTCAATTTGTCGTATGCGACAAATTGGTTCAACTGTCAATTTGTCGTAAGCGACAAATTGGTTCAACTGTCAATTTGTCGTAATTTGTCGTATGCGACAATATGATTCAACTGCCAATTTGTCGTATGCGACAAATTGGTTCAACTGTCAATTTGTCGTATGCGACAAATTGGTAGTACTGTCAATTTGTCGTTTGCGACAAATTGGTACTACTGTCAATTTGTCGTATGCGACAAATTGGTTCAACTGTCAATTTGTCGTAATTTGTCGTATGCGACAAATTGATTCAACTGCCAATTTGTCGTATGCGACAAATTGGTTCAACTGTCAATTTGTCGTATGCGACAAATTGGTAGTACTGTCAATTTGTCGTTTGCGACAAATTGGTACTACTGTCAATTTGTCGTATGCGACAAATTGGTTCAACTGTCAATTTGTCGTATGCGACAAATTGATTCAACTGTCAATTTGTCGTATGCGACAAATTGATTCAACTGTCAATTTGTCGTATGCGACAAATTGGTTCAACTGTCAATTTGTCGTTTGCGACAAATTGTTACTACTGTCAATTTGTCGTATGCGACAAATTGGTTCAACTGTCAATTTGTCGTATGCGACAAATTGATTCAATTGTCAATTTGTCGTATGCGACAAATTGGTTCAACTGTCAATTTGTCGTAATTTGTCGTATGCGACAAATTGATTCAACTGCCAATTTGTCGTATGCGACAAATTGGTTCAACTGTCAATTTGTCGTATGCGACAAATTGGTAGTACTGTCAATCTGTCGTTTGCGACAAATTGGTACTATTGTCAATTTGTCGTATGCGACAAATTGGTTCAACTGTCAATTTGTCGTATGCGACAAATTGGTTCAACTGTCAATTTGTCGTAATTTGTCGTATGCGACAAATTGATTCAACTGCCAATTTGTCGTATGCGACAAATTGGTTCAACTGTCAATTTGTCGTATGCGACAAATTGGTAGTACTGTCAATCTGTCGTTTGCGACAAATTGGTACTACTGTCAATTTGTCGTATGCGACAAATTGGTTCAACTGTCAATTTGTCGTATGCGACAAATTGGTTCAACTGTCAATTTGTCGTAATTTGTCGTATGCGACAAATTGATTCAACTGCCAATTTGTCGTATGCGACAAATTGGTTTAACTGTCAATTTGTCGTATGCGACAAATTGATTCAACTGTCAATTTGTCGTATGCGACAAATTGGTGCTACTGTCAATTTGTCTTATGCGACAAATTGGTTCAAGTGTCAATTTGTCGTATGCGACAAATTGGTTCAACTGTCAATTTGTCGTATGCGACAATTTGGTTCAACTCTCAATTTGTCGTATGCGACAAATTGGTACTACTGTCAATTTGTCGTATGCGACAAATTGGTTCAACTGTCAATTTGTCGTATGCGACAAATTGGTTCAACTGTCAATTTGTCGTATGCGACAAATTGGTTCAACTGTCAATTTGTCGTATGCGACAAATTGGTAGTACTGTCAATTTGTCGTATGCGACAAATTGATTCAACTGTCAATTTGCCGTTTGCGACAAATTGGTACTACTGTCAATTTGTCGTATGCGACAAATTGGTTCAACTGTCAATTTGTCGTATGCGACAAATTGGTTCAACTGTCAATTTGTCGTATGCGACAAATTGGTACTACTGTCAATTTGTCGTATGCGACAAATTGGTTCAACTGTCAATTTTTCGTATGCGACAAATTGGTTCCACTGTCAATTTGTCGTAATTTGTCGTATGCGACAAATTGATTCAACTGCCAATTTGTCGTATGCGACAAATTGGTTCAACTGTCAATTTGTCGTATGCGACAAATTGGTTCAACTGTCAATTTGTCGTATGCGACAAATTGATTCGACTGTCAATTTGTCGTATGCGACAAATTGGTTCAACTGTCAATTTGTCGTATGCGACAAATTGGTTCAACTGTCAATTTGTCGCATGCGACAAATTGGTACTACTGTCAATTTGTCGTACGCGACAAATTGGTTCAAGTGTCAATTTGTCGTATGCGACAAATTGGTTCAACTGTCAATTTGTCGTATGCGACAAATTGGTACTACTGTCAATTTGTCGTATGCGACAAATTGGTTCAACTGTCAATTTGTCGTATGCGACAAATTGGTACTACTGTCAATTTGTCGTATGCGACAAATTGGTTCAACTGTCAATTTGTCGTATGCGACAAATTGATTCAACTGTCAATTTGTCGTATGCGACAAATTGGTTCAACTGTCAATTTGTCCTAATTTGTCGTATGCGACAAATTGATTCAACTGCCAATTTGTCGTATGCGACAAATTGGTTTAACTGTCAATTTGTCGTATGCGACAAATTGATTCAACTGTCAATTTGTCGTATGCGACAAATTGGTGCTACTGTCAATTTGTCGTATGCGACAAATTGGTTCAAGTGTCAATTTGTCGTATGCGACAAATTGGTTCAACTGTCAATTTGTCGTATGCGACAATTTGGTTCAACTCTCAATTTGTCGTATGCGACAAATTGGTACTACTGTCAATTTGTCGTATGCGACAAATTGGTTCAACTGTCAATTTGTCGTATGCGACAAGTTGATTCAACTGTCAATTTGCCGTTTGCGACAAATTGGTACTACTGTCAATTTGTCGTGTGCGACAAATTGGTAGTACTGTCAATTTGTCGTATGCGACAAAATGGTTCAACTGTCAATTTGTCGTATGCGACAAGTTGATTCAACTGTCAATTTGCCGTTTGCGACAAATTGGTACTACTGTCAATTTGCCGTTTGCGACAAATTGGTACTACTGTCAATTTGTCGTATGCGACAAAATGGTTCAACTGTCAATTTGTCGTATGCGACAAATTGATTCGACTGTCAATTTGTCGTATGCGACAAATTGGTTCAACTGTCAATTTGTCGTATGCGACAAATTGGTTCAACTGTCAATTTGTCGTATGCGACAAATTGGTTCCACTGTCAATTTGTCGTAATTTGTCGTATGCGACAAATTGATTCAACTGCCAATTTGTCGTATGCGACAAATTGGTTCAACTGTCAATTTGTCGTATGCGACAAATTGGTTCAACTGTCAATTTGTCGTATGCGACAAATTGATTCGACTGTCAATTTGTCGTATGCGACAAATTGGTTCAACTGTCAATTTGTCGTATGCGACAAATTGGTTCAACTGTCAATTTGTCGTATGCGACAAATTGGTTCAAGTGTCAATTTGTCGTATGCGACAAATTGGTTCAACTGTCAATTTGTCGTTGGCGACAATTTGGTTCAACTCTCAATTTGTCGTATGCGACAAATTGGTACTACTGTCAATTTGTCGTATGCGACAAATTGGTTCAACTGTCAATTTGTCGTATGCGACAAGTTGATTCAACTGTCAATTTGCCGTTTGCGACAAATTGGTACTACTGTCAATTTGTCGTGTGCGACAAATTGGTAGTACTGTCAATTTGTCGTATGCGACAAATTGATTCAACTGTCAATTTGCCGTTTGCGACAAATTGGTACTACTGTCAATTTGTCGTATGCGACAAAATGGTTCAACTGTCAATTTGTCGTATGCGACAAATTGGTACTACTGTCAATTTGTCGTATGCGACAAATTGGTTCAACTGTCAATTTGTCGTATGCGACAAATTGGTTCCACTGTCAATTTGTCGTAATTTGTCGTATGCGACAAATTGATTCAACTGCCAATTTGTCGTATGCGACAAATTGGTTCAACTGTCAATTTGTCGTATGCGACAAATTGGTTCAACTGTCAATTTGTCGTATGCGACAAATTGATTCGACTGTCAATTTGTCGTATGCGACAAATTGGTTCAACTGTCAATTTGTCGTATGCGACAAATTGGTTCAACTGTCAATTTGTCGCATGCGACAAATTGGTACTACTGTCAATTTGTCGTACGCGACAAATTGGTTCAAGTGTCAATTTGTCGTATGCGACAAATTGGTTCAACTGTCAATTTGTCGTATGCGACAAATTGGTACTACTGTCAATTTGTCGTATGCGACAAATTGGTTCAACTGTCAATTTGTCGTATGCGACAAATTGGTACTACTGTCAATTTGTCGTATGCGACAAATTGGTTCAACTGTCAATTTGTCGTATGCGACAAATTGATTCAACTGTCAATTTGTCGTATGCGACAAATTGGTTCAACTGTCAATTTGTCCTAATTTGTCGTATGCGACAAATTGATTCAACTGCCAATTTGTCGTATGCGACAAATTGGTTTAACTGTCAATTTGTCGTATGCGACAAATTGATTCAACTGTCAATTTGTCGTATGCGACAAATTGGTGCTACTGTCAATTTGTCGTATGCGACAAATTGGTTCAAGTGTCAATTTGTCGTATGCGACAAATTGGTTCAACTGTCAATTTGTCGTATGCGACAATTTGGTTCAACTCTCAATTTGTCGTATGCGACAAATTGGTACTACTGTCAATTTGTCGTATGCGACAAATTGGTTCAACTGTCAATTTGTCGTATGCGACAAGTTGATTCAACTGTCAATTTGCCGTTTGCGACAAATTGGTACTACTGTCAATTTGTCGTGTGCGACAAATTGGTTCAACTGTCAATTTGTCGTATGCGACAAATTGGTACTACTGTCAATTTGTCGTAGGCGACAAATTGGTTCAACTGTCAATTTGTCGTATGCGACAAATTGGTTCAACTGTCAATTTGTCGTATGCGACAAATTGGTTCAAGTGTCAATTTGTCGTATGCGACAAATTGGTTCAACTGTCAATTTGTCGTATGCGACAATTTGGTTCAACTCTCAATTTGTCGTATGCGACAAATTGGTACTACTGTCAATTTGTCGTATGCGACAAATTGGTTCAACTGTCAATTTGTCGCATGCGACAAATTGGTTCAACTGTCAATTTGTCGTATGCGACAAATTGGTAGTACTGTCAATTTGTCGTATGCGACAAATTGATTCAACTGTCAATTTGCCGTTTGGGACAAATTGGTTCAATTGTCAATTTGTCGTAATTTGTCGTATGCGACAAATTGATTCAACTGCCAATTTGTCGTATGCGACAATTTGGTTCAACTCTCAATTTGTCGTATGCGACAAATTGGTTTAACTGTCAATTTGTCGTATGCGACAAATTGGTTCAAGTGTCAATTTGTCGTATGCGACAAATTGGTTTAACTGTCAATTTGTCGTATGCGACAATTTGGTTCAACTCTCAATTTGTCGTATGCGACAAATTGGTTTAACTGTCAATTTGTCGTATGCGACAAATTGATTCAACTGTCAATTTGTCGTATGCGACAAATTGGTGCTACTGTCAATTTGTCGTATGCGACAAATTGGTTCAAGTGTCAATTTGTCGTATGCGACAAATTGGTTCAACTGTCAATTTGTCGTATGCGACAATTTGGTTCAACTCTCAATT
Source organism: Oscheius myriophilus (assembly GCA_964057215.1). NCBI lineage: Eukaryota > Metazoa > Nematoda > Chromadorea > Rhabditida > Rhabditidae > Oscheius > Oscheius myriophilus. The sequence goes on from OZ059904.1 coordinate 7,457,283, forward strand.
TGTCGTATGCGACAAATTGGTACTACTGTCAATTTGTCGTATGCGACAAACTGATTCAACTGTCAATTTGTCGTATGCGACAAGTTGATTCAACTGTCAATTTGCCGTTTGCGACAAATTGGTACTACTGTCAATTTGTCGTATGCGACAAATTGGTTCAACTGTCAATTTGTCGTATGCGACAAATTGGTACTACTGTCAATTTGTCGTAGGCGACAAATTGGTTCAACTGTCAATTTGTCGTATGCGACAAATTGGTTCAACTGTCAATTTGTCGTAATTTGTCGTATGCGACAAATTGATTCAACTGCCAATTTGTCGTATGCGACAAATTGGTTCAACTGTCAATTTGTCGTATGCGACAAATTGGTAGTACTGTCAATTTGTCGTTTGCGACAAATTGGTACTACTGTCAATTTGTCGTATGCGACAAATTGGTTCAACTGTCAATTTGTCGTATGCGACAAATTGATTCAACTGTCAATTTGTCGTATGCGACAAATTGGTTCAACTGTCAATTTGTCGTTTGCGACCAATTGGTACTACTGTCATTTTGTCGTATGCGACAAATTGGTTCAACTGTCAATTTGTCGTATGCGACAAATTGATTCAATTGTCAATTTTTCGTATGCGACAAATTGATTCAACTGTCAATTTGTCGCATGCGACAAATTGGTTCAACTGTCAATTTGTCGTATGCGACAAATTGGTTCAACTGTCAATTTGTCGCATGCGACAAATTGGTACTACTGTCAATTTGTCGTACGCGACAAATTGGTTCAAGTGTCAATTTGTCGTATGCGACAAATTGGTTCAACTGTCAATTTGTCGTTTGCGACCAATTGGTACTACTGTCATTTTGTCGTATGCGACAAATTGGTTCAACTGTCAATTTGTCGCATGCGACAAATTGGTACTACTGTCAATTTGTCGTACGCGACAAATTGGTTCAAGTGTCAATTTGTCGTATGCGACAAATTGGTTCAACTGTCAATTTGTCGTATGCGACAAATTGGTACTACTGTCAATTTGTCGTATGCGACAAATTGGTTCAACTGTCAATTTGTCGTATGCGACAAATTGGTACTACTGTCAATTTGTCGTATGCGACAAATTGGTTCAACTGTCAATTTGTCGTATGCGACAAATTGATTCAACTGTCAATTTGTCGTATGCGACAAATTGGTTCAACTGTCAATTTGTCCTAATTTGTCGTATGCGACAAATTGATTCAACTGCCAATTTGTCGTATGCGACAAATTGGTTTAACTGTCAATTTGTCGTATGCGACAAATTGATTCAACTGTCAATTTGTCGTATGCGACAAATTGGTGCTACTGTCAATTTGTCGTATGCGACAAATTGGTTCAAGTGTCAATTTGTCGTATGCGACAAATTGGTTCAACTGTCAATTTGTCGTATGCGACAATTTGGTTCAACTCTCAATTTGTCGTATGCGACAAATTGGTACTACTGTCAATTTGTCGTATGCGACAAGTTGATTCAACTGTCAATTTGCCGTTTGCGACAAATTGGTACTACTGTCAATTTGTCGTGTGCGACAAATTGGTTCAACTGTCAATTTGTCGTATGCGACAAATTGGTACTACTGTCAATTTGTCGTAGGCGACAAATTGGTTCAACTGTCAATTTGTCGTATGCGACAAATTGGTTCAACTGTCAATTTGTCGTATGCGACAAATTGGTTCAAGTGTCAATTTGTCGTATGCGACAAATTGGTTCAACTGTCAATTTGTCGTATGCGACAATTTGGTTCAACTCTCAATTTGTCGTATGCGACAAATTGGTACTACTGTCAATTTGTCGTATGCGACAAATTGGTTCAACTGTCAATTTGTCGCATGCGACAAATTGGTTCAACTGTCAATTTGTCGTATGCGACAAATTGGTAGTACTGACAATTTGTCGTATGCGACAAATTGATTCAACTGTCAATTTGCCGTTTGGGACAAATTGGTTCAATTGTCAATTTGTCGTAATTTGTCGTATGCGACAAATTGATTCAACTGCCAATTTGTCGTATGCGACAATTTGGTTCAACTCTCAATTTGTCGTATGCGACAAATTGGTTTAACTGTCAATTTGTCGTATGCGACAAATTGGTTCAAGTGTCAATTTGTCGTATGCGACAAATTGGTTCAACTGTCAATTTGTCGTATGCGACAATTTGGTTCAACTCTCAATTTGTCGTATGCGACAAATTGGTTTAACTGTCAATTTGTCGTATGCGACAAATTGATTCAACTGTCAATTTGTCGTATGCGACAAATTGGTGCTACTGTCAATTTGTCGTATGCGACAAATTGGTTCAAGTGTCAATTTGTCGTATGCGACAAATTGGTTTAACTGTCAATTTGTCGTATGCGACAATTTGGTTCAACTCTCAATTTGTCGTATGCGACAAATTGGTACTACTGTCAATTTGTCGTATGCGACAAACTGATTCAACTGTCAATTTGTCGTATGCGACAAGTTGATTCAACTGTCAATTTGCCGTTTGCGACAAATTGGTACTACTGTCAATTTGTCGTATGCGACAAATTGGTTCAACTGTCAATTTGTCGTATGCGACAAATTGGTACTACTGTCAATTTGTCGTAGGCGACAAATTGGTTCAACTGTCAATTTGTCGTATGCGACAAATTGGTTCAACTGTCAATTTGTCGTAATTTGTCGTATGCGACAAATTGATTCAACTGCCAATTTGTCGTATGCGACAAATTGGTTCAACTGTCAATTTGTCGTATGCGACAAATTGGTAGTACTGTCAATTTGTCGTTTGCGACAAATTGGTACTACTGTCAATTTGTCGTATGCGACAAATTGGTTCAACTGTCAATTTGTCGTATGCGACAAATTGATTCAACTGTCAATTTGTCGTATGCGACAAATTGGTTCAACTGTCAATTTGTCGTTTGCGACCAATTGGTACTACTGTCATTTTGTCGTATGCGACAAATTGGTTCAACTGTCAATTTGTCGTATGCGACAAATTGATTCAATTGTCAATTTTTCGTATGCGACAAATTGATTCAACTGTCAATTTGTCGCATGCGACAAATTGGTTCAACTGTCAATTTGTCGTATGCGACAAATTGATTCACCTGTCAATTTGTCGTATGCGACAAATTGATTCAACTGTCAATTTGTCGTATGCGACAAATTGACATTTGAATCAATTTGTGTCAATTTGTCGTATGCGACAAATTGGTTCAACTGTCAATTTGTCGCATGCGACAAATTGGTACTACTGTCAATTTGTCGTACGCGACAAATTAGTACTACTGTCAATTTGTCGTATGCGACAAATTGATTCAACTGTCAATTTGTCGTATGCGACAAATTGGTTCTACTGTCAATTTGTCGTATGCGACAAATTGGTACTACTGTCAATTTGTTGTATGCGACAAATTGGTACTACTGTCAATTTGTCGTATGCGACAAATTGGTACTACTGTCAATTTGTCGTATGCGACAAATTGATTCAACTGTCAAGTTGTCGTATGCGACAAATTGATTCGACTGTCAATTTGTCGTATGCGACAAATTGGTTCGATTGTCAATTTGTCGTATGCGACAAATTGGTTCGACTGTCAATTTGTCGTATGCGACAAATTGGTACTACTGTCAATTTGTCGTATGCGACAAATTGGTACTACTGTCAATTTGTCGTATGCGACAAATTGGTTCAACTGTCAATTTGTCGTATGCGACAAATTGGTTCAACTGTCAATTTGTCGTATGCGACAAATTGGTTCAACTGTCAATTTGTCGTATGCGACAAATTGATTCGACTGTCAATTTGTCGTATGCGACAAATTGGTACTACTGTCAATTTGTCGTATGCGACAAATTGGTTCAACTGCCAATTTGTCGTATGCGACAAATTGGTTTAACTGTCAATTTGTCGTATGCGACAAATTGATTCAACTGTCAATTTGTCGTATGCGACAAATTGGTGCTACTGTCAATTTGTCGTATGCGACAAATTGGTTCAAGTGTCAATTTGTCGTATGCGACAAATTGGTTCAACTCTCAATTTGTCGTATGCGACAAATTGGTACTACTGTCAATTTGTCGTATGCGACAAATTGGTTCAACTGTCAATTTGTCGTATGCGACAAGTTGATTCAACTGTCAATTTGTCGTAATTTGTCGTATGCGACAAATTGATTCAACTGCCAATTTGTCGTATGCGACAAATTGGTTTAACTGTCAATTTGTCGTATGCGACAAATTGATTCAACTGTCAATTTGTCGTATGCGACAAATTGGTGCTACTGTCAATTTGTCGTATGCGACAAATTGGTTCAAGTGTCAATTTGTCGTATGCGACAAATTGGTTCAACTCTCAATTTGTCGTCTGCGACAAATTGGTACTACTGTCAATTTGTCGTATGCGACAAATTGGTTCAACTGTCAATTTGTCGTATGCGACAAGTTGATTCAACTGTCAATTTGCCGTTTGCGACAAATTGGTACTACTGTCAATTTGTCGTAGGCGACAAATTGGTTCAACTGTCAATTTGTCGTATGCGACAAATTGGTTCAACTGTCAATTTGTCGTAATTTGTCGTATGCGACAAATTGACTCAACTGCCAATTTGTCGTATGCGACAAATTGGTTCAACTGTCAATTTGTCGTATGCGACAAATTGGTAGTACTGTCAATTTGTCGTTTGCGACAAATTGGTACTACTGTCAATTTGTCGTATGCGACAAATTGGTTCAACTGTCAATTTGCCGTTTGGGACAAATTGGTTCAATTGTCAATTTGTCGTAATTTGTCGTATGCGACAAATTGATTCAACTGCCAATTTGTCGTATGCGACAATTTGGTTCAACTCTCAATTTGTCGTATGCGACAAATTGGTTTAACTGTCAATTTGTCGTCTGCGACAAATTGGTTCAAGTGTCAATTTGTCGTATGCGACAAATTGGTTCAACTGTCAATTTGTCGTATGCGACAATTTGGTTCAACTCTCAATTTGTCGTATGCGACAAATTGGTTTAACTGTCAATTTGTCGTATGCGACAAATTGATTCAACTGTCAATTTGTCGTATGCGACAAATTGGTGCTACTGTCAATTTGTCGTATGCGACAAATTGGTTCAAGTGTCAATTTGTCGTATGCGACAAATTGGTTTAACTGTCAATTTGTCGTATGCGACAATTTGGTTCAACTCTCAATTTGTCGTATGCGACAAATTGGTACTACTGTCAATTTGTCGTATGCGACAAACTGATTCAACTGTCAATTTGTCGTATGCGACAAGTTGATTCAACTGTCAATTTGCCGTTTGCGACAAATTGGTACTACTGTCAATTTGTCGTATGCGACAAATTGGTTCAACTGTCAATTTGTCGTATGCGACAAATTGGTACTACTGTCAATTTGTCGTAGGCGACAAATTGGTTCAACTGTCAATTTGTCGTAATTTGTCGTATGCGACAAATTGATTCAACTGCCAATTTGTCGTATGCGACAAATTGGTTCAACTGTCAATTTGTCGTATGCGACAAATTGGTAGTACTGTCAATTTGTCGTTTGCGACAAATTGGTACTACTGTCAATTTGTCGTTTGCGACCAATTGGTACTACTGTCATTTTGTCGTATGCGACAAATTGGTTCAACTGTCAATTTGTCGTATGCGACAAATTGATTCAATTGTCAATTTTTCGTATGCGACAAATTGATTCAACTGTCAATTTGTCGCATGCGACAAATTGGTTCAACTGTCAATTTGTCGTATGCGACAAATTGATTCACCTGTCAATTTGTCGTATGCGACAAATTGATTCAACTGTCAATTTGTCGTATGCGACAAATTGACATTTGAATCAATTTGTGTCAATTTGTCGTATGCGACAAATTGGTTCAACTGTCAATTTGTCGTATGCGACAAATTGATTCAACTGTCAATTTGTCGTATGCGACAAATTGGTGCTACTGTCAATTTGTCGTATGCGACAAATTGGTTCAAGTGTCAATTTGTCGTATGCGACAAATTGGTTCAACTCTCAATTTGTCGTCTGCGACAAATTGGTACTACTGTCAATTTGTCGTATGCGACAAATTGGTTCAACTGTCAATTTGTCGTATGCGACAAGTTGATTCAACTGTCAATTTGCCGTTTGCGACAAATTGGTACTACTGTCAATTTGTCGTATGCGACAAATTGGTTCAACTGTTAATTTGTCGTATGCGACAAATTGGTACTACTGTCAATTTGTCGTAGGCGACAAATTGGTTCAACTGTCAATTTGTCGTATGCGACAAATTGGTTCAACTGTCAATTTGTCGTAATTTGTCGTATGCGACAAATTGATTCAACTGCCAATTTGTCGTATGCGACAAATTGGTTCAACTGTCAATTTGTCGTATGCGACAAATTGGTAGTACTGTCAATTTGTCGTTTGCGACAAATTGGTACTACTGTCAATTTGTCGTATGCGACAAATTGGTTCAACTGTCAATTTGCCGTTTGGGACAAATTGGTTCAATTGTCAATTTGTCGTAATTTGTCGTATGCGACAAATTGATTCAACTGCCAATTTGTCGTATGCGACAATTTGGTTCAACTCTCAATTTGTCGTATGCGACAAATTGGTTTAACTGTCAATTTGTCGTCTGCGACAAATTGGTTCAAGTGTCAATTTGTCGTATGCGACAAATTGGTTCAACTGTCAATTTGTCGTATGCGACAATTTGGTTCAACTCTCAATTTGTCGTATGCGACAAATTGGTTTAACTGTCAATTTGTCGTATGCGACAAATTGATTCAACTGTCAATTTGTCGTATGCGACAAATTGGTGCTACTGTCAATTTGTCGTATGCGACAAATTGGTTCAAGTGTCAATTTGTCGTATGCGACAAATTGGTTTAACTGTCAATTTGTCGTATGCGACAATTTGGTTCAACTCTCAATTTGTCGTATGCGACAAATTGGTACTACTGTCAATTTGTCGTATGCGACAAACTGATTCAACTGTCAATTTGTCGTATGCGACAAGTTGATTCAACTGTCAATTTGCCGTTTGCGACAAATTGGTACTACTGTCAATTTGTCGTATGCGACAAATTGGTTCAACTGTCAATTTGTCGTATGCGACAAATTGGTACTACTGTCAATTTGTCGTAGGCGACAAATTGGTTCAACTGTCAATTTGTCGTAATTTGTCGTATGCGACAAATTGATTCAACTGCCAATTTGTCGTATGCGACAAATTGGTTCAACTGTCAATTTGTCGTATGCGACAAATTGGTAGTACTGTCAATTTGTCGTTTGCGACAAATTGGTACTACTGTCAATTTGTCGTATGCGACAAATTGGTTCAACTGTCAATTTGTCGTATGCGACAAATTGATTCAACTGTCAATTTGTCGTATGCGACAAATTGGTTCAACTGTCAATTTGTCGTTTGCGACCAATTGGTACTACTGTCATTTTGTCGTATGCGACAAATTGGTTCAACTGTCAATTTGTCGTATGCGACAAATTGATTCAATTGTCAATTTTTCGTATGCGACAAATTGATTCAACTGTCAATTTGTCGCATGCGACAAATTGGTTCAACTGTCAATTTGTCGTATGCGACAAATTGATTCACCTGTCAATTTGTCGTATGCGACAAATTGATTCAACTGTCAATTTGTCGTATGCGACAAATTGACATTTGAATCAATTTGTGTCAATTTGTCGTATGCGACAAATTGGTTCAACTGTCAATTTGTCGCATGCGACAAATTGGTACTACTGTCAATTTGTCGTACGCGACAAATTAGTACTACTGTCAATTTGTCGTATGCGACAAATTGATTCAACTGTCAATTTGTCGTATGCGACAAATTGGTTCAACTGTCAATTTGTCGTATGCGACAAATTGGTACTACTGTCAATTTGTTGTATGCGACAAATTGGTACTACTGTCAATTTGTCGTATGCGACAAATTGGTACTACTGTCAATTTGTCGTATGCGACAAATTGATTCAACTGTCAAGTTGTCGTATGCGACAAATTGATTCGACTGTCAATTTGTCGTATGCGACAAATTGGTTCGATTGTCAATTTGTCGTATGCGACAAATTGGTTCGACTGTCAATTTGTCGTATGCGACAAATTGGTACTACTGTCAATTTGTCGTATGCGACAAATTGGTACTACTGTCAATTTGTCGTATGCGACAAATTGGTTCAACTGTCAATTTGTCGTATGCGACAAATTGGTTCAACTGTCAATTTGTCGTATGCGACAAATTGGTTCAACTGTCAATTTGTCGTATGCGACAAATTGATTCGACTGTCAATTTGTCGTATGCGACAAATTGGTACTACTGTCAATTTGTCGTATGCGACAAATTGGTTCAACTGTCAATTTGTCGTATGCGACAAATTGATTCAACTGTCAATTTGTCGTATGCGACAAATTGGTTCAACTGCCAATTTGTCGTATGCGACAAATTGGTTTAACTGTCAATTTGTCGTATGCGACAAATTGATTCAACTGTCAATTTGTCGTATGCGACAAATTGGTGCTACTGTCAATTTGTCGTATGCGACAAATTGGTTCAAGTGTCAATTTGTCGTATGCGACAAATTGGTTCAACTCTCAATTTGTCGTATGCGACAAATTGGTACTACTGTCAATTTGTCGTATGCGACAAATTGGTTCAACTGTCAATTTGTCGTATGCGACAAGTTGATTCAACTGTCAATTTGTCGTAATTTGTCGTATGCGACAAATTGATTCAACTGCCAATTTGTCGTATGCGACAAATTGGTTTAACTGTCAATTTGTCGTATGCGACAAATTGATTCAACTGTCAATTTGTCGTATGCGACAAATTGGTGCTACTGTCAATTTGTCGTATGCGACAAATTGGTTCAAGTGTCAATTTGTCGTATGCGACAAATTGGTTCAACTCTCAATTTGTCGTCTGCGACAAATTGGTACTACTGTCAATTTGTCGTATGCGACAAATTGGTTCAACTGTCAATTTGTCGTATGCGACAAGTTGATTCAACTGTCAATTTGCCGTTTGCGACAAATTGGTACTACTGTCAATTTGTCGTATGCGACAAATTGGTTCAACTGTTAATTTGTCGTATGCGACAAATTGGTACTACTGTCAATTTGTCGTAGGCGACAAATTGGTTCAACTGTCAATTTGTCGTATGCGACAAATTGGTTCAACTGTCAATTTGTCGTAATTTGTCGTATGCGACAAATTGATTCAACTGCCAATTTGTCGTATGCGACAAATTGGTTCAACTGTCAATTTGTCGTATGCGACAAATTGGTAGTACTGTCAATTTGTCGTTTGCGACAAATTGGTACTACTGTCAATTTGTCGTATGCGACAAATTGGTTCAACTGTCAATTTGTCGTATGCGACAAATTGATTCAACTGTCAATTTGTCGTATGCGACAAATTGGTTCAACTGTCAATTTGTCGTTTGCGACCAATTGGTACTACTGTCATTTTGTCGTATGCGACAAATTGGTTCAACTGTCAATTTGTCGTATGCGACAAATTGATTCAATTGTCAATTTGTCGTATGCGACAAATTGGTTTAACTGTCAATTTGTCGTATGCGACAAATTGATTCAACTGTCAATTTGTCGTATGCGACAAATTGGTGCTACTGTCAATTTGTCGTATGCGACAAATTGGTTCAAGTGTCAATTTGTCGTATGCGACAAATTGGTTCAACTCTCAATTTGTCGTCTGCGACAAATTGGTACTACTGTCAATTTGTCGTATGCGACAAATTGGTTCAACTGTCAATTTGTCGTATGCGACAAGTTGATTCAACTGTCAATTTGCCGTTTGCGACAAATTGGTACTACTGTCAATTTGTCGTATGCGACAAATTGGTTCAACTGTTAATTTGTCGTATGCGACAAATTGGTACTACTGTCAATTTGTCGTAGGCGACAAATTGGTTCAACTGTCAATTTGTCGTATGCGACAAATTGGTTCAACTGTCAATTTGTCGTAATTTGTCGTATGCGACAAATTGATTCAACTGCCAATTTGTCGTATGCGACAAATTGGTTCAACTGTCAATTTGTCGTATGCGACAAATTGGTAGTACTGTCAATTTGTCGTTTGCGACAAATTGGTACTACTGTCAATTTGTCGTATGCGACAAATTGGTTCAACTGTCAATTTGTCGTATGCGACAAATTGATTCAACTGTCAATTTGTCGTATGCGACAAATTGGTTCAACTGTCAATTTGTCGTTTGCGACCAATTGGTACTACTGTCATTTTGTCGTATGCGACAAATTGGTTCAACTGTCAATTTGTCGTATGCGACAAATTGATTCAATTGTCAATTTTTCGTATGCGACAAATTGATTCAACTGTCAATTTGTCGCATGCGACAAATTGGTTCAACTGTCAATTTGTCGTATGCGACAAATTGATTCACCTGTCAATTTGTCGTATGCGACAAATTGATTCAACTGTCAATTTGTCGTATGCGACAAATTGACATTTGAATCAATTTGTGTCAATTTGTCGTATGCGACAAATTGGTTCAACTGTCAATCTGTCGCATGCGACAAATTGGTACTACTGTCAATTTGTCGTACGCGACAAATTAGTACTACTGTCAATTTGTCGTATGCGACAAATTGATTCAACTGTCAATTTGTCGTATGCGACAAATTGGTTCAACTGTCAATTTGTCGTATGCGACAAATTGGTACTACTGTCAATTTGTTGTATGCGACAAATTGGTACTACTGTCAATTTGTCGTATGCGACAAATTGGTACTACTGTCAATTTGTCGTATGCGACAAATTGATTCAACTGTCAATTTGTCGCATGCGACAAATTGATTCGACTGTCAATTTGTCGTATGCGACAAATTGATTCGACTGTCAATTTGTCGTATGCGACAAATTGGTTCGATTGTCAATTTGTCGTATGCGACAAATTGGTTCGACTGTCAATTTGTCGTATGCGACAAATTGATTCAACTGTCAATTTGTCGTATGCGACAAATTGGTTCAACTGTCAATTTGTCGTTTGCGACCAATTGGTACTACTGTCATTTTGTCGTATGCGACAAATTGGTTCAACTGTCAATTTGTCGTATGCGACAAATTGATTCAATTGTCAATTTTTCGTATGCGATAAATTGATTCAACTGTCAATTTGTCGCATGCGACAAATTGGTTCAACTGTCAATTGGTCGTATGCGACAAATTGATTCACCTGTCAATTTGTCGTATGCGACAAATTGATTCAACTGTCAATTTGTCGTATGCGACAAATTGACATTTGAATCAATTTGTGTCAATTTGTCGTATGCGACAAATTGGTTCAACTGTCAATTTGTCGCATGCGACAAATTGGTACTACTGTCAATTTGTCGTACGCGACAAATTAGTACTACTGTCAATTTGTCGTATGCGACAAATTGATTCAACTGTCAATTTGTCGTATGCGACAAATTGGTTCAACTGTCAATTTGTCGTATGCGACAAATTGGTACTACTGTCAATTTGTTGTATGCGACAAATTGGTACTACTGTCAATTTGTCGTATGCGACAAATTGGTACTACTGTCAATTTGTCGTATGCGACAAATTGATTCAACTGTCAATTTGTCGTATGCGACAAATTGATTCGACTGTCAATTTGTCGTATGCGACAAATTGATTCGACTGTCAATTTGTCGTATGCGACAAATTGGTTCGATTGTCAATTTGTCGTATGCGACAAATTGGTTCGACTGTCAATTTGTCGTATGCGACAAATTGGTACTACTGTCAATTTGTCGTATGCGACAAATTGGTACTACTGTCAATTTGTCGTATGCGACAAATTGGTTCAACTGTCAATTTGTCGTATGCGACAAATTGGTTCAACTGTCAATTTGTCGTATGCGACAAATTGGTTCAACTGTCAATTTGTCGTATGCGACAAATTGATTCGACTGTCAATTTGTCGTATGCGACAAATTGGTACTACTGTCAATTTGTCGTATGCGACAAATTGGTTCAACTGTCAATTTGTCGTATGCGACAAATTGATTCAACTGTCAATTTGTCGTATGCGACAAATTGGTTCAACTGTCAATTTGTCGTAATTTGTCGTATGCGACAAATTGATTCAACTGCCAATTTGTCGTATGCGACAAATTGGTTTAACTGTCAATTTGTCGTATGCGACAAATTGATTCAACTGTCAATTTGTCGTATGCGACAAATTGGTGCTACTGTCAATTTGTCGTATGCGACAAATTGGTTCAAGTGTCATTTTGTCGTATGCGACAAATTGGTTCAACTGTCAATTTGTCGTATGCGACAATTTGGTTCAACTCTCAATTTGTCGTATGCGACAAATTGGTACTACTGTCAATTTGTCGTATGCGACAAATTGGTTCAACTGTCAATTTGTCGTATGCGACAAGTTGATTCAACTGTCAATTTGCCGTTTGCGACAAATTGGTACTACTGTCAATTTGTCGTATGCGACAAATTGGTTCAACTGTCAATTTGTCGTATGCGACAAATTGGTACTACTGTCAATTTGTCGTAGGCGACAAATTGGTTCAACTGTCAATTTGTCGTATGCGACAAATTGGTTCAACTGTCAATTTGTCGTAATTTGTCGTATGCGACAAATTGATTCAACTGCCAATTTGTCGTATGCGACAAATTGGTTCAACTGTCAATTTGTCGTATGCGACAAATTGGTTCAACTGTCAATTTGTCGTATGCGACAAATTGGTAGTACTGTCAATTTGTCGTTTGCGACAAATTGGTACTACTGTCAATTTGTCGTATGCGACAAATTGGTTCAACTGTCAATTTGTCGTATGCGACAAATTGATTCAACTGTCAATTTGTCGTATGCGACAAATTGGTTCAACTGTCAATTTGTCGTATGCGACAAATTGATTCAATTGTCAATTTTTCGTATGCGACAAATTGATTCAATTGTCAATTTTTCGTATGCGACAAATTGATTCAACTGTCAATTTGTCGCATGCGACAAATTGGTTCAACTGTCAATTTGTCGTATGCGACAAATTGATTCACCTGTCAATTTGTCGTATGCGACAAATTGATTCAACTGTCAATTTGTCGTATGCGACAAATTGACATTTGAATCAATTTGTGTCAATTTGTCGTATGCGACAAAATGGTTCAACTGTCAATTTGTCGCATGCGACAAATTGGTACTACTGTCAATTTGTCGTATGCGACAAATTGGTACTACTGTCAATTTGTCGTATGCGACAAATTGATTCAACTGTCAATTTGTCGCATGCGACAAATTGATTCGACTGTCAATTTGTCGTATGCGACAAATTGATTCGACTGTCAATTTGTCGTATGCGACAAATTGGTTCGATTGTCAATTTGTCGTATGCGACAAATTGGTTCGACTGTCAATTTGTCGTATGCGACAAATTGATTCAACTGTCAATTTGTCGTATGCGACAAATTGGTTCAACTGTCAATTTGTCGTTTGCGACCAATTGGTACTACTGTCATTTTGTCGTATGCGACAAATTGGTTCAACTGTCAATTTGTCGTATGCGACAAATTGATTCAATTGTCAATTTTTCGTATGCGATAAATTGATTCAACTGTCAATTTGTCGCATGCGACAAATTGGTTCAACTGTCAATTGGTCGTATGCGACAAATTGATTCACCTGTCAATTTGTCGTATGCGACAAATTGATTCAACTGTCAATTTGTCGTATGCGACAAATTGACATTTGAATCAATTTGTGTCAATTTGTCGTATGCGACAAATTGGTTCAACTGTCAATTTGTCGCATGCGACAAATTGGTACTACTGTCAATTTGTCGTACGCGACAAATTAGTACTACTGTCAATTTGTCGTATGCGACAAATTGATTCAACTGTCAATTTGTCGTATGCGACAAATTGGTTCAACTGTCAATTTGTCGTATGCGACAAATTGGTACTACTGTCAATTTGTTGTATGCGACAAATTGGTACTACTGTCAATTTGTCGTATGCGACAAATTGGTACTACTGTCAATTTGTCGTATGCGACAAATTGATTCAACTGTCAATTTGTCGTATGCGACAAATTGATTCGACTGTCAATTTGTCGTATGCGACAAATTGATTCGACTGTCAATTTGTCGTATGCGACAAATTGGTTCGATTGTCAATTTGTCGTATGCGACAAATTGGTTCGACTGTCAATTTGTCGTATGCGACAAATTGGTACTACTGTCAATTTGTCGTATGCGACAAATTGGTACTACTGTCAATTTGTCGTATGCGACAAATTGGTTCAACTGTCAATTTGTCGTATGCGACAAATTGGTTCAACTGTCAATTTGTCGTATGCGACAAATTGGTTCAACTGTCAATTTGTCGTATGCGACAAATTGATTCGACTGTCAATTTGTCGTATGCGACAAATTGGTACTACTGTCAATTTGTCGTATGCGACAAATTGGTTCAACTGTCAATTTGTCGTATGCGACAAATTGATTCAACTGTCAATTTGTCGTATGCGACAAATTGGTTCAACTGTCAATTTGTCGTAATTTGTCGTATGCGACAAATTGATTCAACTGCCAATTTGTCGTATGCGACAAATTGGTTTAACTGTCAATTTGTCGTATGCGACAAATTGATTCAACTGTCAATTTGTCGTATGCGACAAATTGGTGCTACTGTCAATTTGTCGTATGCGACAAATTGGTTCAAGTGTCATTTTGTCGTATGCGACAAATTGGTTCAACTGTCAATTTGTCGTATGCGACAATTTGGTTCAACTCTCAATTTGTCGTATGCGACAAATTGGTACTACTGTCAATTTGTCGTATGCGACAAATTGGTTCAACTGTCAATTTGTCGTATGCGACAAGTTGATTCAACTGTCAATTTGCCGTTTGCGACAAATTGGTACTACTGTCAATTTGTCGTATGCGACAAATTGGTTCAACTGTCAATTTGTCGTATGCGACAAATTGGTACTACTGTCAATTTGTCGTAGGCGACAAATTGGTTCAACTGTCAATTTGTCGTATGCGACAAATTGGTTCAACTGTCAATTTGTCGTAATTTGTCGTATGCGACAAATTGATTCAACTGCCAATTTGTCGTATGCGACAAATTGGTTCAACTGTCAATTTGTCGTATGCGACAAATTGGTTCAACTGTCAATTTGTCGTATGCGACAAATTGGTAGTACTGTCAATTTGTCGTTTGCGACAAATTGGTACTACTGTCAATTTGTCGTATGCGACAAATTGGTTCAACTGTCAATTTGTCGTATGCGACAAATTGATTCAACTGTCAATTTGTCGTATGCGACAAATTGGTTCAACTGTCAATTTGTCGTATGCGACAAATTGATTCAATTGTCAATTTTTCGTATGCGACAAATTGATTCAATTGTCAATTTTTCGTATGCGACAAATTGATTCAACTGTCAATTTGTCGCATGCGACAAATTGGTTCAACTGTCAATTTGTCGTATGCGACAAATTGATTCACCTGTCAATTTGTCGTATGCGACAAATTGATTCAACTGTCAATTTGTCGTATGCGACAAATTGACATTTGAATCAATTTGTGTCAATTTGTCGTATGCGACAAAATGGTTCAACTGTCAATTTGTCGCATGCGACAAATTGGTACTACTGTCAATTTGTCGTACGCGACAAATTAGTACTACTGTCAATTTGTCGTATGCGACAAATTGATTCAACTGTCAATTTGTCGTATGCGACAAATTGGTTCAACTGTCAATTTGTCGTATGCGACAAATTGGTACTACTGTCAATTTGTTGTATGCGACAAATTGGTACTACTGTCAATTTGTCGTATGCGACAAATTGGTACTACTGTCAATTTGTCGTATGCGACAAATTGATTCAACTGTCAATTTGTCGTATGCGACAAATTGATTCGACTGTCAATTTGTCGTATGCGACAAATTGATTCGACTGTCAATTTGTCGTATGCGACTAATTGGTTCGATTGTCAATTTGTCGTATGCGACAAATTGGTTCGACTGTCAATTTGTCGTATGCGACAAATTGGTACTACTGTCAATTTGTCGTATGCGACAAATTGGTACTACTGTCAATTTGTCGTATGCGACAAATTGGTTCAACTGTCAATTTGTCGTATGCGACAAATTGGTTCAACTGTCAATTTGTCGTATGCGACAAATTGGTTCAACTGTCAATTTGTCGTATGCGACAAATTGGTTCAACTGTCAATTTGTCGTATGCGACAAATTGGTTCAACTGTCAATTTGTCGTATGCGACAAATTGATTCGACTGTCAATTTGTCGTATGCGACAAATTGGTACTACTGTCACTTTGTCGTATGCGACAAATTGGTACTACTGTCACTTTGTCGTATGCGACAAATTGGTTCAACTGTCAATTTGTCGTATGCGACAAATTGGTACTACTGTCAATTTGTCGTATGCGACAAATTGGTACTACTGTCAATTTGTCGTATGCGACAAATTGGTTCAACTGTCAATTTGTCGTATGCGACAAATTGATTCACCTGTCAATTTGTCGTATGCGACAAATTGATTCAACTGTCAATTTGTCGTATGCGACAAATTGACATTTGAATCAATTTGTGTCAATTTGTCGTATGCGACAGAATGGTTCAACTGTCAATTTGTCGCATGCGACAAATTGGTACTACTGTCAATTTGTCGTACGCGACAAATTAGTACTACTGTCAATTTGTCGTATGCGACAAATTGATTCAACTGTCAATTTGTCGTATGCGACAAATTGGTTCAACTGTCAATTTGTCGTATGCGACAAATTGGTACTACTGTCAATTTGTTGTATGCGACAAATTGGTACTACTGTCAATTTGTCGTATGCGACAAATTGGTACTACTGTCAATTTGTCGTATGCGACAAATTGATTCAACTGTCAATTTGTCGTATGCGACAAATTGATTCGACTGTCAATTTGTCGTATGCGACAAATTGATTCGACTGTCAATTTGTCGTATGCGACTAATTGGTTCGATTGTCAATTTTTCGTATGCGACAAATTGGTTCGACTGTCAATTTGTCGTATGCGACAAATTGGTACTACTGTCAATTTGTCGTATGCGACAAATTGGTACTACTGTCAATTTGTCGTATGCGACAAATTGGTTCAACTGTCAATTTGTCGTATGCGACAAATTGGTTCAACTGTCAATTTGTCGTATGCGACAAATTGGTTCAACTGTCAATTTGTCGTATGCGACAAATTGATTCGACTGTCAATTTGTCGTATGCGACAAATTGGTACTACTGTCAATTTGTCGTATGCGACAATTTGGTTCAACTGTCAATTTGTCGTATGCGACAAATTGGTTCAACTGTCAATTTGTCGTATGCGACAAATTGGTTCAACTGTCAATTTGTCGTATGCGACAAATTGGTTCAACTGTCAATTTGTCGTATGCGACAAATTGATTCGACTGTCAATTTGTCGTATGCGACAAATTGGTTCAACTGTCAATTTGTCGTATGCGACAAATTGTTTCAACTGTCATTTTGTCGTATGCGACAAATTGATTCGACTGTCATTTTGTCGTATGCGACAAATTGATTCGACTGTCAATTTGTCGTATGCGACAAATTGGTTTTACTGTCAATTTGTCGTATGCGACAATTTGGTTCAACTGTCAATTTGTCGTATGCGACAAATTGGTTCAACTGTCGATTTGTCGTATGCGACAAATTGGTTCAACTGTCAATTTGTCGTATGCGACAAATTGGTTCAACTGTCAATTTGTCGTATGCGACAAATTGATTCGACTGTCAATTTGTCGTATGCGACAAATTGGTACTACTGTCACTTTGTCGTATGCGACAAATTGGTACTACTGTCACTTTGTCGTATGCGACAAATTGGTTCAACTGTCAATTTGTCGTATGCGACAAATTGGTACTACTGTCAATTTGTCGTATGCGACAAATTGGTACTACTGCCAATTTGTCGTATGCGACAAATTGGTTCAACTGTCAATTTGTCGTATGCGACAAATTGGTACTACTGTCAATTTGTCGTATGCGACAAAATGGTTCAACTGTCAATTTGTCGTATGCGACAAATTGATTCAACTGTCACTTTGTCGTATGCGACAAATTGGTACTACTGTCACTTTGTCGTATGCGACAAATTGGTTCAACTGTCAATTTGTCGTATGCGACAAATTGGTTCGACTGTCAATTTGTCGTATGCGACAAATTGGTACTACTGTCAATTTGTCGTATGCGACAAATTGGTACTACTGTCAATTTGTCGTATGCGACAAATTGGTTCAACTGTCAATTTGTCGTATGCGACAAATTGGTTCAACTGTCAATTTGTCGTATGCGACAAATTGGTTCAACTGTCAATTTGTCGTATGCGACAAATTGATTCGACTGTCAATTTGTCGTATGCGACAAATTGGTACTACTGTCAATTTGTCGTATGCGACAATTTGGTTCAACTGTCAATTTGTCGTATGCGACAAATTGGTTCAACTGTCAATTTGTCGTATGCGACAAATTGGTTCAACTGTCAATTTGTCGTATGCGACAAATTGGTTCAACTGTCAATTTGTCGTATGCGACAAATTGATTCGACTGTCAATTTGTCGTATGCGACAAATTGGTTCAACTGTCAATTTGTCGTATGCGACAAATTGTTTCAACTGTCATTTTGTCGTATGCGACAAATTGATTCGACTGTCATTTTGTCGTATGCGACAAATTGATTCGACTGTCAATTTGTCGTATGCGACAAATTGGTTTTACTGTCAATTTGTCGTATGCGACAATTTGGTTCAACTGTCAATTTGTCGTATGCGACAAATTGGTTCAACTGTCGATTTGTCGTATGCGACAAATTGGTTCAACTGTCAATTTGTCGTATGCGACAAATTGGTTCAACTGTCAATTTGTCGTATGCGACAAATTGATTCGACTGTCAATTTGTCGTATGCGACAAATTGGTACTACTGTCACTTTGTCGTATGCGACAAATTGGTACTACTGTCACTTTGTCGTATGCGACAAATTGGTTCAACTGTCAATTTGTCGTATGCGACAAATTGGTACTACTGTCAATTTGTCGTATGCGACAAATTGGTACTACTGTCAATTTGTCGTATGCGACAAATTGGTTCAACTGTCAATTTGTCGTATGCGACAAATTGGTACTACTGTCAATTTGTCGTATGCGACAAAATGGTTCAACTGTCAATTTGTCGTATGCGACAAATTGATTCAACTGTCAATTTGTCGTATGCGACAAATTGGTTCAACTGTCAATTTGTCGTAATTTGTCGTATGCGACAAATTGATTCGACTGTCAATTTGTCGTATGCTACAAATTGGTTCAACTGTCAATTTGTCGTATGCGACAAATTGGTACTACTGTCAATTTGTCGTATGCGACAAATTGGTTCAACTGTCATTTTGTCGTATGCGACAAATTGATTCGACTGTCAATTTGTCGTATGCGACAAATTGGTACTACTGTCAATTTGTCGTATGCGACAAATTGGTACTACTGTCAATTTGTCGTATGCGACAAATTGGTTCAACTGTCAATTTGTCGTATGCGACAAATTGGTTCAACTGTCAATTTGTCGTATGCGACAAATTGGTTCAACTGTCAATTTGTCGTATGCGACAAATTGATTCGACTGTCAATTTGTCGTATGCGACAAATTGGTACTACTGTCAATTTGTCGTATGCGACAAATTGGTTCAACTGTCAATTTGTCGTATGCGACAAATTGGTTCAACTGTCAATTTGTCGTATGCGACAAATTGGTTCAACTGTCAATTTGTCGTATGCGACAAATTGGTTCAACTGTCAATTTGTCGTATGCGACAAATTGATTCGACTGTCAATTTGTCGTATGCGACAAATTGATTCGACTGTCAATTTGTCGTATGCGACAAATTGGTACTACTGTCAATTTGTCGTATGCGACAAATTGGTACTACTGTCAATTTGTCGTATGCGACAAATTGGTTCAACTGTCAATTTGTCGTATGCGACAAATTGGTTCAACTGTCAATTTGTCGTATGCGACAAATTGGTTCAACTGTCAATTTGTCGTATGCGACAAATTGATTCGACTGTCAATTTGTCGTATGCGACAAATTGATTCGACTGTCAATTTGTCGTATGCGACAAATTGGTACTACTGTCAATTTGTCGTATGCGACAAATTGGTACTACTGTCAATTTGTCGTATGCGACAATTTGGTTCAACTGTCAATTTGTCGTATGCGACAAATTGGTTCAACTGTCAATTTGTCGTATGCGACAAATTGGTTCAACTGTCAATTTGTCGTATGCGACAAATTGGTTCAACTGTCAATTTGTCGTATGCGACAAATTGATTCGACTGTCAATTTGTCGTATGCGACAAATTGGTACTACTGTCACTTTGTCGTATGCGACAAATTGGTACTACTGTCACTTTGTCGTATGCGACAAATTGGTTCAACTGTCAATTTGTCGTATGCGACAAATTGGTACTACTGTCAATTTGTCGTATGCGACAAATTGGTTCAACTGTCAATTTGTCGTATGCGACAAATTGGTACTACTGTCAATTTGTCGTATGCGACAAATTGGTTCAACTGTCAATTTGTCGTATGCGACAAATTGATTCAACTGTCAATTTGTCGTATGCGACAAATTGGTTCAACTGTCAATTTGTCGTAATTTGTCGTATGCGACAAATTGATTCGACTGTCAATTTGTCGTATGCGACAAATTGGTTCAACTGTCAATTTGTCGTATGCGACAAATTGATTCGACTGTCAATTTGTCGTATGCGACAAATTGGTACTACTGTCAATTTGTCGTATGCGACAAATTGGTACTACTGTCAATTTGTCGTATGCGACAAATTGGTTCAACTGTCAATTTGTCGTATGCGACAAATTGGTACTACTGTCAATTTGTCGTATGCGACAAATTGGTTCAACTGTCATTTTGTCGTATGCGACAAATTGATTCGACTGTCAATTTGTCGTATGCGACAAATTGGTACTACTGTCAATTTGTCGTATGCGACAAATTGGTACTACTGTCAATTTGTCGTATGCGACAAATTGGTTCAACTGTCAATTTGTCGTATGCGACAAATTGGTTCAACTGTCAATTTGTCGTATGCGACAAATTGGTTCAACTGTCAATTTGTCGTATGCGACAAATTGATTCGACTGTCAATTTGTCGTATGCGACAAATTGGTACTACTGTCAATTTGTCGTATGCGACAAATTGGTTCAACTGTCAATTTGTCGTATGCGACAAATTGGTTCAACTGTCAATTTGTCGTATGCGACAAATTGGTTCAACTGTCAATTTGTCGTATGCGACAAATTGGTTCAACTGTCAATTTGTCGTATGCGACAAATTGATTCGACTGTCAATTTGTCGTATGCGACAAATTGATTCGACTGTCAATTTGTCGTATGCGACAAATTGGTACTACTGTCAATTTGTCGTATGCGACAAATTGGTACTACTGTCAATTTGTCGTATGCGACAATTTGGTTCAACTGTCAATTTGTCGTATGCGACAAATTGGTTCAACTGTCAATTTGTCGTATGCGACAAATTGGTTCAACTGTCAATTTGTCGTATGCGACAAATTGGTTCAACTGTCAATTTGTCGTATGCGACAAATTGGTTCAACTGTCAATTTGTCGTATGCGACAAATTGATTCGACTGTCAATTTGTCGTATGCGACAAATTGGTACTACTGTCAATTTGTCGTATGCGACAAATTGGTTCAACTGTCAATTTGTCGTATGCGACAAATTGGTTCAACTGTCAATTTGTCGTATGCGACAAATTGGTTCAACTGTCAATTTGTCGTATGCGACAAATTGGTTCAACTGTCAATTTGTCGTATGCGACAAATTGATTCGACTGTCAATTTGTCGTATGCGACAAATTGATTCGACTGTCAATTTGTCGTATGCGACAAATTGGTACTACTGTCAATTTGTCGTATGCGACAAATTGGTACTACTGTCAATTTGTCGTATGCGACAATTTGGTTCAACTGTCAATTTGTCGTATGCGACAAATTGGTTCAACTGTCAATTTGTCGTATGCGACAAATTGGTTCAACTGTCAATTTGTCGTATGCGACAAATTGGTTCAACTGTCAATTTGTCGTATGCGACAAATTGATTCGACTGTCAATTTGTCGTATGCGACAAATTGGTACTACTGTCACTTTGTCGTATGCGACAAATTGGTACTACTGTCACTTTGTCGTATGCGACAAATTGGTTCAACTGTCAATTTGTCGTATGCGACAAATTGGTACTACTGTCAATTTGTCGTATGCGACAAATTGGTTCAACTGTCAATTTGTCGTATGCGACAAATTGGTACTACTGTCAATTTGTCGTATGCGACAAATTGGTTCAACTGTCAATTTGTCGTATGCGACAAATTGATTCAACTGTCAATTTGTCGTATGCGACAAATTGGTTCAACTGTCAATTTGTCGTAATTTGTCGTATGCGACAAATTGATTCGACTGTCAATTTGTCGTATGCGACAAATTGGTTCAACTGTCAATTTGTCGTATGCGACAAATTGGTACTACTGTCAATTTGTCGTATGCGACAAATTGGTTCAACTGTCATTTTGTCGTATGCGACAAATTGATTCGACTGTCAATTTGTCGTATGCGACAAATTGGTACTACTGTCAATTTGTCGTATGCGACAAATTGGTACTACTGTCAATTTGTCGTATGCGACAAATTGGTTCAACTGTCAATTTGTCGTATGCGACAAATTGGTTCAACTGTCAATTTGTCGTATGCGACAAATTGGTTCAACTGTCAATTTGTCGTATGCGACAAATTGGTAGTACTGTCAATTTGTCGTTTGCGACAAATTGGTACTACTGTCAATTTGTCGTATGCGACAAATTGGTTCAACTGTCAATTTGTCGTATGCGACAAATTGATTCAACTGTCAATTTGTCGTATGCGACAAATTGGTTCAACTGTCAATTTGTCGTATGCGACAAATTGATTCAATTGTCAATTTTTCGTATGCGACAAATTGATTCAATTGTCAATTTTTCGTATGCGACAAATTGATTCAACTGTCAATTTGTCGCATGCGACAAATTGGTTCAACTGTCAATTTGTCGTATGCGACAAATTGATTCACCTGTCAATTTGTCGTATGCGACAAATTGATTCAACTGTCAATTTGTCGTATGCGACAAATTGACATTTGAATCAATTTGTGTCAATTTGTCGTATGCGACAAAATGGTTCAACTGTCAATTTGTCGCATGCGACAAACTGGTACTACTGTCAATTTGTCGTACGCGACAAATTAGTACTACTGTCAATTTGTCGTATGCGACAAATTGATTCAACTGTCAATTTGTCGTATGCGACAAATTGGTTCAACTGTCAATTTGTCGTATGCGACAAATTGGTACTACTGTCAATTTGTTGTATGCGACAAATTGGTACTACTGTCAATTTGTCGTATGCGACAAATTGGTACTACTGTCAATTTGTCGTATGCGACAAATTGATTCAACTGTCAATTTGTCGTATGCGACAAATTGATTCGACTGTCAATTTGTCGTATGCGACAAATTGATTCGACTGTCAATTTGTCGTATGCGACTAATTGGTTCGATTGTCAATTTGTCGTATGCGACAAATTGGTTCGACTGTCAATTTGTCGTATGCGACAAATTGGTACTACTGTCAATTTGTCGTATGCGACAAATTGGTACTACTGTCAATTTGTCGTATGCGACAAATTGGTTCAACTGTCAATTTGTCGTATGCGACAAATTGGTTCAACTGTCAATTTGTCGTATGCGACAAATTGGTTCAACTGTCAATTTGTCGTATGCGACAAATTGATTCGACTGTCAATTTGTCGTATGCGACAAATTGGTACTACTGTCAATTTGTCGTATGCGACAATTTGGTTCAACTGTCAATTTGTCGTATGCGACAAATTGGTTCAACTGTCAATTTGTCGTATGCGACAAATTGGTTCAACTGTCAATTTGTCGTATGCGACAAATTGATTCACCTGTCAATTTGTCGTATGCGACAAATTGATTCAACTGTCAATTTGTCGTATGCGACAAATTGACATTTGAATCAATTTGTGTCAATTTGTCGTATGCGACAAAATGGTTCAACTGTCAATTTGTCGCATGCGACAAACTGGTACTACTGTCAATTTGTCGTACGCGACAAATTAGTACTACTGTCAATTTGTCGTATGCGACAAATTGATTCAACTGTCAATTTGTCGTATGCGACAAATTGGTTCAACTGTCAATTTGTCGTATGCGACAAATTGGTACTACTGTCAATTTGTTGTATGCGACAAATTGGTACTACTGTCAATTTGTCGTATGCGACAAATTGGTACTACTGTCAATTTGTCGTATGCGACAAATTGATTCAACTGTCAATTTGTCGTATGCGACAAATTGATTCGACTGTCAATTTGTCGTATGCGACAAATTGATTCGACTGTCAATTTGTCGTATGCGACTAATTGGTTCGATTGTCAATTTGTCGTATGCGACAAATTGGTTCGACTGTCAATTTGTCGTATGCGACAAATTGGTACTACTGTCAATTTGTCGTATGCGACAAATTGGTACTACTGTCAATTTGTCGTATGCGACAAATTGGTTCAACTGTCAATTTGTCGTATGCGACAAATTGGTTCAACTGTCAATTTGTCGTATGCGACAAATTGGTTCAACTGTCAATTTGTCGTATGCGACAAATTGATTCGACTGTCAATTTGTCGTATGCGACAAATTGGTACTACTGTCAATTTGTCGTATGCGACAATTTGGTTCAACTGTCAATTTGTCGTATGCGACAAATTGGTTCAACTGTCAATTTGTCGTATGCGACAAATTGGTTCAACTGTCAATTTGTCGTATGCGACAAATTGGTTCAACTGTCAATTTGTCGTATGCGACAAATTGATTCGACTGTCAATTTGTCGTATGCGACAAATTGGTTCAACTGTCAATTTGTCGTATGCGACAAATTGGTTCAACTGTCATTTTGTCGTATGCGACAAATTGATTCGACTGTCAATTTGTCGTATGCAACAAATTGGTACTACTGTCAATTTGTCGTATGCGACAAATTGGTACTACTGTCAATTTGTCGTATGCGACAATTTGGTTAAACTGTCAATTTGTCGTATGCGACAAATTGGTTCAACTGTCAATTTGTCGTATGCGACAAATTGGTTCAACTGTCAATTTGTCGTATGCGACAAATTGGTTCAACTGTCAATTTGTCGTATGCGACAAATTGATTCGACTGTCAATTTGTCGTATGCGACAAATTGGTACTACTGTCACTTTGTCGTATGCGACAAATTGGTACTACTGTCACTTTGTCGTATGCGACAAATTGGTTCAACTGTCAATTTGTCGTATGCGACAAATTGGTACTACTGTCAATTTGTCGTATGCGACAAATTGGTACTACTGTCAATTTGTCGTATGCGACAAATTGGTTCAACTGTCAATTTGTCGTATGCGACAAATTGATTCGACTGTCAATTTGTCGTATGCGACAAATTGGTTCAACTGTCAATTTGTCGTATGCGACAAATTGGTTCAACTGTCATTTTGTCGTATGCGACAAATTGATTCGACTGTCAATTTGTCGTATGCAACAAATTGGTACTACTGTCAATTTGTCGTATGCGACAAATTGGTACTACTGTCAATTTGTCGTATGCGACAATTTGGTTAAACTGTCAATTTGTCGTATGCGACAAATTGGTTCAACTGTCAATTTGTCGTATGCGACAAATTGGTTCAACTGTCAATTTGTCGTATGCGACAAATTGGTTCAACTGTCAATTTGTCGTATGCGACAAATTGATTCGACTGTCAATTTGTCGTATGCGACAAATTGGTACTACTGTCACTTTGTCGTATGCGACAAATTGGTACTACTGTCACTTTGTCGTATGCGACAAATTGGTTCAACTGTCAATTTGTCGTATGCGACAAATTGGTACTACTGTCAATTTGTCGTATGCGACAAATTGGTACTACTGTCAATTTGTCGTATGCGACAAATTGGTTCAACTGTCAATTTGTCGTATGCGACAAATTGATTCACCTGTCAATTTGTGTCAATTTGTCGTATGCGACAGAATGGTTCAACTGTCAATTTGTCGCATGCGACAAATTGGTACTACTGTCAATTTGTCGTACGCGACAAATTAGTACTACTGTCAATTTGTCGTATGCGACAAATTGATTCAACTGTCAATTTGTCGTATGCGACAAATTGGTTCAACTGTCAATTTGTCGTATGCGACAAATTGGTACTACTGTCAATTTGTTGTATGCGACAAATTGGTACTACTGTCAATTTGTCGTATGCGACAAATTGGTACTACTGTCAATTTGTCGTATGCGACAAATTGATTCAACTGTCAATTTGTCGTATGCGACAAATTGATTCGACTGTCAATTTGTCGTATGCGACAAATTGATTCGACTGTCAATTTGTCGTATGCGACTAATTGGTTCGATTGTCAATTTGTCGTATGCGACAAATTGGTTCGACTGTCAATTTGTCGTATGCGACAAATTTGTACTACTGTCAATTTGTCGTATGCGACAAATTGGTACTACTGTCAATTTGTCGTATGCGACAAATTGGTTCAACTGTCAATTTGTCGTATGCGACAAATTGGTTCAACTGTCAGTTTGTCGTATGCGACAAATTGGTTCAACTGTCAATTTGTCGTATGCGACAAATTGATTCGACTGTCAATTTGTCGTATGCGACAAATTGGTACTACTGTCAATTTGTCGTATGCGACAATTTGGTTCAACTGTCAATTTGTCGTATGCGACAAATTGGTTCAACTGTCAATTTGTCGTATGCGACAAATTGGTTCAACTGTCAATTTGTCGTATGCGACAAATTGGTTCAACTGTCAATTTGTCGTATGCGACAAATTGATTCGACTGTCAATTTGTCGTATGCGACAAATTGGTTCAACTGTCAATTTGTCGTATGCGACAAATTGGTTCAACTGTCATTTTGTCGTATGCGACAAATTGATTCGACTGTCAATTTGTCGTATGCGACAAATTGGTACTACTGTCAATTTGTCGTATGCGACAAATTGGTACTACTGTCAATTTGTCGTATGCGACAATTTGGTTCAACTGTCAATTTGTCGTATGCGACAAATTGGTTCAACTGTCAATTTGTCGTATGCGACAAATTGGTTCAACTGTCAATTTGTCGTATGCGACAAATTGGTTCAACTGTCAATTTGTCGTATGCGACAAATTGATTCGACTGTCAATTTGTCGTATGCGACAAATTGGTACTACTGTCACTTTGTTGTATGCGACAAATTGGTACTACTGTCAATTTGTCGTATGCGACAATTTGGTTCAACTGTCAATTTGTCGTATGCGACAAATTGGTTCAACTGTCAATTTGTCGTATGCGACAAATTGATTCGACTGTCAATTTGTCGTATGCGACAAATTGATTCAACTGTCAATTTGTCGTATGCGACAAATTGGTTCAACTGTCAATTTGTCGTATGCGACAAATTGGTTCAACTGTCAATTTGTCGTATGCGACAAATTGATTCGACTGTCAATTTGTCGTATGCGACAAATTGGTACTACTGTCACTTTGTCGTATGCGACAAATTGGTACTACTGTCACTTTGTCGTATGCGACAAATTGGTTCAACTGTCAATTTGTCGTATGCGACAAATTGGTACTACTGTCAATTTGTCGTATGCGACAAATTGGTACTACTGTCAATTTGTCGTATGCGACAAATTGGTTCAACTGTCAATTTGTCGTATGCGACAAATTGGTACTACTGTCAATTTGTCGTATGCGACAAATTGGTTCAACTGTCAATTTGTCGTATGCGACAAATTGATTCAACTGTCAATTTGTCGTATGCGACAAATTGGTTCAACTGTCAATTTGTCGTAATTTGTCGTATGCGACAAATTGATTCGACTGTCAATTTGTCGTATGCGACAAATTGGTTCAACTGTCAATTTGTCGTATGCGACAAATTGGTACTACTGTCAGATTGTCGTATGCGACAAATTGGTTCAACTGTCATTTTGTCGTATGCGACAAATTGATTCGACTGTCAATTTGTCGTATGCGACAAATTGGTACTACTGTCAATTTGTCGTATGCGACAAATTGGTACTACTGTCAATTTGTCGTATGCGACAAATTGGTTCAACTGTCAATTTGTCGTATGCGACAAATTGGTTCAACTGTCAATTTGTCGTATGCGACAAACTGGTTCAACTGTCAATTTGTCGTAAGCGACAAATTGGTTTAACTGTCAATTTGTCGTATGCGACAAATTGGTTCAACTGTCAATTTGTCGTATGCGACAAATTGGTTCAACTGTCAATTTGTCGTATGCGACAAATTGATTCGACTGTCAATTTGTCGTATGCGACAAATTGGTACTACTGTCAATTTGTCGTATGCGACAAATTGGTTCAACTGTCAATTTGTCGTATGCGACAAATTGGTTCAACTGTCAATTTGTCGTATGCGACAAATTGGTTCAACTGTCAATTTGTCGTATGCGACAAATTGGTTCAACTGTCAATTTGTCGTATGCGACAAATTGATTCGACTGTCAATTTGTCGTATGCGACAAATTGATTCGACTGTCAATTTGTCGTATGCGACAAATTGGTACTACTGTCAATTTGTCGTATGCGACAAATTGGTACTACTGTCAATTTGTCGTATGCGACAATTTGGTTCAACTGTCAATTTGTCGTATGCGACAAATTGGTTCAACTGTCAATTTGTCGTATGCGACAAATTGGTTTAACTGTCAATTTGTCGTATGCGACAAATTGGTTCAACTGTCAATTTGTCGTATGCGACAAATTGATTCGACTGTCAATTTGTCGTATGCGACAAATTGGTACTACTGTCACTTTGTCGTATGCGACAAATTGGTACTACTGTCACTTTGTCGTATGCGACAAATTGGTTCAACTGTCAATTTGTCGTATGCGACAAATTGGTACTACTGTCAATTTGTCGTATGCGACAAATTGGTTCAACTGTCAATTTGTCGTATGCGACAAATTGGTACTACTGTCAATTTGTCGTATGCGACAAATTGGTTCAACTGTCAATTTGTCGTATGCGACAAATTGATTCAACTGTCAATTTGTCGTATGCGACAAATTGGTTCAACTGTCAATTTGTCGTAATTTGTCGTATGCGACAAATTGATTCGACTGTCAATTTGTCGTATGCGACAAATTGGTTCAACTGTCAATTTGTCGTATGCGACAAATTGACAGTTGAACCAATTTGTCGCATACGACAAATTGACAGTTGAACCAATTTGTCGTATGCGACAAATTGGTTCAACTGTCAATTTGTCGTATGCGACAAATTGATTCGACTGTCAATTTGTCGTATGCGACAAATGGGTACTACTGTCACTTTGTCGTATGCGACAAATTGGTACTACTGTCACTTTGTCGTATGCGACAAATTGGTTCAACTGTCAATTTGTCGTATGCGACAAATTGGTACTACTGTCAATTTGTCGTATGCGACAAATTG
The DNA here is from genome assembly GCA_964057215.1 of Oscheius myriophilus. Lineage (NCBI taxonomy): Eukaryota > Metazoa > Nematoda > Chromadorea > Rhabditida > Rhabditidae > Oscheius > Oscheius myriophilus. The sequence goes on from OZ059904.1 coordinate 7,486,994, forward strand.
GTTCAACTGTCAATTTGTCGTATGCGACAAATTGGTACTACTGTCAATTTGTCGTATGCGACAAATTGGTTCAACTGTCAATTTGTCGTATGCGACAAATTGATTCAACTGTCAATTTGTCGTATGCGACAAATTGGTTCAACTGTCAATTTGTCGTAATTTGTCGTATGCGACAAATTGATTCGACTGTCAATTTGTCGTATGCGACAAATTGGTTCAACTGTCAATTTGTCGTATGCGACAAATTGGTACTACTGTCAATTTGTCGTATGCGACAAATTGGTACTACTGTCAATTTGTCGTATGCGACAAATTGGTTCAACTGTCAATTTGTCGTATGCGACAAATTGGTTCAACTGTCAATTTGTCGTATGCGACAAATTGATTCGACTGTCAATTTGTCGTATGCGACAAATTGGTTCGACTGTCAATTTGTCGTATGCGACAAATTGGTACTACTGTCAATTTGTCGTATGCGACAAATTGGTACTACAGTCAATTTGTCGTATGCGACAAATTGGTTCAACTGTCAGTTTGTCGTATGCGACAAATTGGTTCAACTGTCAATTTGTCGTATGCGACAAATTGGTTCAACTGTCAATTTGTCGTATGCGACAAATTGATTCGACTGTCAATTTGTCGTATGCGACAAATTGGTTTAACTGTCAATTTGTCGTATGCGACAAATTGGTACTACTGTCAATTTGTCGTATGCGACAAATTGGTACTACTGTCAATTTGTCGTATGCGACAAATTGGTACTACTGTCAATTTGTCGTATGCGACAAATTGGTACTAATGTCAATTTGTCGTATGCGACAAATTGGTACTACTGTCAATTTGTCGTATGCGACAAATTGGTACTACTGTCAATTTGTCGTATGCGACAAATTGGTTCAACTGTCAATTTGTCGTATGCGACAAATTGGTACTACTGTCAATTTGTCGTATGCGACAAATTGGTTCAACTGTCAATTTGTCGTATGCGACAAATTGATTCGACTGTCAATTTGTCGTATGCGACAAATTGGTTCAACTGTCAATTTGTCGTATGCGACAAATTGGTACTACTGTCAATTTGTCGTATGCGACAAATTGGTACTACTGTCAATTTGTCGTATGCGACAAATTGGTTCAACTGTCAATTTGTCGTATGCGACAAATTGGTTCAACTGTCAATTTGTCGTATGCGACAAATTGGTACTACTGTCAATTTGTCGTATGCGACAAATTGGTACTACTGTCAATTTGTCGTATGCGACAAATTGGTACTACTGTCAATTTGTCGTATGCGACAAATTGGTTCAACTGTCAATTTGTCGTATGCGACAAATTGGTACTACTGTCAATTTGTCGTATGCGACAAATTGGTACTACTGTCAATTTGTCGTATGCGACAGTTGGTTCAACTGTCAATTTGTCGTATGCGACAAATTGATTCAACTGTCAATTTGTCGTATGCGACAAAGTGGTTCAACTGTCAATTTGTCGTAATTTGTCGTATGCGACAAATTGATTCAACTGCCAATTTGTCGTATGCGACAAATTGGTTTAACTGTCAATTTGTCGTCTGCGACAAATTGATTCAACTGTCAATTTGTCGTATGCGACAAATTGGTGCTACTGTCAATTTGTCGTATGCGACAATTTGGTTCAACTCTCAATTTGTCGTATGCGACAAATTGGTACTACTGTCAATTTGTCGTATGCGACAAATTGGTTCACCTGTCAATTTGTCGTATGCGACGAATTGGTAGTACTGTCAATTTGTCGTATGCGACAAATTGATTCAACTGTCAATTTGCCGTTTGCGACAAACTGGTACTACTGTCAATTTGTCGTATGCGACAAATTGGTTCAACTGTCAATTTGTCGTATGCGACAAATTGATTCAACTGTCAATTTGTCGTATGCGACAAATTGGTGCTACTGTCAATTTGTCGTATGCGACAATTTGGTTCAACTCTCAATTTGTCGTATGCGACAAATTGGTACTACTGTCAATTTGTCGTATGCGACAAATTGGTTCAACTGTCAATTTGTCGTATGCGACAAATTGGTAGTACTGTCAATTTGTCGTATGCGACAAATTGATTCAACTGTCAATTTGCCGTTTGCGACAAACTGGTACTACTGTCAATTTGTCGTATGCGACAAATTGGTTCAACTGTCAATTTGTCGTATGCGACAAATTGGTACTACTGTCACTTTGTCGTATGCGACAAATTGGTTCAACTGTCAATTTGTCGTATGCGACAAATTGGTACTACTGTCAATTTGTCGTATGCGACAAATTGGTTCAACTGTCAATTTGTCGTATGCGACAAATTGGTACTACTGTCAATTTGTCGTATGCGACAAATTGGTTCAACTGTCAATTTGTCGTATGCGACAAATTGATTCAACTGTCAATTTGTCGTATGCGACAAATTGGTTCAACTGTCAATTTGTCGTAATTTGTCGTATGCGACAAATTGATTCGACTGTCAATTTGTCGTATGCGACAAATTGATTCGACTGTCAATTTGTCGTATGCGACAAATTGGTTCAACTGTCAATTTGTCGTATGCGACAAATTGATTCAACTGTCAATTTGTCGTATGCGACAAATTGGTGCTACTGTCAATTTGTCGTATGCGACAATTTGGTTCAACTCTCAATTTGTCGTATGCGACAAATTGGTACTACTGTCAATTTGTCGTATGCGACAAATTGGTTCAACTGTCAATTTGTCGTATGCGACAAATTGGTAGTACTGTCAATTTGTCGTATGCGACAAATTGATTCAACTGTCAATTTGCCGTTTGCGACAAACTGGTACTACTGTCAATTTGTCGTATGCGACAAATTGGTTCAACTGTCAATTTGTCGTATGCGACAAATTGGTACTACTGTCACTTTGTCGTATGCGACAAATTGGTTCAACTGTCAATTTGTCGTATGCGACAAATTGGTACTACTGTCAATTTGTCGTATGCGACAAATTGGTTCAACTGTCAATTTGTCGTATGCGACAAATTGGTACTACTGTCAATTTGTCGTATGCGACAAATTGGTTCAACTGTCAATTTGTCGTATGCGACAAATTGATTCAACTGTCAATTTGTCGTATGCGACAAATTGGTTCAACTGTCAATTTGTCGTAATTTGTCGTATGCGACAAATTGATTCGACTGTCAATTTGTCGTATGCGACAAATTGATTCGACTGTCAATTTGTCGTATGCGACAAATTGATTCAACTGTCAATTTGTCGTATGCGACAAATTGGTGCTACTGTCAATTTGTCGTATGCGACAATTTGGTTCAACTCTCAATTTGTCGTATGCGACAAATTGGTACTACTGTCAATTTGTCGTATGCGACAAATTGGTTCAACTGTCAATTTGTCGTATGCGACAAATTGGTAGTACTGTCAATTTGTCGTATGCGACAAATTGATTCAACTGTCAATTTGCCGTTTGCGACAAACTGGTACTACTGTCAATTTGTCGTATGCGACAAATTGGTTCAACTGTCAATTTGTCGTATGCGACAAATTGGTACTACTGTCACTTTGTCGTATGCGACAAATTGGTTCAACTGTCAATTTGTCGTATGCGACAAATTGGTACTACTGTCAATTTGTCGTATGCGACAAATTGGTTCAACTGTCAATTTGTCGTATGCGACAAATTGGTACTACTGTCAATTTGTCGTATGCGACAAATTGGTTCAACTGTCAATTTGTCGTATGCGACAAATTGATTCAACTGTCAATTTGTCGTATGCGACAAATTGGTTCAACTGTCAATTTGTCGTAATTTGTCGTATGCGACAAATTGATTCGACTGTCAATTTGTCGTATGCGACAAATTGATTCGACTGTCAATTTGTCGTATGCGACAAATTGGTTCAACTGTCAATTTGTCGTATGCGACAAATTGGTACTACTGTCAATTTGTCGTATGCGACAAATTGGTACTACTGTCAATTTGTCGTATGCGACAAATTGGTTCAACTGTCAATTTGTCGTATGCGACAAATTGGTAGTACTGTCAATTTGTCGTATGCGACAAATTGATTCAACTGTCAATTTGCCGTTTGCGACAAACTGGTACTACTGTCAATTTGTCGTATGCGACAAATTGGTTCAACTGTCAATTTGTCGTATGCGACAAATTGGTACTACTGTCACTTTGTCGTATGCGACAAATTGGTTCAACTGTCAATTTGTCGTATGCGACAAATTGGTACTACTGTCAATTTGTCGTATGCGACAAATTGATTCAACTGTCAATTTGTCGTATGCGACAAATTGGTGCTACTGTCAATTTGTCGTATGCGACAAATTGGTACTACTGTCAATTTGTCGTATGCGACAAATTGGTTCAACTGTCAATTTGTCGTATGCGACAAATTGGTAGTACTGTCAATTTGTCGTATGCGACAAATTGATTCAACTGTCAATTTGTCGTATGCGACGAATTGGTAGTACTGTCAATTTGTCGTATGCGACAAATTGATTCAACTGTCAATTTGCCGTTTGCGACAAACTGGTACTACTGTCAATTTGTCGTATGCGACAAATTGGTTCAACTGTCAATTTGTCGTATGCGACAAATTGATTCAACTGTCAATTTGTCGTATGCGACAAATTGGTGCTACTGTCAATTTGTCGTATGCGACAATTTGGTTCAACTCTCAATTTGTCGTATGCGACAAATTGATTCAACTGTCAATTTGCCGTTTGCGACAAACTGGTACTACTGTCAATTTGTCGTATGCGACAAATTGGTTCAACTGTCAATTTGTCGTATGCGACAAATTGGTACTACTGTCACTTTGTCGTATGCGACAAATTGGTTCAACTGTCAATTTGTCGTATGCGACAAATTGGTACTACTGTCAATTTGTCGTATGCGACAAATTGGTTCAACTGTCAATTTGTCGTATGCGACAAATTGGTACTACTGTCAATTTGTCGTATGCGACAAATTGGTTCAACTGTCAATTTGTCGTATGCGACAAATTGATTCAACTGTCAATTTGTCGTATGCGGCAAATTGGTTCAACTGTCAATTTGTCGTAATTTGTCGTATGCGACAAATTGATTCGACTGTCAATTTGTCGTATGCGACAAATTGATTCGACTGTCAATTTGTCGTATGCGACAAATTGGTTCAACTGTCAATTTGTCGTATGCGACAAATTGGTACTACTGTCAATTTGTCGTATGCGACAAATTGGTACTACTGTCAATTTGTCGTATGCGACAAATTGGTTCAACTGTCAATTTGTCGTATGCGACAAATTGGTAGTACTGTCAATTTGTCGTATGCGACAAATTGATTCAACTGTCAATTTGCCGTTTGCGACAAACTGGTACTACTGTCAATTTGTCGTATGCGACAAATTGGTTCAACTGTCAATTTGTCGTATGCGACAAATTGGTACTACTGTCACTTTGTCGTATGCGACAAATTGGTTCAACTGTCAATTTGTCGTATGCGACAAATTGGTACTACTGTCAATTTGTCGTATGCGACAAATTGATTCAACTGTCAATTTGTCGTATGCGACAAATTGGTGCTACTGTCAATTTGTCGTATGCGACAATTTGGTTCAACTCTCAATTTGTCGTATGCGACAAATTGGTACTACTGTCAATTTGTCGTATGCGACAAATTGGTTCAACTGTCAATTTGTCGTATGCGACGAATTGGTAGTACTGTCAATTTGTCGTATGCGACAAATTGATTCAACTGTCAATTTGCCGTTTGCGACAAACTGGTACTACTGTCAATTTGTCGTATGCGACAAATTGGTTCAACTGTCAATTTGTCGTATGCGACAAATTGATTCAACTGTCAATTTGTCGTATGCGACAAATTGGTGCTACTGTCAATTTGTCGTATACGACAATTTGGTTCAACTCTCAATTTGTCGTATGCGACAAATTGGTACTACTGTCAATTTGTCGTATGCGACAAATTGGTTCAACTGTCAATTTGTCGTATGCGACAAATTGGTAGTACTGTCAATTTGTCGTATGCGACAAATTGATTCAACTGTCAATTTGCCGTTTGCGACAAACTGGTACTACTGTCAATTTGTCGTATGCGACAAATTGGTTCAACTGTCAATTTGTCGTATGCGACAAATTGGTACTACTGTCACTTTGTCGTATGCGACAAATTGGTTCAACTGTCAATTTGTCGTATGCGACAAATTGGTACTACTGTCAATTTGTCGTATGCGACAAATTGATTCAACTGTCAATTTGTCGTATGCGACAAATTGGTGCTACTGTCAATTTGTCGTATGCGACAAATTGGTACTACTGTCAATTTGTCGTATGCGACAAATTGGTTCAACTGTCAATTTGTCGTATGCGACAAATTGGTAGTACTGTCAATTTGTCGTATGCGACAAATTGATTCAACTGTCAATTTGTCGTATGCGACGAATTGGTAGTACTGTCAATTTGTCGTATGCGACAAATTGATTCAACTGTCAATTTGCCGTTTGCGACAAACTGGTACTACTGTCAATTTGTCGTATGCGACAAATTGGTTCAACTGTCAATTTGTCGTATGCGACAAATTGATTCAACTGTCAATTTGTCGTATGCGACAAATTGGTGCTACTGTCAATTTGTCGTATGCGACAATTTGGTTCAACTCTCAATTTGTCGTATGCGACAAATTGGTACTACTGTCAATTTGTCGTATGCGACAAATTGGTTCAACTGTCAATTTGTCGTATGCGACAAATTGGTAGTACTGTCAATTTGTCGTATGCGACAAATTGATTCAACTGTCAATTTGCCGTTTGCGACAAACTGGTACTACTGTCAATTTGTCGTATGCGACAAATTGGTTCAACTGTCAATTTGTCGTATGCGACAAATTGGTACTACTGTCACTTTGTCGTATGCGACAAATTGGTTCAACTGTCAATTTGTCGTATGCGACAAATTGGTACTACTGTCAATTTGTCGTATGCGACAAATTGGTTCAACTGTCAATTTGTCGTATGCGACAAATTGGTACTACTGTCAATTTGTCGTATGCGACAAATTGGTTCAACTGTCAATTTGTCGTATGCGACAAATTGATTCAACTGTCAATTTGTCGTATGCGACAAATTGGTTCAACTGTCAATTTGTCGTAATTTGTCGTATGCGACAAATTGATTCGACTGTCAATTTGTCGTATGCGACAAATTGATTCGACTGTCAATTTGTCGTATGCGACAAATTGGTTCAACTGTCAATTTGTCGTATGCGACAAATTGGTACTACTGTCAATTTGTCGTATGCGACAAATTGGTACTACTGTCAATTTGTCGTATGCGACAAATTGGTTCAACTGTCAATTTGTCGTATGCGACAAATTGGTAGTACTGTCAATTTGTCGTATGCGACAAATTGATTCAACTGTCAATTTGCCGTTTGCGACAAACTGGTACTACTGTCAATTTGTCGTATGCGACAAATTGGTTCAACTGTCAATTTGTCGTATGCGACAAATTGGTACTACTGTCACTTTGTCGTATGCGACAAATTGGTTCAACTGTCAATTTGTCGTTTGCGACAAATTGGTACTACTGTCAATTTGTCGTATGCGACAAATTGATTCAACTGTCAATTTGTCGTATGCGACAAATTGGTGCTACTGTCAATTTGTCGTATGCGACAATTTGGTTCAACTCTCAATTTGTCGTATGCGACAAATTGGTACTACTGTCAATTTGTCGTATGCGACAAATTGGTTCAACTGTCAATTTGTCGTATGCGACGAATTGGTAGTACTGTCAATTTGTCGTATGCGACAAATTGATTCAACTGTCAATTTGCCGTTTGCGACAAACTGGTACTACTGTCAATTTGTCGTATGCGACAAATTGGTTCAACTGTCAATTTGTCGTATGCGACAAATTGATTCAACTGTCAATTTGTCGTATGCGACAAATTGGTGCTACTGTCAATTTGTCGTATGCGACAATTTGGTTCAACTCTCAATTTGTCGTATGCGACAAATTGGTACTACTGTCAATTTGTCGTATGCGACAAATTGGTTCAACTGTCAATTTGTCGTATGCGACAAATTGGTAGTACTGTCAATTTGTCGTATGCGACAAATTGATTCAACTGTCAATTTGCCGTTTGCGACAAACTGGTACTACTGTCAATTTGTCGTATGCGACAAATTGGTTCAACTGTCAATTGTCGTAATTTGTCGTATGCGACAAATTGATTCGACTGTCAATTTGTCGTATGCGACAAATTGATTCGACTGTCAATTTGTCGTATGCGACAAATTGATTCAACTGTCAATTTGTCGTATGCGACAAATTGGTGCTACTGTCAATTTGTCGTATGCGACAATTTGGTTCAACTCTCAATTTGTCGTATGCGACAAATTGGTACTACTGTCAATTTGTCGTATGCGACAAATTGGTTCAACTGTCAATTTGTCGTATGCGACAAATTGGTAGTACTGTCAATTTGTCGTATGCGACAAATTGATTCAACTGTCAATTTGCCGTTTGCGACAAACTGGTACTACTGTCAATTTGTCGTATGCGACAAATTGGTTCAACTGTCAATTTGTCGTATGCGACAAATTGGTACTACTGTCACTTTGTCGTATGCGACAAATTGGTTCAACTGTCAATTTGTCGTATGCGACAAATTGGTACTACTGTCAATTTGTCGTATGCGACAAATTGGTTCAACTGTCAATTTGTCGTATGCGACAAATTGGTACTACTGTCAATTTGTCGTATGCGACAAATTGGTTCAACTGTCAATTTGTCGTATGCGACAAATTGATTCAACTGTCAATTTGTCGTATGCGACAAATTGGTTCAACTGTCAATTTGTCGTAATTTGTCGTATGCGACAAATTGATTCGACTGTCAATTTGTCGTATGCGACAAATTGATTCGACTGTCAATTTGTCGTATGCGACAAATTGGTTCAACTGTCAATTTGTCGTATGCGACAAATTGGTACTACTGTCAATTTGTCGTATGCGACAAATTGGTACTACTGTCAATTTGTCGTATGCGACAAATTGGTTCAACTGTCAATTTGTCGTATGCGACAAATTGGTAGTACTGTCAATTTGTCGTATGCGACAAATTGATTCAACTGTCAATTTGCCGTTTGCGACAAACTGGTACTACTGTCAATTTGTCGTATGCGACAAATTGGTTCAACTGTCAATTTGTCGTATGCGACAAATTGGTACTACTGTCACTTTGTCGTATGCGACAAATTGGTTCAACTGTCAATTTGTCGTATGCGACAAATTGGTACTACTGTCAATTTGTCGTATGCGACAAATTGATTCAACTGTCAATTTGTCGTATGCGACAAATTGGTGCTACTGTCAATTTGTCGTATGCGACAAATTGGTACTACTGTCAATTTGTCGTATGCGACAAATTGGTTCAACTGTCAATTTGTCGTATGCGACAAATTGGTAGTACTGTCAATTTGTCGTATGCGACAAATTGATTCAACTGTCAATTTGTCGTATGCGACGAATTGGTAGTACTGTCAATTTGTCGTATGCGACAAATTGATTCAACTGTCAATTTGCCGTTTGCGACAAACTGGTACTACTGTCAATTTGTCGTATGCGACAAATTGGTTCAACTGTCAATTTGTCGTATGCGACAAATTGATTCAACTGTCAATTTGTCGTATGCGACAAATTGGTGCTACTGTCAATTTGTCGTATGCGACAATTTGGTTCAACTCTCAATTTGTCGTATGCGACAAATTGATTCAACTGTCAATTTGCCGTTTGCGACAAACTGGTACTACTGTCAATTTGTCGTATGCGACAAATTGGTTCAACTGTCAATTTGTCGTATGCGACAAATTGGTACTACTGTCACTTTGTCGTATGCGACAAATTGGTTCAACTGTCAATTTGTCGTATGCGACAAATTGGTACTACTGTCAATTTGTCGTATGCGACAAATTGGTTCAACTGTCAATTTGTCGTATGCGACAAATTGGTACTACTGTCAATTTGTCGTATGCGACAAATTGGTTCAACTGTCAATTTGTCGTATGCGACAAATTGATTCAACTGTCAATTTGTCGTATGCGACAAATTGGTTCAACTGTCAATTTGTCGTAATTTGTCGTATGCGACAAATTGATTCGACTGTCAATTTGTCGTATGCGACAAATTGATTCGACTGTCAATTTGTCGTATGCGACAAATTGGTTCAACTGTCAATTTGTCGTATGCGACAAATTGGTACTACTGTCAATTTGTCGTATGCGACAAATTGGTACTACTGTCAATTTGTCGTATGCGACAAATTGGTTCAACTGTCAATTTGTCGTATGCGACAAATTGGTAGTACTGTCAATTTGTCGTATGCGACAAATTGATTCAACTGTCAATTTGCCGTTTGCGACAAACTGGTACTACTGTCAATTTGTCGTATGCGACAAATTGGTTCAACTGTCAATTTGTCGTATGCGACAAATTGGTACTACTGTCACTTTGTCGTATGCGACAAATTGGTTCAACTGTCAATTTGTCGTATGCGACAAATTGGTACTACTGTCAATTTGTCGTATGCGACAAATTGATTCAACTGTCAATTTGTCGTATGCGACAAATTGGTGCTACTGTCAATTTGTCGTATGCGACAATTTGGTTCAACTCTCAATTTGTCGTATGCGACAAATTGGTACTACTGTCAATTTGTCGTATGCGACAAATTGGTTCAACTGTCAATTTGTCGTATGCGACGAATTGGTAGTACTGTCAATTTGTCGTATGCGACAAATTGATTCAACTGTCAATTTGCCGTTTGCGACAAACTGGTACTACTGTCAATTTGTCGTATGCGACAAATTGGTTCAACTGTCAATTTGTCGTATGCGACAAATTGATTCAACTGTCAATTTGTCGTATGCGACAAATTGGTGCTACTGTCAATTTGTCGTATACGACAATTTGGTTCAACTCTCAATTTGTCGTATGCGACAAATTGGTACTACTGTCAATTTGTCGTATGCGACAAATTGGTTCAACTGTCAATTTGTCGTATGCGACAAATTGGTAGTACTGTCAATTTGTCGTATGCGACAAATTGATTCAACTGTCAATTTGCCGTTTGCGACAAACTGGTACTACTGTCAATTTGTCGTATGCGACAAATTGGTTCAACTGTCAATTTGTCGTATGCGACAAATTGGTACTACTGTCACTTTGTCGTATGCGACAAATTGGTTCAACTGTCAATTTGTCGTATGCGACAAATTGGTACTACTGTCAATTTGTCGTATGCGACAAATTGATTCAACTGTCAATTTGTCGTATGCGACAAATTGGTGCTACTGTCAATTTGTCGTATGCGACAAATTGGTACTACTGTCAATTTGTCGTATGCGACAAATTGGTTCAACTGTCAATTTGTCGTATGCGACAAATTGGTAGTACTGTCAATTTGTCGTATGCGACAAATTGATTCAACTGTCAATTTGTCGTATGCGACGAATTGGTAGTACTGTCAATTTGTCGTATGCGACAAATTGATTCAACTGTCAATTTGCCGTTTGCGACAAACTGGTACTACTGTCAATTTGTCGTATGCGACAAATTGGTTCAACTGTCAATTTGTCGTATGCGACAAATTGATTCAACTGTCAATTTGTCGTATGCGACAAATTGGTGCTACTGTCAATTTGTCGTATGCGACAATTTGGTTCAACTCTCAATTTGTCGTATGCGACAAATTGGTACTACTGTCAATTTGTCGTATGCGACAAATTGGTTCAACTGTCAATTTGTCGTATGCGACAAATTGGTAGTACTGTCAATTTGTCGTATGCGACAAATTGATTCAACTGTCAATTTGCCGTTTGCGACAAACTGGTACTACTGTCAATTTGTCGTATGCGACAAATTGGTTCAACTGTCAATTTGTCGTATGCGACAAATTGGTACTACTGTCACTTTGTCGTATGCGACAAATTGGTTCAACTGTCAATTTGTCGTATGCGACAAATTGGTACTACTGTCAATTTGTCGTATGCGACAAATTGGTTCAACTGTCAATTTGTCGTATGCGACAAATTGGTACTACTGTCAATTTGTCGTATGCGACAAATTGGTTCAACTGTCAATTTGTCGTATGCGACAAATTGATTCAACTGTCAATTTGTCGTATGCGACAAATTGGTTCAACTGTCAATTTGTCGTAATTTGTCGTATGCGACAAATTGATTCGACTGTCAATTTGTCGTATGCGACAAATTGATTCGACTGTCAATTTGTCGTATGCGACAAATTGGTTCAACTGTCAATTTGTCGTATGCGACAAATTGGTACTACTGTCAATTTGTCGTATGCGACAAATTGGTACTACTGTCAATTTGTCGTATGCGACAAATTGGTTCAACTGTCAATTTGTCGTATGCGACAAATTGGTAGTACTGTCAATTTGTCGTATGCGACAAATTGATTCAACTGTCAATTTGCCGTTTGCGACAAACTGGTACTACTGTCAATTTGTCGTATGCGACAAATTGGTTCAACTGTCAATTTGTCGTATGCGACAAATTGGTACTACTGTCACTTTGTCGTATGCGACAAATTGGTTCAACTGTCAATTTGTCGTTTGCGACAAATTGGTACTACTGTCAATTTGTCGTATGCGACAAATTGATTCAACTGTCAATTTGTCGTATGCGACAAATTGGTGCTACTGTCAATTTGTCGTATGCGACAATTTGGTTCAACTCTCAATTTGTCGTATGCGACAAATTGGTACTACTGTCAATTTGTCGTATGCGACAAATTGGTTCAACTGTCAATTTGTCGTATGCGACGAATTGGTAGTACTGTCAATTTGTCGTATGCGACAAATTGATTCAACTGTCAATTTGCCGTTTGCGACAAACTGGTACTACTGTCAATTTGTCGTATGCGACAAATTGGTTCAACTGTCAATTTGTCGTATGCGACAAATTGATTCAACTGTCAATTTGTCGTATGCGACAAATTGGTGCTACTGTCAATTTGTCGTATGCGACAATTTGGTTCAACTCTCAATTTGTCGTATGCGACAAATTGGTACTACTGTCAATTTGTCGTATGCGACAAATTGGTTCAACTGTCAATTTGTCGTATGCGACAAATTGGTAGTACTGTCAATTTGTCGTATGCGACAAATTGATTCAACTGTCAATTTGCCGTTTGCGACAAACTGGTACTACTGTCAATTTGTCGTATGCGACAAATTGGTTCAACTGTCAATTTGTCGTATGCGACAAATTGGTACTACTGTCACTTTGTCGTATGCGACAAATTGGTTCAACTGTCAATTTGTCGTATGCGACAAATTGGTACTACTGTCAATTTGTCGTATGCGACAAATTGGTTCAACTGTCAATTTGTCGTATGCGACAAATTGGTACTACTGTCAATTTGTCGTATGCGACAAATTGGTTCAACTGTCAATTTGTCGTATGCGACAAATTGGTTCAACTGTCAATTTGTCGTAATTTGTCGTATGCGACAAATTGATTCGACTGTCAATTTGTCGTATGCGACAAATTGATTCGACTGTCAATTTGTCGTATGCGACAAATTGGTTCAACTGTCAATTTGTCGTATGCGACAAATTGGTACTACTGTCAATTTGTCGTATGCGACAAATTGGTACTACTGTCAATTTGTCGTATGCGACAAATTGGTTCAACTGTCAATTTGTCGTATGCGACAAATTGGTAGTACTGTCAATTTGTCGTATGCGACAAATTGATTCAACTGTCAATTTGCCGTTTGCGACAAACTGGTACTACTGTCAATTTGTCGTATGCGACAAATTGGTTCAACTGTCAATTTGTCGTATGCGACAAATTGGTACTACTGTCACTTTGTCGTATGCGACAAATTGGTTCAACTGTCAATTTGTCGTATGCGACAAATTGGTACTACTGTCAATTTGTCGTATGCGACAAATTGGTTCAACTGTCAATTTGTCGTATGCGACAAATTGGTACTACTGTCAATTTGTCGTATGCGACAAATTGGTTCAACTGTCAATTTGTCGTATGCGACAAATTGATTCAACTGTTAATTTGTCGTATGCGACAAATTGGTTCAACTGTCAATTTGTCGTATGCGACAAATTGGTACTACTGTCACTTTGTCGTATGCGACAAATTGGTTCAACTGTCAATTTGTCGTATGCGACAAATTGGTACTACTGTCAATTTGTCGTATGCGACAAATTGGTTCAACTGTCAATTTGTCGTATGCGACAAATTGGTACTACTGTCAATTTGTCGTATGCGACAAATTGGTTCAACTGTCAATTTGTCGTATGCGACAAATTGATTCAACTGTCAATTTGTCGTATGCGACAAATTGGTTCAACTGTCAATTTGTCGTAATTTGTCGTATGCGACAAATTGATTCGACTGTCAATTTGTCGTATGCGACAAATTGGTTCAACTGTCAATTTGTCGTCAGCGACAAATTGGTACTACTGTCAATTTGTCGTATGCGACAAATTGGTTCAACTGTCAATTTGTCGTATGCGACAAATTGATTCAACTGTCAATTTGTCGTATGCGACAAATTGGTTCAACTGTCAATTTGTCGTAATTTGTCGTATGCGACAAATTGATTCGACTGTCAATTTGTCGTATGCGACAAATTGGTTCAACTGTCAATTTGTCGTATGCGACAAATTGGTACTACTGTCAATTTGTCGTATGCGACAAATTGGTACTACTGTCAATTTGTCGTATGCGACAAATTGGTTCAACTGTCAATTTGTCGTATGCGACAAATTGGTTCAACTGTCAATTTATCGTATGCGACAAATTGATTCGACTGTCAATTTGTCGTATGCGACAAATTGGTTCAACTGTCAATTTGTCGTATGCGACAAATTGGTACTACTGTCAATTTGTCGTATGCGACAAATTGGTTCAACTGTCAATTTGTCGTATGCGACAAATTGGTTCAACTGTCAATTTGTCGTATGCGACAAATTGGTTCAACTGTCAATTTGTCGTATGCGACAAATTGATTCGACTGTCAATTTGTCGTATGCGACAAACTGGTTCAACTGTCAATTTGTCGTATGCGACAAATTGGTACTACTGTCAATTTGTCGTATGCGACAAATTGGTACTACTGTCAATTTGTCGTATGCGACAAATTGGTTCAACTGTCATTTTGTCGTATGCGACAAATTGGTTCAACTGTCAATTTGTCGTATGCGACAAATTGGTTCAACTGTCAATTTGTCGTATGCGACAAATTGATTCGACTGTCAATTTGTCGTATGCGACAAATTGGTACTACTGTCACTTTGTCGTATGCGACAAATTGGTTCAACTGTCAATTTGTCGTATGCGACAAATTGGTACTACTGTCAATTTGTCGTATGCGACAAATTGGTTCAACTGTCAATTTGTCGTATGCGACAAATTGGTACTACTGTCAATTTGTCGTATGCGACAAATTGGTTCAACTGTCAATTTGTCGTATGCGACAAATTGATTCAACTGTCAATTTGTCGTATGCGACAAATTGGTTCAACTGTCAATTTGTCGTAATTTGTCGTATGCGACAAATTGATTCGACTGTCAATTTGTCGTATGCGACAAATTGGTTCAACTGTCAATTTGTCGTATGCGACAAATTGGTACTACTGTCAATTTGTCGTATGCGACAAATTGGTACTACTGTCAATTTGTCGTATGCGACAAATTGGTTCAACTGTCAATTTGTCGTATGCGACAAATTGGTTCAACTGTCAATTTGTCGTATGCGACAAATTGATTCGACTGTCAATTTGTCGTATGCGACAAATTGGTTCAACTGTCAATTTGTCGTATGCGACAAATTGGTACTACTGTCAATTTGTCGTATGCGACAAATTGGTACTACTGTCAATTTGTCGTATGCGACAAATTGGTTCAACTGTCAATTTGTCGTATGCGACAAATTGGTTCAACTGTCAATTTGTCGTATGCGACAAATTGATTCGACTGTCAATTTGTCGTATGCGACAAATTGGTTCGACTGTCAATTTGTCGTATGCGACAAATTGGTACTACTGTCAATTTGTCGTATGCGACAAATTGGTACTACAGTCAATTTGTCGTATGCGACAAATTGGTTCAACTGTCAGTTTGTCGTATGCGACAAATTGGTTCAACTGTCAATTTGTCGTATGCGACAAATTGGTTCAACTGTCAATTTGTCGTATGCGACAAATTGATTCGACTGTCAATTTGTCGTATGCGACAAATTGGTTTAACTGTCAATTTGTCGTATGCGACAAATTGGTACTACTGTCAATTTGTCGTATGCGACAAATTGGTACTACTGTCAATTTGTCGTATGCGACAAATTGGTACTACTGTCAATTTGTCGTATGCGACAAATTGGTACTAATGTCAATTTGTCGTATGCGACAAATTGGTACTACTGTCAATTTGTCGTATGCGACAAATTGGTACTACTGTCAATTTGTCGTATGCGACAAATTGGTTCAACTGTCAATTTGTCGTATGCGACAAATTGGTACTACTGTCAATTTGTCGTATGCGACAAATTGGTTCAACTGTCAATTTGTCGTATGCGACAAATTGATTCGACTGTCAATTTGTCGTATGCGACAAATTGGTTCAACTGTCAATTTGTCGTATGCGACAAATTGGTACTACTGTCAATTTGTCGTATGCGACAAATTGGTACTACTGTCAATTTGTCGTATGCGACAAATTGGTTCAACTGTCAATTTGTCGTATGCGACAAATTGGTTCAACTGTCAATTTGTCGTATGCGACAAATTGGTACTACTGTCAATTTGTCGTATGCGACAAATTGGTACTACTGTCAATTTGTCGTATGCGACAAATTGGTACTACTGTCAATTTGTCGTATGCGACAAATTGGTTCAACTGTCAATTTGTCGTATGCGACAAATTGGTACTACTGTCAATTTGTCGTATGCGACAAATTGGTACTACTGTCAATTTGTCGTATGCGACAGTTGGTTCAACTGTCAATTTGTCGTATGCGACAAATTGATTCAACTGTCAATTTGTCGTATGCGACAAAGTGGTTCAACTGTCAATTTGTCGTAATTTGTCGTATGCGACAAATTGATTCAACTGCCAATTTGTCGTATGCGACAAATTGGTTTAACTGTCAATTTGTCGTCTGCGACAAATTGATTCAACTGTCAATTTGTCGTATGCGACAAATTGGTGCTACTGTCAATTTGTCGTATGCGACAATTTGGTTCAACTCTCAATTTGTCGTATGCGACAAATTGGTACTACTGTCAATTTGTCGTATGCGACAAATTGGTTCACCTGTCAATTTGTCGTATGCGACGAATTGGTAGTACTGTCAATTTGTCGTATGCGACAAATTGATTCAACTGTCAATTTGCCGTTTGCGACAAACTGGTACTACTGTCAATTTGTCGTATGCGACAAATTGGTTCAACTGTCAATTTGTCGTATGCGACAAATTGATTCAACTGTCAATTTGTCGTATGCGACAAATTGGTGCTACTGTCAATTTGTCGTATGCGACAATTTGGTTCAACTCTCAATTTGTCGTATGCGACAAATTGGTACTACTGTCAATTTGTCGTATGCGACAAATTGGTTCAACTGTCAATTTGTCGTATGCGACAAATTGGTAGTACTGTCAATTTGTCGTATGCGACAAATTGATTCAACTGTCAATTTGCCGTTTGCGACAAACTGGTACTACTGTCAATTTGTCGTATGCGACATATTGGTTCAACTGTCAATTTGTCGTATGCGACAAATTGGTACTACTGTCACTTTGTCGTATGCGACAAATTGGTTCAACTGTCAATTTGTCGTATGCGATAAATTGGTACTACTGTCAATTTGTCGTATGCGACAAATTGGTTCAACTGTCAATTTGTCGTATGCGACAAATTGGTACTACTGTCAATTTGTCGTATGCGACAAATTGGTTCAACTGTCAATTTGTCGTATGCGACAAATTGATTCAACTGTCAATTTGTCGTATGCGACAAATTGGTTCAACTGTCAATTTGTCGTAATTTGTCGTATGCGACAAATTGATTCGACTGTCAATTTGTCGTATGCGACAAATTGATTCGACTGTCAATTTGTCGTATGCGACAAATTGGTTCAACTGTCAATTTGTCGTATGCGACAAATTGGTACTACTGTCAATTTGTCGTATGCGACAAATTGGTACTACTGTCAATTTGTCGTATGCGACAAATTGGTTCAACTGTCAATTTGTCGTATGCGACAAATTGGTAGTACTGTCAATTTGTCGTATGCGACAAATTGATTCAACTGTCAATTTGCCGTTTGCGACAAACTGGTACTACTGTCAATTTGTCGTATGCGACAAATTGGTTCAACTGTCAATTTGTCGTATGCGACAAATTGGTACTACTGTCACTTTGTCGTATGCGACAAATTGGTTCAACTGTCAATTTGCCGTATGCGACAAATTGGTACTACTGTCAATTTGTCGTATGCGACAAATTGATTCAACTGTCAATTTGTCGTATGCGACAAATTGGTGCTACTGTCAATTTGTCGTATGCGACAAATTGGTACTACTGTCAATTTGTCGTATGCGACAAATTGGTTCAACTGTCAATTTGTCGTATGCGACAAATTGGTAGTACTGTCAATTTGTCGTATGCGACAAATTGATTCAACTGTCAATTTGTCGTATGCGACGAATTGGTAGTACTGTCAATTTGTCGTATGCGACAAATTGATTCAACTGTCAATTTGCCGTTTGCGACAAACTGGTACTACTGTCAATTTGTCGTATGCGACAAATTGGTTCAACTGTCAATTTGTCGTATGCGACAAATTGATTCAACTGTCAATTTGTCGTATGCGACAAATTGGTGCTACTGTCAATTTGTCGTATGCGACAATTTGGTTCAACTCTCAATTTGTCGTATGCGACAAATTGGTACTACTGTCAATTTGTCGTATGCGACAAATTGGTTCAACTGTCAATTTGTCGTATGCGACAAATTGGTAGTACTGTCAATTTGTCGTATGCGACAAATTGATTCAACTGTCAATTTGCCGTTTGCGACAAACTGGTACTACTGTCAATTTGTCGTATGCGACAAATTGGTTCAACTGTCAATTTGTCGTATGCGACAAATTGGTACTACTGTCACTTTGTCGTATGCGACAAATTGGTTCAACTGTCAATTTGTCGTATGCGACAAATTGGTACTACTGTCAATTTGTCGTATGCGACAAATTGGTTCAACTGTCAATTTGTCGTATGCGACAAATTGGTACTACTGTCAATTTGTCGTATGCGACAAATTGGTTCAACTGTCAATTTGTCGTATGCGACAAATTGATTCAACTGTCAATTTGTCGTATGCGACAAATTGGTTCAACTGTCAATTTGTCGTAATTTGTCGTATGCGACAAATTGATTCGACTGTCAATTTGTCGTATGCGACAAATTGATTCGACTGTCAATTTGTCGTATGCGACAAATTGGTTCAACTGTCAATTTGTCGTATGCGACAAATTGGTACTACTGTCAATTTGTCGTATGCGACAAATTGGTACTACTGTCAATTTGTCGTATGCGACAAATTGGTTCAACTGTCAATTTGTCGTATGCGACAAATTGGTAGTACTGTCAATTTGTCGTATGCGACAAATTGATTCAACTGTCAATTTGCCGTTTGCGACAAACTGGTACTACTGTCAATTTGTCGTATGCGACAAATTGGTTCAACTGTCAATTTGTCGTATGCGACAAATTGGTACTACTGTCACTTTGTCGTATGCGACAAATTGGTTCAACTGTCAATTTGTCGTATGCGACAAATTGGTACTACTGTCAATTTGTCGTATGCGACAAATTGATTCAACTGTCAATTTGTCGTATGCGACAAATTGGTGCTACTGTCAATTTGTCGTATGCGACAATTTGGTTCAACTCTCAATTTGTCGTATGCGACAAATTGGTACTACTGTCAATTTGTCGTATGCGACAAATTGGTTCAACTGTCAATTTGTCGTATGCGACGAATTGGTAGTACTGTCAATTTGTCGTATGCGACAAATTGATTCAACTGTCAATTTGCCGTTTGCGACAAACTGGTACTACTGTCAATTTGTCGTATGCGACAAATTGGTTCAACTGTCAATTTGTCGTATGCGACAAATTGATTCAACTGTCAATTTGTCGTATGCGACAAATTGGTGCTACTGTCAATTTGTCGTATGCGACAATTTGGTTCAACTCTCAATTTGTCGTATGCGACAAATTGGTACTACTGTCAATTTGTCGTATGCGACAAATTGGTTCAACTGTCAATTTGTCGTATGCGACAAATTGGTAGTACTGTCAATTTGTCGTATGCGACAAATTGATTCAACTGTCAATTTGCCGTTTGCGACAAACTGGTACTACTGTCAATTTGTCGTATGCGACAAATTGGTTCAACTGTCAATTTGTCGTATGCGACAAATTGGTACTACTGTCACTTTGTCGTATGCGACAAATTGGTTCAACTGTCAATTTGTCGTATGCGACAAATTGGTACTACTGTCAATTTGTCGTATGCGACAAATTGATTCAACTGTCAATTTGTCGTATGCGACAAATTGGTGCTACTGTCAATTTGTCGTATGCGACAAATTGGTACTACTGTCAATTTGTCGTATGCGACAAATTGGTTCAACTGTCAATTTGTCGTATGCGACAAATTGGTAGTACTGTCAATTTGTCGTATGCGACAAATTGATTCAACTGTCAATTTGTCGTATGCGACGAATTGGTAGTACTGTCAATTTGTCGTATGCGACAAATTGATTCAACTGTCAATTTGCCGTTTGCGACAAACTGGTACTACTGTCAATTTGTCGTATGCGACAAATTGGTTCAACTGTCAATTTGTCGTATGCGACAAATTGATTCAACTGTCAATTTGTCGTATGCGACAAATTGGTGCTACTGTCAATTTGTCGTATGCGACAATTTGGTTCAACTCTCAATTTGTCGTATGCGACAAATTGGTACTACTGTCAATTTGTCGTATGCGACAAATTGGTTCAACTGTCAATTTGTCGTATGCGACAAATTGGTAGTACTGTCAATTTGTCGTATGCGACAAATTGATTCAACTGTCAATTTGCCGTTTGCGACAAACTGGTACTATTGTCAATTTGTCGTATGCGACAAATTGGTTCAACTGTCAATTTGTCGTATGCGACAAATTGGTACTACTGTCACTTTGTCGTATGCGACAAATTGGTTCAACTGTCAATTTGTCGTATGCGACAAATTGGTACTACTGTCAATTTGTCGTATGCGACAAATTGGTTCAACTGTCAATTTGTCGTATGCGACAAATTGGTACTACTGTCAATTTGTCGTATGCGACAAATTGGTTCAACTGTCAATTTGTCGTATGCGACAAATTGATTCAACTGTCAATTTGTCGTATGCGACAAATTGGTTCAACTGTCAATTTGTCGTAATTTGTCGTATGCGACAAATTGATTCGACTGTCAATTTGTCGTATGCGACAAATTGATTCGACTGTCAATTTGTCGTATGCGACAAATTGGTTCAACTGTCAATTTGTCGTATGCGACAAATTGGTACTACTGTCAATTTGTCGTATGCGACAAATTGGTACTACTGTCAATTTGTCGTATGCGACAAATTGGTTCAACTGTCAATTTGTCGTATGCGACAAATTGGTAGTACTGTCAATTTGTCGTATGCGACAAATTGATTCAACTGTCAATTTGCCGTTTGCGACAAACTGGTACTACTGTCAATTTGTCGTATGCGACAAATTGGTTCAACTGTCAATTTGTCGTATGCGACAAATTGGTACTACTGTCACTTTGTCGTATGCGACAAATTGGTTCAACTGTCAATTTGTCGTTTGCGACAAATTGGTACTACTGTCAATTTGTCGTATGCGACAAATTGATTCAACTGTCAATTTGTCGTATGCGACAAATTGGTGCTACTGTCAATTTGTCGTATGCGACAATTTGGTTCAACTCTCAATTTGTCGTATGCGACAAATTGGTACTACTGTCAATTTGTCGTATGCGACAAATTGGTTCAACTGTCAATTTGTCGTATGCGACGAATTGGTAGTACTGTCAATTTGTCGTATGCGACAAATTGATTCAACTGTCAATTTGCCGTTTGCGACAAACTGGTACTACTGTCAATTTGTCGTATGCGACAAATTGGTTCAACTGTCAATTTGTCGTATGCGACAAATTGATTCAACTGTCAATTTGTCGTATGCGACAAATTGGTGCTACTGTCAATATGTCGTATGCGACAATTTGGTTCAACTCTCAATTTGTCGTATGCGACAAATTGGTACTACTGTCAATTTGTCGTATGCGACAAATTGGTTCAACTGTCAATTTGTCGTATGCGACAAATTGGTAGTACTGTCAATTTGTCGTATGCGACAAATTGATTCAACTGTCAATTTGCCGTTTGCGACAAACTGGTACTACTGTCAATTTGTCGTATGCGACAAATTGGTTCAACTGTCAATTTGTCGTATGCGACAAATTGGTACTACTGTCACTTTGTCGTATGCGACAAATTGGTTCAACTGTCAATTTGTCGTATGCGACAAATTGGTACTACTGTCAATTTGTCGTATGCGACAAATTGGTTCAACTGTCAATTTGTCGTATGCGACAAATTGGTACTACTGTCAATTTGTCGTATGCGACAAATTGGTTCAACTGTCAATTTGTCGTATGCGACAAATTGGTTCAACTGTCAATTTGTCGTAATTTGTCGTATGCGTCAAATTGATTCGACTGTCAATTTGTCGTATGCGACAAATTGATTCGACTGTCAATTTGTCGTATGCGACAAATTGGTTCAACTGTCAATTTGTCGTATGCGACAAATTGGTACTACTGTCAATTTGTCGTATGCGACAAATTGGTACTACTGTCAATTTGTCGTATGCGACAAATTGGTTCAACTGTCAATTTGTCGTATGCGACAAATTGGTAGTACTGTCAATTTGTCGTATGCGACAAATTGATTCAACTGTCAATTTGCCGTTTGCGACAAACTGGTACTACTGTCAATTTGTCGTATGCGACAAATTGGTTCAACTGTCAATTTGTCGTATGCGACAAATTGGTACTACTGTCACTTTGTCGTATGCGACAAATTGGTTCAACTGTCAATTTGTCGTATGCGACAAATTGGTACTACTGTCAATTTGTCGTATGCGACAAATTGGTTCAACTGTCAATTTGTCGTATGCGACAAATTGGTACTACTGTCAATTTGTCGTATGCGACAAATTGGTTCAACTGTCAATTTGTCGTATGCGACAAATTGATTCAACTGTTAATTTGTCGTATGCGACAAATTGGTTCAACTGTCAATTTGTCGTATGCGACAAATTGGTACTACTGTCAATTTGTCGTATGCGACAAATTGGTTCAACTGTCAATTTGTCGTATGCGACAAATTGGTAGTACTGTCAATTTGTCGTATGCGACAAATTGATTCAACTGTCAATTTGCCGTTTGCGACAAACTGGTACTATTGTCAATTTGTCGTATGCGACAAATTGGTTCAACTGTCAATTTGTCGTATGCGACAAATTGGTACTACTGTCACTTTGTCGTATGCGACAAATTGGTTCAACTGTCAATTTGTCGTATGCGACAAATTGGTACTACTGTCAATTTGTCGTATGCGACAAATTGGTTCAACTGTCAATTTGTCGTATGCGACAAATTGGTACTACTGTCAATTTGTCGTATGCGACAAATTGGTTCAACTGTCAATTTGTCGTATGCGACAAATTGATTCAACTGTCAATTTGTCGTATGCGACAAATTGGTTCAACTGTCAATTTGTCGTTTGCGACAAATTGGTACTACTGTCAATTTGTCGTATGCGACAAATTGATTCAACTGTCAATTTGTCGTATGCGACAAATTGGTGCTACTGTCAATTTGTCGTATGCGACAATTTGGTTCAACTCTCAATTTGTCGTATGCGACAAATTGGTACTACTGTCAATTTGTCGTATGCGACAAATTGGTTCAACTGTCAATTTGTCGTATGCGACGAATTGGTAGTACTGTCAATTTGTCGTATGCGACAAATTGATTCAACTGTCAATTTGCCGTTTGCGACAAACTGGTACTACTGTCAATTTGTCGTATGCGACAAATTGGTTCAACTGTCAATTTGTCGTATGCGACAAATTGATTCAACTGTCAATTTGTCGTATGCGACAAATTGGTGCTACTGTCAATATGTCGTATGCGACAATTTGGTTCAACTCTCAATTTGTCGTATGCGACAAATTGGTACTACTGTCAATTTGTCGTATGCGACAAATTGGTTCAACTGTCAATTTGTCGTATGCGACAAATTGGTAGTACTGTCAATTTGTCGTATGCGACAAATTGGTAGTACTGTCAATTTGTCGTATGCGACAAATTGATTCAACTGTCAATTTGCCGTTTGCGACAAACTGGTACTACTGTCAATTTGTCGTATGCGACAAATTGGTTCAACTGTCAATTTGTCGTATGCGACAAATTGGTACTACTGTCACTTTGTCGTATGCGACAAATTGGTTCAACTGTCAATTTGTCGTATGCGACAAATTGGTACTACTGTCAATTTGTCGTATGCGACAAATTGGTTCAACTGTCAATTTGTCGTATGCGACAAATTGGTACTACTGTCAATTTGTCGTATGCGACAAATTGGTTCAACTGTCAATTTGTCGTATGCGACAAATTGGTTCAACTGTCAATTTGTCGTAATTTGTCGTATGCGTCAAATTGATTCGACTGTCAATTTGTCGTATGCGACAAATTGATTCGACTGTCAATTTGTCGTATGCGACAAATTGGTTCAACTGTCAATTTGTCGTATGCGACAAATTGGTACTACTGTCAATTTGTCGTATGCGACAAATTGGTACTACTGTCAATTTGTCGTATGCGACAAATTGGTTCAACTGTCAATTTGTCGTATGCGACAAATTGGTAGTACTGTCAATTTGTCGTATGCGACAAATTGATTCAACTGTCAATTTGCCGTTTGCGACAAACTGGTACTACTGTCAATTTGTCGTATGCGACAAATTGGTTCAACTGTCAATTTGTCGTATGCGACAAATTGGTACTACTGTCACTTTGTCGTATGCGACAAATTGGTTCAACTGTCAATTTGTCGTATGCGACAAATTGGTACTACTGTCAATTTGTCGTATGCGACAAATTGGTTCAACTGTCAATTTGTCGTATGCGACAAATTGGTACTACTGTCAATTTGTCGTATGCGACAAATTGGTTCAACTGTCAATTTGTCGTATGCGACAAATTGATTCAACTGTTAATTTGTCGTATGCGACAAATTGGTTCAACTGTCAATTTGTCGTATGCGACAAATTGGTACTACTGTCAATTTGTCGTATGCGACAAATTGGTTCAACTGTCAATTTGTCGTATGCGACAAATTGGTAGTACTGTCAATTTGTCGTATGCGACAAATTGATTCAACTGTCAATTTGCCGTTTGCGACAAACTGGTACTATTGTCAATTTGTCGTATGCGACAAATTGGTTCAACTGTCAATTTGTCGTATGCGACAAATTGGTACTACTGTCACTTTGTCGTATGCGACAAATTGGTTCAACTGTCAATTTGTCGTATGCGACAAATTGGTACTACTGTCAATTTGTCGTATGCGACAAATTGGTTCAACTGTCAATTTGTCGTATGCGACAAATTGGTACTACTGTCAATTTGTCGTATGCGACAAATTGGTTCAACTGTCAATTTGTCGTATGCGACAAATTGATTCAACTGTCAATTTGTCGTATGCGACAAATTGGTTCAACTGTCAATTTGTCGTAATTTGTCGTATGCGACAAATTGATTCGACTGTCAATTTGTCGTATGCGACAAATTGATTCGACTGTCAATTTGTCGTATGCGACAAATTGGTTCAACTGTCAATTTGTCGTATGCGACAAATTGGTACTACTGTCAATTTGTCGTATGCGACAAATTGGTACTACTGTCAATTTGTCGTATGCGACAAATTGGTTCAACTGTCAATTTGTCGTATGCGACAAATTGGTAGTACTGTCAATTTGTCGTATGCGACAAATTGATTCAACTGTCAATTTGCCGTTTGCGACAAACTGGTACTACTGTCAATTTGTCGTATGCGACAAATTGGTTCAACTGTCAATTTGTCGTATGCGACAAATTGGTACTACTGTCACTTTGTCGTATGCGACAAATTGGTTCAACTGTCAATTTGTCGTTTGCGACAAATTGGTACTACTGTCAATTTGTCGTATGCGACAAATTGATTCAACTGTCAATTTGTCGTATGCGACAAATTGGTGCTACTGTCAATTTGTCGTATGCGACAATTTGGTTCAACTCTCAATTTGTCGTATGCGACAAATTGGTACTACTGTCAATTTGTCGTATGCGACAAATTGGTTCAACTGTCAATTTGTCGTATGCGACGAATTGGTAGTACTGTCAATTTGTCGTATGCGACAAATTGATTCAACTGTCAATTTGCCGTTTGCGACAAACTGGTACTACTGTCAATTTGTCGTATGCGACAAATTGGTTCAACTGTCAATTTGTCGTATGCGACAAATTGATTCAACTGTCAATTTGTCGTATGCGACAAATTGGTGCTACTGTCAATTTGTCGTATGCGACAATTTGGTTCAACTCTCAATTTGTCGTATGCGACAAATTGGTACTACTGTCAATTTGTCGTATGCGACAAATTGGTTCAACTGTCAATTTGTCGTATGCGACAAATTGGTAGTACTGTCAATTTGTCGTATGCGACAAATTGATTCAACTGTCAATTTGCCGTTTGCGACAAACTGGTACTACTGTCAATTTGTCGTATGCGACAAATTGGTTCAACTGTCAATTTGTCGTATGCGACAAATTGGTACTACTGTCACTTTGTCGTATGCGACAAATTGGTTCAACTGTCAATTTGTCGTATGCGACAAATTGGTACTACTGTCAATTTGTCGTATGCGACAAATTGGTTCAACTGTCAATTTGTCGTATGCGACAAATTGGTACTACTGTCAATTTGTCGTATGCGACAAATTGGTTCAACTGTCAATTTGTCGTATGCGACAAATTGGTTCAACTGTCAATTTGTCGTAATTTGTCGTATGCGTCAAATTGATTCGACTGTCAATTTGTCGTATGCGACAAATTGATTCGACTGTCAATTTGTCGTATGCGACAAATTGGTTCAACTGTCAATTTGTCGTATGCGACAAATTGGTACTACTGTCAATTTGTCGTATGCGACAAATTGGTACTACTGTCAATTTGTCGTATGCGACAAATTGGTTCAACTGTCAATTTGTCGTATGCGACAAATTGGTAGTACTGTCAATTTGTCGTATGCGACAAATTGATTCAACTGTCAATTTGCCGTTTGCGACAAACTGGTACTACTGTCAATTTGTCGTATGCGACAAATTGGTTCAACTGTCAATTTGTCGTATGCGACAAATTGGTACTACTGTCACTTTGTCGTATGCGACAAATTGGTTCAACTGTCAATTTGTCGTATGCGACAAATTGGTACTACTGTCAATTTGTCGTATGCGACAAATTGGTTCAACTGTCAATTTGTCGTATGCGACAAATTGGTACTACTGTCAATTTGTCGTATGCGACAAATTGGTTCAACTGTCAATTTGTCGTATGCGACAAATTGATTCAACTGTCAATTTGTCGTATGCGACAAATTGGTTCAACTGTCAATTTGTCGTATGCGACAAATTGGTACTACTGTCACTTTGTCGTATGCGACAAATTGGTTCAACTGTCAATTTGTCGTATGCGACAAATTGGTACTACTGTCAATTTGTCGTATGCGACAAATTGGTTCAACTGTCAATTTGTCGTATGCGACAAATTGGTACTACTGTCAATTTGTCGTATGCGACAAATTGGTTCAACTGTCAATTTGTCGTATGCGACAAATTGATTCAACTGTCAATTTGTCGTATGCGACAAATTGGTTCAACTGTCAATTTGTCGTAATTTGTCGTATGCGACAAATTGATTCGACTGTCAATTTGTCGTATGCGACAAATTGGTTCAACTGTCAATTTGTCGTCAGCGACAAATTGGTACTACTGTCAATTTGTCGTATGCGACAAATTGGTTCAACTGTCAATTTGTCGTATGCGACAAATTGATTCGACTGTCAATTTGTCGTATGCGACAAATTGGTTCAACTGTCAATTTGTCGTATGCGACAAATTGGTACTACTGTCAATTTGTCGTATGCGACAAATTGGTACTACTGTCAATTTGTCGTATGCGACAAATTGGTTCAACTGTCAATTTGTCGTATGCGACAAATTGGTTCAACTGTCAATTTATCGTATGCGACAAATTGATTCGACTGTCAATTTGTCGTATGCGACAAATTGGTTCAACTGTCAATTTGTCGTATGCGACAAATTGGTACTACTGTCAATTTGTCGTATGCGACAAATTGGTACTACTGTCAATTTGTCGTATGCGACAAATTGGTTCAACTGTCAATTTGTCGTATGCGACAAATTGGTTCAACTGTCAATTTGTCGTATGCGACAAATTGATTCGACTGTCAATTTGTCGTATGCGACAAACTGGTTCAACTGTCAATTTGTCGTATGCGACAAATTGGTACTACTGTCAATTTGTCGTATGCGACAAATTGGTACTACTGTCAATTTGTCGTATGCGACAAATTGGTTCAACTGTCAATTTGTCGTATGCGACAAATTGGTTCAACTGTCAATTTGTCGTATGCGACAAATTGATTCGACTGTCAATTTGTCGTATGCGACAAATTGGTACTACTGTCACTTTGTCGTATGCGACAAATTGGTTCAACTGTCAATTTGTCGTATGCGACAAATTGGTACTACTGTCAATTTGTCGTATGCGACAAATTGGTTCAACTGTCAATTTGTCGTATGCGACAAATTGGTACTACTGTCAATTTGTCGTATGCGACAAATTGGTTCAACTGTCAATTTGTCGTATGCGACAAATTGATTCAACTGTCAATTTGTCGTATGCGACAAATTGGTTCAACTGTCAATTTGTCGTAATTTGTCGTATGCGACAAATTGATTCGACTGTCAATTTGTCGTATGCGACAAATTGGTTCAACTGTCAATTTGTCGTATGCGACAAATTGGTACTACTGTCAATTTGTCGTATGCGACAAATTGGTACTACTGTCAATTTGTCGTATGCGACAAATTGGTTCAACTGTCAATTTGTCGTATGCGACAAATTGGTTCAACTGTCAATTTGTCGTATGCGACAAATTGATTCGACTGTCAATTTGTCGTATGCGACAAATTGGTTCAACTGTCAATTTGTCGTATGCGACAAATTGGTACTACTGTCAATTTGTCGTATGCGACAAATTGGTACTACTGTCAATTTGTCGTATGCGACAAATTGGTTCAACTGTCAATTTGTCGTATGCGACAAATTGGTTCAACTGTCAATTTGTCGTATGCGACAAATTGATTCGACTGTCAATTTGTCGTATGCGACAAATTGGTTCAACTGTCAATTTGTCGCATGCGACAAATTGGTACTACTGTCAATTTGTCGTATGCGACAAATTGGTACTACTGTCAATTTGTCGTATGCGACAAATTGGTTCAACTGTCAATTTGTCGTATGCGACAAATTGGTTCAACTGTCAATTTGTCGTATGCGACAAATTGGTTCAACTGTCAATTTGTCGTATGCGACAAATTGATTCGACTGTCAATTTGTCGTATGCGACAAATTGGTACTACTGTCAATTTGTCGTATGCGACAAATTGGTTCAACTGTCAATTTGTCGTATGCCACAAATTGATTCAACTGTCAATTTGTCGTATGCGACAAAGTGGTTCAACTGTCAATTTGTCGTAATTTGTCGTATGCGACAAATTGATTCAACTGCCAATTTGTCGTATGCGACAAATTGGTTAAACTGTCAATTTGTCGTATGCGACAAATTGATTCAACTGTCAATTTGTCGTATGCGACAAATTGGTGCTACTGTCAATTTGTCGTATGCGACAATTTGGTTCAACTCTCAATTTGTCGTATGCGACAAATTGGTACTACTGTCAATTTGTCGTATGCGACAAATTGGTTCAACTGTCAATTTGTCGTATGCGACAAATTGGTTCAACTGTCAATTTGTCGTATGCGACAAATTGGTTCAACTGTCAATTTGTCGTATGCGACAAATTGATTCGACTGTCAATTTGTCGTATGCGACAAATTGGTACTACTGTCAATTTGTCGTATGCGACAAATTGGTTCAACTGTCAATTTGTCGTATGCGACAAATTGGTACTACTGTCAATTTGTCGTATGCGACAAATTGATTCAACTGTCAATTTGTCGTATGCGACAAATTGGTGCTACTGTCAATTTGTCGTATGCGACAATTTGGTTCAACTCTCAATTTGTCGTATGCGACAAATTGGTACTACTGTCAATTTGTCGTATGCGACAAATTGGTTCAACTGTCAATTTGTCGTATGCGACGAATTGGTAGTACTGTCAATTTGTCGTATGCGACAAATTGATTCAACTGTCAATTTGCCGTTTGCGACAAACTGGTACTACTGTCAATTTGTCGTATGCGACAAATTGGTTCAACTGTCAATTTGTCGTATGCGACAAATTGATTCAACTGTCAATTTGTCGCATGCGACAAATTGGTGCTACTGTCAATTTGTCGTATGCGACAATTTGGTTCAACTCTCAATTTGTCGTATGCGACAAATTGGTACTACTGTCAATTTGTCGTATGCGACAAATTGGTTCAACTGTCAATTTGTCGTATGCGACAAATTGGTACTACTGTCAATTTGTCGTATGCGACAAATTGGTTCAACTGTCAATTTGTCGTATGCGACAAATTGGTACTACTGTCAATTTGTCGTATGCGACAAATTGGTTCAACTGTCAATTTGTCGTATGCGACAAATTGATTCAACTGTTAATTTGTCGTATGCGACAAATTGGTTCAACTGTCAATTTGTCGTATGCGACAAATTGGTACTACTGTCAATTTGTCGTATGCGACAAATTGGTTCAACTGTCAATTTGTCGTATGCGACAAATTGGTAGTACTGTCAATTTGTCGTATGCGACAAATTGATTCAACTGTCAATTTGCCGTTTGCGACAAACTGGTACTATTGTCAATTTGTCGTATGCGACAAATTGGTTCAACTGTCAATTTGTCGTATGCGACAAATTGGTACTACTGTCACTTTGTCGTATGCGACAAATTGGTTCAACTGTCAATTTGTCGTATGCGACAAATTGGTACTACTGTCAATTTGTCGTATGCGACAAATTGGTTCAACTGTCAATTTGTCGTATGCGACAAATTGGTACTACTGTCAATTTGTCGTATGCGACAAATTGGTTCAACTGTCAATTTGTCGTATGCGACAAATTGATTCAACTGTCAATTTGTCGTATGCGACAAATTGGTTCAACTGTCAATTTGTCGTAATTTGTCGTATGCGACAAATTGATTCGACTGTCAATTTGTCGTATGCGACAAATTGATTCGACTGTCAATTTGTCGTATGCGACAAATTGGTTCAACTGTCAATTTGTCGTATGCGACAAATTGGTACTACTGTCAATTTGTCGTATGCGACAAATTGGTACTACTGTCAATTTGTCGTATGCGACAAATTGGTTCAACTGTCAATTTGTCGTATGCGACAAATTGGTAGTACTGTCAATTTGTCGTATGCGACAAATTGATTCAACTGTCAATTTGCCGTTTGCGACAAACTGGTACTACTGTCAATTTGTCGTATGCGACAAATTGGTTCAACTGTCAATTTGTCGTATGCGACAAATTGGTACTACTGTCACTTTGTCGTATGCGACAAATTGGTTCAACTGTCAATTTGTCGTTTGCGACAAATTGGTACTACTGTCAATTTGTCGTATGCGACAAATTGATTCAACTGTCAATTTGTCGTATGCGACAAATTGGTGCTACTGTCAATTTGTCGTATGCGACAATTTGGTTCAACTCTCAATTTGTCGTATGCGACAAATTGGTACTACTGTCAATTTGTCGTATGCGACAAATTGGTTCAACTGTCAATTTGTCGTATGCGACGAATTGGTAGTACTGTCAATTTGTCGTATGCGACAAATTGATTCAACTGTCAATTTGCCGTTTGCGACAAACTGGTACTACTGTCAATTTGTCGTATGCGACAAATTGGTTCAACTGTCAATTTGTCGTATGCGACAAATTGATTCAACTGTCAATTTGTCGTATGCGACAAATTGGTGCTACTGTCAATTTGTCGTATGCGACAATTTGGTTCAACTCTCAATTTGTCGTATGCGACAAATTGGTACTACTGTCAATTTGTCGTATGCGACAAATTGGTTCAACTGTCAATTTGTCGTATGCGACAAATTGGTAGTACTGTCAATTTGTCGTATGCGACAAATTGATTCAACTGTCAATTTGCCGTTTGCGACAAACTGGTACTACTGTCAATTTGTCGTATGCGACAAATTGGTTCAACTGTCAATTTGTCGTATGCGACAAATTGGTACTACTGTCACTTTGTCGTATGCGACAAATTGGTTCAACTGTCAATTTGTCGTATGCGACAAATTGGTACTACTGTCAATTTGTCGTATGCGACAAATTGGTTCAACTGTCAATTTGTCGTATGCGACAAATTGGTACTACTGTCAATTTGTCGTATGCGACAAATTGGTTCAACTGTCAATTTGTCGTATGCGACAAATTGGTTCAACTGTCAATTTGTCGTAATTTGTCGTATGCGTCAAATTGATTCGACTGTCAATTTGTCGTATGCGACAAATTGATTCGACTGTCAATTTGTCGTATGCGACAAATTGGTTCAACTGTCAATTTGTCGTATGCGACAAATTGGTACTACTGTCAATTTGTCGTATGCGACAAATTGGTACTACTGTCAATTTGTCGTATGCGACAAATTGGTTCAACTGTCAATTTGTCGTATGCGACAAATTGGTAGTACTGTCAATTTGTCGTATGCGACAAATTGATTCAACTGTCAATTTGCCGTTTGCGACAAACTGGTACTACTGTCAATTTGTCGTATGCGACAAATTGGTTCAACTGTCAATTTGTCGTATGCGACAAATTGGTACTACTGTCACTTTGTCGTATGCGACAAATTGGTTCAACTGTCAATTTGTCGTATGCGACAAATTGGTACTACTGTCAATTTGTCGTATGCGACAAATTGGTTCAACTGTCAATTTGTCGTATGCGACAAATTGGTACTACTGTCAATTTGTCGTATGCGACAAATTGGTTCAACTGTCAATTTGTCGTATGCGACAAATTGATTCAACTGTCAATTTGTCGTATGCGACAAATTGGTTCAACTGTCAATTTGTCGTATGCGACAAATTGGTACTACTGTCACTTTGTCGTATGCGACAAATTGGTTCAACTGTCAATTTGTCGTATGCGACAAATTGGTACTACTGTCAATTTGTCGTATGCGACAAATTGGTTCAACTGTCAATTTGTCGTATGCGACAAATTGGTACTACTGTCAATTTGTCGTATGCGACAAATTGGTTCAACTGTCAATTTGTCGTATGCGACAAATTGATTCAACTGTCAATTTGTCGTATGCGACAAATTGGTTCAACTGTCAATTTGTCGTAATTTGTCGTATGCGACAAATTGATTCGACTGTCAATTTGTCGTATGCGACAAATTGGTTCAACTGTCAATTTGTCGTCAGCGACAAATTGGTACTACTGTCAATTTGTCGTATGCGACAAATTGGTTCAACTGTCAATTTGTCGTATGCGACAAATTGATTCGACTGTCAATTTGTCGTATGCGACAAATTGGTTCAACTGTCAATTTGTCGTATGCGACAAATTGGTACTACTGTCAATTTGTCGTATGCGACAAATTGGTACTACTGTCAATTTGTCGTATGCGACAAATTGGTTCAACTGTCAATTTGTCGTATGCGACAAATTGGTTCAACTGTCAATTTATCGTATGCGACAAATTGATTCGACTGTCAATTTGTCGTATGCGACAAATTGGTTCAACTGTCAATTTGTCGTATGCGACAAATTGGTACTACTGTCAATTTGTCGTATGCGACAAATTGGTACTACTGTCAATTTGTCGTATGCGACAAATTGGTTCAACTGTCAATTTGTCGTATGCGACAAATTGGTTCAACTGTCAATTTGTCGTATGCGACAAATTGATTCGACTGTCAATTTGTCGTATGCGACAAACTGGTTCAACTGTCAATTTGTCGTATGCGACAAATTGGTACTACTGTCAATTTGTCGTATGCGACAAATTGGTACTACTGTCAATTTGTCGTATGCGACAAATTGGTTCAACTGTCAATTTGTCGTATGCGACAAATTGGTTCAACTGTCAATTTGTCGTATGCGACAAATTGATTCGACTGTCAATTTGTCGTATGCGACAAATTGGTACTACTGTCACTTTGTCGTATGCGACAAATTGGTTCAACTGTCAATTTGTCGTATGCGACAAATTGGTACTACTGTCAATTTGTCGTATGCGACAAATTGGTTCAACTGTCAATTTGTCGTATGCGACAAATTGGTACTACTGTCAATTTGTCGTATGCGACAAATTGGTTCAACTGTCAATTTGTCGTATGCGACAAATTGATTCAACTGTCAATTTGTCGTATGCGACAAATTGGTTCAACTGTCAATTTGTCGTAATTTGTCGTATGCGACAAATTGATTCGACTGTCAATTTGTCGTATGCGACAAATTGGTTCAACTGTCAATTTGTCGTATGCGACAAATTGGTACTACTGTCAATTTGTCGTATGCGACAAATTGGTACTACTGTCAATTTGTCGTATGCGACAAATTGGTTCAACTGTCAATTTGTCGTATGCGACAAATTGGTTCAACTGTCAATTTGTCGTATGCGACAAATTGATTCGACTGTCAATTTGTCGTATGCGACAAATTGGTTCAACTGTCAATTTGTCGTATGCGACAAATTGGTACTACTGTCAATTTGTCGTATGCGACAAATTGGTACTACTGTCAATTTGTCGTATGCGACAAATTGGTTCAACTGTCAATTTGTCGTATGCGACAAATTGGTTCAACTGTCAATTTGTCGTATGCGACAAATTGATTCGACTGTCAATTTGTCGTATGCGACAAATTGGTTCAACTGTCAATTTGTCGCATGCGACAAATTGGTACTACTGTCAATTTGTCGTATGCGACAAATTGGTACTACTGTCAATTTGTCGTATGCGACAAATTGGTTCAACTGTCAATTTGTCGTATGCGACAAATTGGTTCAACTGTCAATTTGTCGTATGCGACAAATTGGTTCAACTGTCAATTTGTCGTATGCGACAAATTGATTCGACTGTCAATTTGTCGTATGCGACAAATTGGTACTACTGTCAATTTGTCGTATGCGACAAATTGGTTCAACTGTCAATTTGTCGTATGCCACAAATTGATTCAACTGTCAATTTGTCGTATGCGACAAAGTGGTTCAACTGTCAATTTGTCGTAATTTGTCGTATGCGACAAATTGATTCAACTGCCAATTTGTCGTATGCGACAAATTGGTTAAACTGTCAAT
The DNA here is from genome assembly GCA_964057215.1 of Oscheius myriophilus. NCBI lineage: Eukaryota > Metazoa > Nematoda > Chromadorea > Rhabditida > Rhabditidae > Oscheius > Oscheius myriophilus. The sequence continues at coordinate 7,522,811 of OZ059904.1, forward strand.
TTGTCGTATGCGACAAATTGATTCAACTGTCAATTTGTCGTATGCGACAAATTGGTGCTACTGTCAATTTGTCGTATGCGACAATTTGGTTCAACTCTCAATTTGTCGTATGCGACAAATTGGTACTACTGTCAATTTGTCGTATGCGACAAATTGGTTCAACTGTCAATTTGTCGTATGCGACAAATTGGTTCAACTGTCAATTTGTCGTATGCGACAAATTGGTTCAACTGTCAATTTGTCGTATGCGACAAATTGATTCGACTGTCAATTTGTCGTATGCGACAAATTGGTACTACTGTCAATTTGTCGTATGCGACAAATTGGTTCAACTGTCAATTTGTCGTATGCGACAAATTGGTACTACTGTCAATTTGTCGTATGCGACAAATTGATTCAACTGTCAATTTGTCGTATGCGACAAATTGGTGCTACTGTCAATTTGTCGTATGCGACAATTTGGTTCAACTCTCAATTTGTCGTATGCGACAAATTGGTACTACTGTCAATTTGTCGTATGCGACAAATTGGTTCAACTGTCAATTTGTCGTATGCGACGAATTGGTAGTACTGTCAATTTGTCGTATGCGACAAATTGATTCAACTGTCAATTTGCCGTTTGCGACAAACTGGTACTACTGTCAATTTGTCGTATGCGACAAATTGGTTCAACTGTCAATTTGTCGTATGCGACAAATTGATTCAACTGTCAATTTGTCGCATGCGACAAATTGGTGCTACTGTCAATTTGTCGTATGCGACAATTTGGTTCAACTCTCAATTTGTCGTATGCGACAAATTGGTACTACTGTCAATTTGTCGTATGCGACAAATTGGTTCAACTGTCAATTTGTCGTATGCGACAAATTGGTAGTACTGTCAATTTGTCGTATGCGACAAATTGATTCAACTGTCAATTTGCCGTTTGCGACAAACTGGTACTACTGTCAATTTGTCGTATGCGACAAATTGGTTCAACTGTCAATTTGTCGTATGCGACAAATTGGTACTACTGTCACTTTGTCGTATGCGACAAATTGGTTCAACTGTCAATTTGTCGTATGCGACAAATTGGTACTACTGTCAATTTGTCGTATGCGACAAATTGGTTCAACTGTCAATTTGTCGTATGCGACAAATTGGTACTACTGTCAATTTGTCGTATGCGACAAATTGGTTCAACTGTCAATTTGTCGTATGCGACAAATTGGTTCAACTGTCAATTTGTCGTAATTTGTCGTATGCGACAAATTGATTCGACTGTCAATTTGTCGTATGCGACAAATTGATTCGACTGTCAATTTGTCGTATGCGACAAATTGGTTCAACTGTCAATTTGTCGTATGCGACGAATTGGTAGTACTGTCAATTTGTCGTATGCGACAAATTGATTCAACTGTCAATTTGCCGTTTGCGACAAACTGGTACTACTGTCAATTTGTCGTATGCGACAAATTGGTTCAACTGTCAATTTGTCGTATGCGACAAATTGGTACTACTGTCACTTTGTCGTATGCGACAAATTGGTTCAACTGTCAATTTGTCGTATGCGACAAATTGGTACTACTGTCAATTTGTCGTATGCGACAAATTGGTACTACTGTCACTTTGTCGTATGCGACAAATTGGTTCAACTGTCAATTTGTCGTATGCGACAAATTGGTACTACTGTCAATTTGTCGTATGCGACAAATTGGTTCAACTGTCAATTTGTCGTATGCGACAAATTGGTACTACTGTCAATTTGTCGTATGCGACAAATTGGTTCAACTGTCAATTTGTCGTATGCGACAAATTGATTCAACTGTCAATTTGTCGTATGCGACAAATTGGTTCAACTGTCAATTTGTCGTATGCGACAAATTGGTACTACTGTCACTTTGTCGTATGCGACAAATTGGTTCAACTGTCAATTTGTCGTATGCGACAAATTGGTACTACTGTCAATTTGTCGTATGCGACAATTTGGTTCAACTCTCAATTTGTCGTATGCGACAAATTGGTACTACTGTCAATTTGTCGTATGCGACAAATTGGTTCAACTGTCAATTTGTCGTATGCGACGAATTGGTAGTACTGTCAATTTGTCGTATGCGACAAATTGATTCAACTGTCAATTTGCCGTTTGCGACAAACTGGTACTACTGTCAATTTGTCGTATGCGACAAATTGGTTCAACTGTCAATTTGTCGTATGCGACAAATTGATTCAACTGTCAATTTGTCGCATGCGACAAATTGGTGCTACTGTCAATTTGTCGTATGCGACAATTTGGTTCAACTCTCAATTTGTCGTATGCGACAAATTGGTACTACTGTCAATTTGTCGTATGCGACAAATTGGTTCAACTGTCAATTTGTCGTATGCGACGAATTGGTAGTACTGTCAATTTGTCGTATGCGACAAATTGATTCAACTGTCAATTTGCCGTTTGCGACAAACTGGTACTACTGTCAATTTGTCGTATGCGACAAATTGGTTCAACTGTCAATTTGTCGTATGCGACAAATTGATTCAACTGTCAATTTGTCGCATGCGACAAATTGGTGCTACTGTCAATTTGTCGTATGCGACAATTTGGTTCAACTCTCAATTTGTCGTATGCGACAAATTGGTACTACTGTCAATTTGTCGTATGCGACAAATTGGTTCAACTGTCAATTTGTCGTATGCGACAAATTGGTAGTACTGTCAATTTGTCGTATGCGACAAATTGATTCAACTGTCAATTTGCCGTTTGCGACAAACTGGTACTACTGTCAATTTGTCGTATGCGACAAATTGGTTCAACTGTCAATTTGTCGTATGCGACAAATTGGTACTACTGTCACTTTGTCGTATGCGACAAATTGGTTCAACTGTCAATTTGTCGTATGCGACAAATTGGTACTACTGTCAATTTGTCGTATGCGACAAATTGGTTCAACTGTCAATTTGTCGTATGCGATAAATTGGTACTACTGTCAATTTGTCGTATGCGACAAATTGGTTCAACTGTCAATTTGTCGTATGCGACAAATTGGTTCAACTGTCAATTTGTCGTAATTTGTCGTATGCGACAAATTGATTCGACTGTCAATTTGTCGTATGCGACAAATTGATTCGACTGTCAATTTGTCGTATGCGACAAATTGGTTCAACTGTCAATTTGTCGTATGCGACAAATTGGTACTACTGTCAATTTGTCGTATGCGACAAATTGGTACTACTGTCAATTTGTCGTATGCGACAAATTGGTTCAACTGTCAATTTGTCGTATGCGACAAATTGGTAGTACTGTCAATTTGTCGTATGCGACAAATTGATTCAACTGTCAATTTGCCGTTTGCGACAAACTGGTACTACTGTCAATTTGTCGTATGCGACAAATTGGTTCAACTGTCAATTTGTCGTATGCGACAAATTGGTACTACTGTCACTTTGTCGTATGCGACAAATTGGTTCAACTGTCAATTTGTCGTATGCGACAAATTGGTACTACTGTCAATTTGTCGTATGCGACAAATTGGTTCAACTGTCAATTTGTCGTATGCGACAAATTGGTACTACTGTCAATTTGTCGTATGCGACAAATTGGTTCAACTGTCAATTTGTCGTATGCGACAAATTGATTCAACTGTCAATTTGTCGTATGCGACAAATTGGTTCAACTGTCAATTTGTCGTATGCGACAAATTGGTACTACTGTCACTTTGTCGTATGCGACAAATTGGTTCAACTGTCAATTTGTCGTATGCGACAAATTGGTACTACTGTCAATTTGTCGTATGCGACAAATTGGTTCAACTGTCAATTTGTCGTATGCGACAAATTGGTACTACTGTCAATTTGTCGTATGCGACAAATTGGTTCAACTGTCAATTTGTCGTATGCGACAAATTGATTCAACTGTCAATTTGTCGTATGCGACAAATTGGTTCAACTGTCAATTTGTCGTAATTTGTCGTATGCGACAAATTGATTCGACTGTCAATTTGTCGTATGCGACAAATTGGTTCAACTGTCAATTTGTCGTCAGCGACAAATTGGTACTACTGTCAATTTGTCGTATGCGACAAATTGGTTCAACTGTCAATTTGTCGTATGCGACAAATTGATTCAACTGTCAATTTGTCGTATGCGACAAATTGGTTCAACTGTCAATTTGTCGTAATTTGTCGTATGCGACAAATTGATTCGACTGTCAATTTGTCGTATGCGACAAATTGGTTCAACTGTCAATTTGTCGTATGCGACAAATTGGTACTACTGTCAATTTGTCGTATGCGACAAATTGGTACTACTGTCAATTTGTCGTATGCGACAAATTGGTTCAACTGTCAATTTGTCGTATGCGACAAATTGGTTCAACTGTCAATTTGTCGTATGCGACAAATTGGTACTACTGTCAATTTGTCGTATGCGACAAATTGGTACTACTGTCAATTTGTCGTATGCGACAAATTGGTTCAACTGTCAATTTGTCGTATGCGACAAATTGGTTCAACTGTCAATTTGTCGTATGCGACAAATTGATTCGACTGTCAATTTGTCGTATGCGACAAACTGGTTCAACTGTCAATTTGTCGTATGCGACAAATTGGTACTACTGTCAATTTGTCGTATGCGACAAATTGGTACTACTGTCAATTTGTCGTATGCGACAAATTGGTTCAACTGTCATTTTGTCGTATGCGACAAATTGGTTCAACTGTCAATTTGTCGTATGCGACAAATTGGTTCAACTGTCAATTTGTCGTATGCGACAAATTGATTCGACTGTCAATTTGTCGTATGCGACAAATTGGTACTACTGTCACTTTGTCGTATGCGACAAATTGGTTCAACTGTCAATTTGTCGTATGCGACAAATTGGTACTACTGTCAATTTGTCGTATGCGACAAATTGGTTCAACTGTCAATTTGTCGTATGCGACAAATTGGTACTACTGTCAATTTGTCGTATGCGACAAATTGGTTCAACTGTCAATTTGTCGTATGCGACAAATTGATTCAACTGTCAATTTGTCGTATGCGACAAATTGGTTCAACTGTCAATTTGTCGTAATTTGTCGTATGCGACAAATTGATTCGACTGTCAATTTGTCGTATGCGACAAATTGGTTCAACTGTCAATTTGTCGTATGCGACAAATTGATTCGACTGTCAATTTGTCGTATGCGACAAATTGGTTCAACTGTCAATTTGTCGTATGCGACAAATTGGTACTACTGTCAATTTGTCGTATGCGACAAATTGGTACTACTGTCAATTTGTCGTATGCGACAAATTGGTTCAACTGTCAATTTGTCGTATGCGACAAATTGGTTCAACTGTCAATTTGTCGTATGCGACAAATTGATTCGACTGTCAATTTGTCGTATGCGACAAATTGGTTCAACTGTCAATTTGTCGTATGCGACAAATTGGTACTACTGTCAATTTGTCGTATGCGACAAATTGGTACTACTGTCAATTTGTCGTATGCGACAAATTGGTTCAACTGTCAATTTGTCGTATGCGACAAATTGGTTCAACTGTCAATTTGTCGTATGCGACAAATTGATTCGACTGTCAATTTGTCGTATGCGACAAATTGGTTCAACTGTCAATTTGTCGTATGCGACAAATTGGTACTACTGTCAATTTGTCGTATGCGACAAATTGGTACTACTGTCAATTTGTCGTATGCGACAAATTGGTTCAACTGTCAATTTGTCGTATGCGACAAATTGGTTCAACTGTCAATTTGTCGTATGCGACAAATTGGTTCAACTGTCAATTTGTCGTATGCGACAAATTGATTCGACTGTCAATTTGTCGTATGCGACAAATTGGTACTACTGTCAATTTGTCGTATGCGACAAATTGGTTCAACTGTCAATTTGTCGTATGCCACAAATTGATTCAACTGTCAATTTGTCGTATGCGACAAAGTGGTTCAACTGTCAATTTGTCGTAATTTGTCGTATGCGACAAATTGATTCAACTGCCAATTTGTCGTATGCGACAAATTGGTTTAACTGTCAATTTGTCGTATGCGACAAATTGATTCAACTGTCAATTTGTCGTATGCGACAAATTGGTGCTACTGTCAATTTGTCGTATGCGACAATTTGGTTCAACTCTCAATTTGTCGTATGCGACAAATTGGTACTACTGTCAATTTGTCGTATGCGACAAATTGGTTCAACTGTCAATTTGTCGTATGCGACAAATTGGTAGTACTGTCAATTTGTCGTATGCGACAAATTGATTCAACTGTCAATTTGCCGTTTGCGACAAACTGGTACTACTGTCAATTTGTCGTATGCGACAAATTGGTTCAACTGTCAATTTGTCGTATGCGACAAATTGGTACTACTGTCAATTTGTCGTATGCGACAAATTGGTTCAACTGTCAATTTGTCGTATGCGACAAATTGGTAATACTGTCAATTTGTCGTATGCGACAAATTGGTTCAACTGTCAATTTGTCGTATGCGACAAATTGGTTCAACTGTCAATTTGTCGTATGCGACAAATTGGTTCAACTGTCAATTTGTCGTAATTTGTCGTATGCGACAAATTGATTCAACTGCCAATTTGTCGTATGCGACAAATTGGTTCAACTGTCAATTTGTCGTATGCGACAAATTGGTTCAACTGTCAATTTGTCGTAATTTGTCGTATGCGACAAATTGATTCAACTGCCAATTTGTCGTATGCGACAAATTGGTTCAACTGTCAATTTGTCGTATGCGACAAATTGGTATTTCTGTCAATTTGTCGTTTGCGACAAATTGGTACTACTATCAATTTGTCGTATGCGACAAATTGGTTCAACTGTCAATTTGTCGTATGCGACAAATTGATTCAATTGTCAATTTGTCGTATGCGACAAATTGGTTCAACTGTCAATTTGTCGTTTGCGACAAATTGGTACTACTGTCAATTTGTCGTATGCGACAAATTGGTTCAACTGTCAATTTGTCGTATGCGACAAATTGATTCAACTGTCAATTTATCGTATGCGACAAATTGATTCAACTGTCAATTTGTCGCATGCGACAAATTGGTTCAACTGTCAATTTGTCGTATGCGACAAATTGGTCCACTGTCAATTTGTCGTATACGACAAATTGGTTCAACTGTCAATTTGTCGTATGCGACAAATTGGTTCAACTGTCAATTTGTCGTATGCGACAAATTGGTAGTACTGTCAATTTGTCGTATGCGACAAATTGATTCAACTGTCAATTTGCCGTTTGCGACAAATTGGTAGTACTGTCAATTTGTCGTATGCGACAAATTGGTTCAACTGTCAATTTGTCGTATGCGACAAATTGGTAATACTGTCAATTTGTCGTATGCGACAAATTGGTTCAACTGTCAATTTGTCGTATGCGACAAATTGGTTCAACTGTCAATTTGTCGTATGCGACAAATTGGTTCAACTGTCAATTTGTCGTAATTTGTCGTATGCGACAAATTGATTCAACTGCCAATTTGTCGTATGCGACAAATTGGTTCAACTGTCAATTTGTCGTATGCGACAAATTGGTTCAACTGTCAATTTGTCGTAATTTGTCGTATGCGACAAATTGATTCAACTGCCAATTTGTCGTATGCGACAAATTGGTTCAACTGTCAATTTGTCGTATGCGACAAATTGGTATTTCTGTCAATTTGTCGTTTGCGACAAATTGGTACTACTATCAATTTGTCGTATGCGACAAATTGGTTCAACTGTCAATTTGTCGTATGCGACAAATTGATTCAATTGTCAATTTGTCGTATGCGACAAATTGGTTCAACTGTCAATTTGTCGTTTGCGACAAATTGGTACTACTGTCAATTTGTCGTATGCGACAAATTGGTTCAACTGTCAATTTGTCGTATGCGACAAATTGATTCAACTGTCAATTTATCGTATGCGACAAATTGATTCAACTGTCAATTTGTCGCATGCGACAAATTGGTTCAACTGTCAATTTGTCGTATGCGACAAATTGGTCCACTGTCAATTTGTCGTATACGACAAATTGGTTCAACTGTCAATTTGTCGTATGCGACAAATTGGTTCAACTGTCAATTTGTCGTATGCGACAAATTGGTAGTACTGTCAATTTGTCGTATGCGACAAATTGATTCAACTGTCAATTTGCCGTTTGCGACAAATTGGTACTACTGTCAATTTGTCGTATGCGACAAATTGGTTCAACTGTCAATTTGTCGTATGCGACAAATCGGTACTACTGTCAATTTGTCGTATGCGACAAATTGGTTCAACTGTCAATTTGTCGTATGCGACAAATTGGTTCAACTGTCAATTTGTCGTAATTTGTCGTATGCGACAAATTGATTCAACTGCCAATTTGTCGTATGCGACAAATTGGTTCAACTGTCAATTTGTCGTATGCGACAAAATGGTAGTACTGTCAATTTGTCGTTTGCGACAAATTGGTACTACTGTCAATTTGTCGTATGCGACAAATTAATTCAACTGTCAATTTGTCGTATGCGACAAATTGGTTCAACTGTCATTTTGTCGTATGCGACAAATTGGTTCAACTGTCAATTTGTCGTATGCGACAAATTGGTTCAACTGTCAATTTGTCGTATGCGACAAATCGGTTCAACTGTCAATTTGTCGTATGCGACAAATTGGTACTACTGTCACTTTGTCGTATGCGACAAATTGGTTCAACTGTCAATTTGTCGTATGCGACAAATTGGTACTACTGTCAATTTGTCGTATGCGACAAATTGGTTCAACTGTCAATTTGTCGTATGCGACAAATTGGTACTACTGTCAATTTGTCGTATGCGACAAATTGGTTCAACTGTCAATTTGTCGTATGCGACAAATTGATTCAACTGTCAATTTGTCGTATGCGACAAATTGGTTCAACTGTCAATTTGTCGTAATTTGTCGTATGCGACAAATTGATTCGACTGTCAATTTGTCGTATGCGACAAATTGGTTCAACTGTCAATTTGTCGTATGCGACAAATTGATTCGACTGTCAATTTGTCGTATGCGACAAATTGGTTCAACTGTCAATTTGTCGTATGCGACAAATTGGTACTACTGTCAATTTGTCGTATGCGACAAATTGGTACTACTGTCAATTTGTCGTATGCGACAAATTGGTTCAACTGTCAATTTGTCGTATGCGACAAATTGGTTCAACTGTCAATTTGTCGTATGCGACAAATTGATTCGACTGTCAATTTGTCGTATGCGACAAATTGGTTCAACTGTCAATTTGTCGTATGCGACAAATTGGTACTACTGTCAATTTGTCGTATGCGACAAATTGGTACTACTGTCAATTTGTCGTATGCGACAAATTGGTTCAACTGTCAATTTGTCGTATGCGACAAATTGGTTCAACTGTCAATTTGTCGTATGCGACAAATTGATTCGACTGTCAATTTGTCGTATGCGACAAATTGGTTCAACTGTCAATTTGTCGTATGCGACAAATTGGTACTACTGTCAATTTGTCGTATGCGACAAATTGGTTCAACTGTCAATTTGTCGTAATTTGTCGTATGCGACAAATTGATTCAACTGCCAATTTGTCGTATGCGACAAATTGGTTCAACTGTCAATTTGTCGTATGCGACAAAATGGTAGTACTGTCAATTTGTCGTTTGCGACAAATTGGTACTACTGTCAATTTGTCGTATGCGACAAATTAATTCAACTGTCAATTTGTCGTATGCGACAAATTGGTTCAACTGTCATTTTGTCGTATGCGACAAATTGGTTCAACTGTCAATTTGTCGTATGCGACAAATTGGTTCAACTGTCAATTTGTCGTATGCGACAAATTGGTTCAACTGTCAATTTGTCGTATGCGACAAATTGGTACCACTGTCACTTTGTCGTATGCGACAAATTGGTTCAACTGTCAATTTGTCGTATGCGACAAATTGGTACTACTGTCAATTTGTCGTATGCGACAAATTGGTTCAACTGTCAATTTGTCGTATGCGACAAATTGGTACTACTGTCAATTTGTCGTATGCGACAAATTGGTTCAACTGTCAATTTGTCGTATGCGACAAATTGATTCAACTGTCAATTTGTCGTATGCGACAAATTGGTTCAACTGTCAATTTGTCGTATGCGACAAATTGGTTCAACTGTCAATTTGTCGTATGCGACAAATTGATTCGACTGTCAATTTGTCGTATGCGACAAATTGGTTCAACTGTCAATTTGTCGTATGCGACAAATTGGTACTACTGTCAATTTGTCGTATGCGACAAATTGGTACTACTGTCAATTTGTCGTATGCGACAAATTGGTTCAACTGTCAATTTGTCGTATGCGACAAATTGGTTCAACTGTCAATTTGTCGTATGCGACAAATTGATTCGACTGTCAATTTGTCGTATGCGACAAATTGGTTCAACTGTCAATTTGTCGTATGCGACAAATTGGTACTACTGTCAATTTGTCGTATGCGACAAATTGGTACTACTGTCAATTTGTCGTATGCGACAAATTGGTTCAACTGTCAATTTGTCGTATGCGACAAATTGGTTCAACTGTCAATTTGTCGTATGCGACAAATTGATTCGACTGTCAATTTGTCGTATGCGACAAATTGGTTCAACTGTCAATTTGTCGTATGCGACAAATTGGTACTACTGTCAATTTGTCGTATGCGACAAATTGGTACTACTGTCAATTTGTCGTATGCGACAAATTGGTTCAACTGTCAATTTGTCGTATGCGACAAATTGGTTCAACTGTCAATTTGTCGTATGCGACAAATTGGTTCAACTGTCAATTTGTCGTATGCGACAAATTGATTCGACTGTCAATTTGTCGTATGCGACAAATTGGTACTACTGTCAATTTGTCGTATGCGACAAATTGGTTCAACTGTCAATTTGTCGTATGCCACAAATTGATTCAACTGTCAATTTGTCGTATGCGACAAAGTGGTTCAACTGTCAATTTGTCGTAATTTGTCGTATGCGACAAATTGATTCAACTGCCAATTTGTCGTATGCGACAAATTGGTTTAACTGTCAATTTGTCGTATGCGACAAATTGATTCAACTGTCAATTTGTCGTATGCGACAAATTGGTGCTACTGTCAATTTGTCGTATGCGACAATTTGGTTCAACTCTCAATTTGTCGTATGCGACAAATTGGTACTACTGTCAATTTGTCGTATGCGACAAATTGGTTCAACTGTCAATTTGTCGTATGCGACAAATTGGTAGTACTGTCAATTTGTCGTATGCGACAAATTGATTCAACTGTCAATTTGCCGTTTGCGACAAACTGGTACTACTGTCAATTTGTCGTATGCGACAAATTGGTTCAACTGTCAATTTGTCGTATGCGACAAATTGGTACTACTGTCAATTTGTCGTATGCGACAAATTGGTTCAACTGTCAATTTGTCGTATGCGACAAATTGGTAATACTGTCAATTTGTCGTATGCGACAAATTGGTTCAACTGTCAATTTGTCGTATGCGACAAATTGGTTCAACTGTCAATTTGTCGTATGCGACAAATTGGTTCAACTGTCAATTTGTCGTAATTTGTCGTATGCGACAAATTGATTCAACTGCCAATTTGTCGTATGCGACAAATTGGTTCAACTGTCAATTTGTCGTATGCGACAAATTGGTTCAACTGTCAATTTGTCGTAATTTGTCGTATGCGACAAATTGATTCAACTGCCAATTTGTCGTATGCGACAAATTGGTTCAACTGTCAATTTGTCGTATGCGACAAATTGGTATTTCTGTCAATTTGTCGTTTGCGACAAATTGGTACTACTATCAATTTGTCGTATGCGACAAATTGGTTCAACTGTCAATTTGTCGTATGCGACAAATTGATTCAATTGTCAATTTGTCGTATGCGACAAATTGGTTCAACTGTCAATTTGTCGTTTGCGACAAATTGGTACTACTGTCAATTTGTCGTATGCGACAAATTGGTTCAACTGTCAATTTGTCGTATGCGACAAATTGGTTCAACTGTCAATTTGTCGTATGCGACAAATTGGTTCAACTGTCAATTTGTCGTATGCGACAAATTGGTTCAACTGTCAATTTGTCGTAATTTGTCGTATGCGACAAATTGATTCAACTGCCAATTTGTCGTATGCGACAAATTGGTTCAACTGTCAATTTGTCGTATGCGACAAATTGGTTCAACTGTCAATTTGTCGTAATTTGTCGTATGCGACAAATTGATTCAACTGCCAATTTGTCGTATGCGACAAATTGGTTCAACTGTCAATTTGTCGTATGCGACAAATTGGTATTTCTGTCAATTTGTCGTTTGCGACAAATTGGTACTACTATCAATTTGTCGTATGCGACAAATTGGTTCAACTGTCAATTTGTCGTATGCGACAAATTGATTCAATTGTCAATTTGTCGTATGCGACAAATTGGTTCAACTGTCAATTTGTCGTTTGCGACAAATTGGTACTACTGTCAATTTGTCGTATGCGACAAATTGGTTCAACTGTCAATTTGTCGTATGCGACAAATTGATTCAACTGTCAATTTATCGTATGCGACAAATTGATTCAACTGTCAATTTGTCGCATGCGACAAATTGGTTCAACTGTCAATTTGTCGTATGCGACAAATTGGTCCACTGTCAATTTGTCGTATACGACAAATTGGTTCAACTGTCAATTTGTCGTATGCGACAAATTGGTTCAACTGTCAATTTGTCGTATGCGACAAATTGGTAGTACTGTCAATTTGTCGTATGCGACAAATTGATTCAACTGTCAATTTGCCGTTTGCGACAAATTGGTACTACTGTCAATTTGTCGTATGCGACAAATTGGTTCAACTGTCAATTTGTCGTATGCGACAAATCGGTACTACTGTCAATTTGTCGTATGCGACAAATTGGTTCAACTGTCTATTTGTCGTATGCGACAAATTGGTTCAACTGTCAATTTGTCGTAATTTGTCGTATGCGACAAATTGATTCAACTGCCAATTTGTCGTATGCGACAAATTGGTTCAACTGTCAATTTGTCGTATGCGACAAAATGGTAGTACTGTCAATTTGTCGTTTGCGACAAATTGGTACTACTGTCAATTTGTCGTATGCGACAAATTAATTCAACTGTCAATTTGTCGTATGCGACAAATTGATTCAACTGTCAATTTGTCGTATGCGACAAATTGGTTCAACTGTCAATTTGTCGTATGCGACAAATTGGTACTACTGTCAATTTGTCGTATGCGACAAATTGGTTCAACTGTCAATTTGTCGTATGCGACAAATTGGTTCAACTGTCAATTTGTCGTATGCGACAAATTGGTTCAACTGTCAATTTGTCGTATGCGACAAATTGGTAATACTGTCAATTTGTCGTATGCGACAAATTGGTTCAACTGTCAATTTGTCGTATGCGACAAATTGGTTCAACTGTCAATTTGTCGTATGCGACAAATTGGTTCAACTGTCAATTTGTCGTATGCGACAAATTGGTACTACTGTCAATTTGTCGTATGCGACAAATTGGTACTACTGTCAATTTGTCGTATGCGACAAATTGGTTCAACTGTCAATTTGTCGTATGCGACAAATTGGTTCAACTGTCAATTTGTCGTATGCCACAAATTGATTCAACTGTCAATTTGTCGTATGCGACAAAGTGGTTCAACTGTCAATTTGTCGTAATTTGTCGTATGCGACAAATTGATTCAACTGCCAATTTGTCGTATGCGACAAATTGGTTTAACTGTCAATTTGTCGTATGCGACAAATTGATTCAACTGTCAATTTGTCGTATGCGACAAATTGGTGCTACTGTCAATTTGTCGTATGCGACAATTTGGTTCAACTCTCAATTTGTCGTATGCGACAAATTGGTACTACTGTCAATTTGTCGTATGCGACAAATTGGTTCAACTGTCAATTTGTCGTATGCGACAAATTGGTAGTACTGTCAATTTGTCGTATGCGACAAATTGATTCAACTGTCAATTTGCCGTTTGCGACAAACTGGTACTACTGTCAATTTGTCGTATGCGACAAATTGGTTCAACTGTCAATTTGTCGTATGCGACAAATTGGTACTACTGTCAATTTGTCGTATGCGACAAATTGGTTCAACTGTCAATTTGTCGTATGCGACAAATTGGTAATACTGTCAATTTGTCGTATGCGACAAATTGGTTCAACTGTCAATTTGTCGTATGCGACAAATTGGTTCAACTGTCAATTTGTCGTATGCGACAAATTGGTTCAACTGTCAATTTGTCGTAATTTGTCGTATGCGACAAATTGATTCAACTGCCAATTTGTCGTATGCGACAAATTGGTTCAACTGTCAATTTGTCGTATGCGACAAATTGGTTCAACTGTCAATTTGTCGTAATTTGTCGTATGCGACAAATTGATTCAACTGCCAATTTGTCGTATGCGACAAATTGGTTCAACTGTCAATTTGTCGTATGCGACAAATTGGTATTTCTGTCAATTTGTCGTTTGCGACAAATTGGTACTACTATCAATTTGTCGTATGCGACAAATTGGTTCAACTGTCAATTTGTCGTATGCGACAAATTGATTCAATTGTCAATTTGTCGTATGCGACAAATTGGTTCAACTGTCAATTTGTCGTTTGCGACAAATTGGTACTACTGTCAATTTGTCGTATGCGACCAATTGGTTCAACTGTCAATTTGTCGTATGCGACAAATTGATTCAACTGTCAATTTATCGTATGCGACAAATTGATTCAACTGTCAATTTGTCGCATGCGACAAATTGGTTCAACTGTCAATTTGTCGTATGCGACAAATTGGTCCACTGTCAATTTGTCGTATACGACAAATTGGTTCAACTGTCAATTTGTCGTATGCGACAAATTGGTTCAACTGTCAATTTGTCGTATGCGACAAATTGGTAGTACTGTCAATTTGTCGTATGCGACAAATTGATTCAACTGTCAATTTGCCGTTTGCGACAAATTGGTACTACTGTCAATTTGTCGTATGCGACAAATTGGTTCAACTGTCAATTTGTCGTATGCGACAAATCGGTACTACTGTCAATTTGTCGTATGCGACAAATTGGTTCAACTGTCTATTTGTCGTATGCGACAAATTGGTTCAACTGTCAATTTGTCGTAATTTGTCGTATGCGACAAATTGATTCAACTGCCAATTTGTCGTATGCGACAAATTGGTTCAACTGTCAATTTGTCGTATGCGACAAAATGGTAGTACTGTCAATTTGTCGTTTGCGACAAATTGGTACTACTGTCAATTTGTCGTATGCGACAAATTAATTCAACTGTCAATTTGTCGTATGCGACAAATTGATTCAACTGTCAATTTGTCGTATGCGACAAATTGGTTCAACTGTCAATTTGTCGTATGCGACAAATTGGTACTACTGTCAATTTGTCGTATGCGACAAATTGGTTCAACTGTCAATTTGTCGTATGCGACAAATTGGTTCAACTGTCAATTTGTCGTATGCGACAAATTGGTTCAACTGTCAATTTGTCGTATGCGACAAATTGGTAATACTGTCAATTTGTCGTATGCGACAAATTGGTTCAACTGTCAATTTGTCGTATGCGACAAATTGGTTCAACTGTCAATTTGTCGTATGCGACAAATTGGTTCAACTGTCAATTTGTCGTATGCGACAAATTGGTACTACTGTCAATTTGTCGTATGCGACAAATTGGTACTACTGTCAATTTGTCGTATGCGACAAATTGGTTCAACTGTCAATTTGTCGTATGCGACAAATTGGTTCAACTGTCAATTTGTCGTATGCGACAAATTGGTTCAACTGTCAATTTGTCGTATGCGACAAATTGATTCGACTGTCAATTTGTCGTATGCGACAAATTGGTACTACTGTCAATTTGTCGTATGCGACAAATTGGTTCAACTGTCAATTTGTCGTATGCCACAAATTGATTCAACTGTCAATTTGTCGTATGCGACAAAGTGGTTCAACTGTCAATTTGTCGTAATTTGTCGTATGCGACAAATTGATTCAACTGCCAATTTGTCGTATGCGACAAATTGGTTTAACTGTCAATTTGTCGTATGCGACAAATTGATTCAACTGTCAATTTGTCGTATGCGACAAATTGGTGCTACTGTCAATTTGTCGTATGCGACAATTTGGTTCAACTCTCAATTTGTCGTATGCGACAAATTGGTACTACTGTCAATTTGTCGTATGCGACAAATTGGTTCAACTGTCAATTTGTCGTATGCGACAAATTGGTAGTACTGTCAATTTGTCGTATGCGACAAATTGATTCAACTGTCAATTTGCCGTTTGCGACAAACTGGTACTACTGTCAATTTGTCGTATGCGACAAATTGGTTCAACTGTCAATTTGTCGTATGCGACAAATTGGTACTACTGTCAATTTGTCGTATGCGACAAATTGGTTCAACTGTCAATTTGTCGTATGCGACAAATTGGTTTAACTGTCAATTTGTCGTATGCGACAAATTGATTCAACTGTCAATTTGTCGTATGCGACAAATTGGTGCTACTGTCAATTTGTCGTATGCGACAATTTGGTTCAACTCTCAATTTGTCGTATGCGACAAATTGGTACTACTGTCAATTTGTCGTATGCGACAAATTGGTTCAACTGTCAATTTGTCGTATGCGACAAATTGGTAGTACTGTCAATTTGTCGTATGCGACAAATTGATTCAACTGTCAATTTGCCGTTTGCGACAAACTGGTACTACTGTCAATTTGTCGTATGCGACAAATTGGTTCAACTGTCAATTTGTCGTATGCGACAAATTGGTACTACTGTCAATTTGTCGTATGCGACAAATTGGTTCAACTGTCAATTTGTCGTATGCGACAAATTGGTAATACTGTCAATTTGTCGTATGCGACAAATTGGTTCAACTGTCAATTTGTCGTATGCGACAAATTGGTTCAACTGTCAATTTGTCGTATGCGACAAATTGGTTCAACTGTCAATTTGTCGTAATTTGTCGTATGCGACAAATTGATTCAACTGCCAATTTGTCGTATGCGACAAATTGGTTCAACTGTCAATTTGTCGTATGCGACAAATTGGTTCAACTGTCAATTTGTCGTAATTTGTCGTATGCGACAAATTGATTCAACTGCCAATTTGTCGTATGCGACAAATTGGTTCAACTGTCAATTTGTCGTATGCGACAAATTGGTATTTCTGTCAATTTGTCGTGTGCGACAAATTGGTACTACTGTCAATTTGTCGTATGCGACAAATTGGTTCAACTGTCAATTTGTCGTATGCGACAAATTGATTCAATTGTCAATTTGTCGTATGCGACAAATTGGTTCAACTGTCAATTTGTCGTTTGCGACAAATTGGTACTAATGTCAATTTGTCGTATGCGACAAATTGGTTCAACTGTCAATTTGTCGTATGCGACAAATTGATTCAACTGTCAATTTATCGTATGCGACAAATTGATTCAACTGTCAATTTGTCGCATGCGACAAATTGGTTCAACTGTCAATTTGTCGTATGCGACAAATTGGTCCACTGTCAATTTGTCGTATACGACAAATTGGTTCAACTGTCAATTTGTCGTATGCGACAAATTGGTTCAACTGTCAATTTGTCGTATGCGACAAATTGGTAGTACTGTCAATTTGTCGTATGCGACAAATTGATTCAACTGTCAATTTGCCGTTTGCGACAAATTGGTACTACTGTCAATTTGTCGTATGCGACAAATTGGTTCAACTGTCAATTTGTCGTATGCGACAAATCGGTACTACTGTCAATTTGTCGTATGCGACAAATTGGTTCAACTGTCAATTTGTCGTATGCGACAAATTGGTTCAACTGTCAATTTGTCGTAATTTGTCGTATGCGACAAATTGATTCAACTGCCAATTTGTCGTATGCGACAAATTGGTTCAACTGTCAATTTGTCGTATGCGACAAAATGGTAGTACTGTCAATTTGTCGTTTGCGACAAATTGGTACTACTGTCAATTTGTCGTATGCGACAAATTAATTCAACTGTCAATTTGTCGTATGCGACAAATTGATTCAACTGTCAATTTGTCGTATGCGACAAATCGGTACTACTGTCAATTTGTCGTATACGACAAATTGGTTCAACTGTCAATTTGTCGCATGCGACAAATTGGTTCAACTGTCAATTTGTCGTATGCGACAAATTGGTACCACTGTCAATTTGTCGTATACGACAAATTGGTTCAACTGTCAATTTGTCGTATGCGACAAATTGGTTCAACTGTCAATTTGTCGTATGCGACAAATTGGTAGTACTGTCAATTTGTCGTATGCGACAAATTGATTCAACTGTCAATTTGCCGTTTGCGACAAATTGGTACTACTGTCAATTTGTCGTATGCGACAAATTGGTTCAACTGTCAATTTGTCGTATGCGACAAATTGGTACTACTGTCTATTTGTCGTATGCGACAAATTGGTTCAACTGTCAATTTGTCGTATGCGACAAATTGGTTCAACTGTCAATTTGTCGTAATTTGTCGTATGCGACAAATTGGTTCAACTGTCAATTTGTCGTATGCGACAAAATGGTAGTACTGTCAATTTGTCGTTTGCGACAAATTGGTACTACTGTCAATTTGTCGTATGCGACAAATTGGTTCAACTGTCAATTTGTCGTATGCGACAAATTGGTACTACTGTCAATTTGTCGTATGCGACAAATTGATTCAACTGTCAATTTGCCGTTTGCGACAAATTGGTACTACTGTCAATTTGTCGTATGCGACAAATTGGTTCAACTGTCAATTTGTCGTATGCGACAAATTGGTACTACTGTCAATTTGTCGTATGCGACAAATTGGTTCAACTCTCAATTTGTCGTATGCGACAAATTGGTTCAACTGTCAATTTGTCGTAATTTGTCGTATGCGACAAATTGATTCAACTGCCAATTTGTCGTATGCGACAAATTGGTTCAACTGTCAATTTGTCGTATGCGACAAATTGGTACTACTGTCTATTTGTCGTATGCGACAAATTGGTTCAACTGTCAATTTGTCGTATGCGACAAATTGGTTCAACTGTCAATTTGTCGTAATTTGTCGTATGCGACAAATTGGTTCAACTGTCAATTTGTCGTATGCGACAAAATGGTAGTACTGTCAATTTGTCGTTTGCGACAAATTGGTACTACTGTCAATTTGTCGTATGCGACAAATTGGTTCAACTGTCAATTTGTCGTATGCGACAAATTGGTACTACTGTCAATTTGTCGTATGCGACAAATTGATTCAACTGTCAATTTGCCGTTTGCGACAAATTGGTACTACTGTCAATTTGTCGTATGCGACAAATTGGTTCAACTGTCAATTTGTCGTATGCGACAAATTGGTACTACTGTCAATTTGTCGTATGCGACAAATTGGTTCAACTGTCAATTTGTCGTATGCGACAAATTGGTTCAACTGTCAATTTGTCGTAATTTGTCGTATGCGACAAATTGATTCAACTGCCAATTTGTCGTATGCGACAAATTGGTTCAACTGTCAATTTGTCGTATGCGACAAAATGGTAGTACTGTCAATTTGTCGTTTGCGACAAATTGGTACTACTGTCAATTTGTCGTATGCGACAAATTAATTCAACTGTCAATTTGTCGTATGCGACAAATTGATTCAACTGTCAATTTGTCGTATGCGACAAATCGGTACTACTGTCAATTTATCGTATGCGACAAATTGATTCAACTGTCAATTTGTCGCATGCGACAAATTGGTTCAACTGTCAATTTGTCGTATGCGACAAATTGGTCCACTGTCAATTTGTCGTATACGACAAATTGGTTCAACTGTCAATTTGTCGTATGCGACAAATTGGTTCAACTGTCAATTTGTCGTATGCGACAAATTGGTAGTACTGTCAATTTGTCGTATGCGACAAATTGATTCAACTGTCAATTTGCCGTTTGCGACAAATTGGTACTACTGTCAATTTGTCGTATGCGACAAATTGGTTCAACTGTCAATTTGTCGTATGCGACAAATCGGTACTACTGTCAATTTGTCGTATGCGACAAATTGGTTCAACTGTCAATTTGTCGTATGCGACAAATTGGTTCAACTGTCAATTTGTCGTAATTTGTCGTATGCGACAAATTGATTCAACTGCCAATTTGTCGTATGCGACAAATTGGTTCAACTGTCAATTTGTCGTATGCGACAAAATGGTAGTACTGTCAATTTGTCGTTTGCGACAAATTGGTACTACTGTCAATTTGTCGTATGCGACAAATTAATTCAACTGTCAATTTGTCGTATGCGACAAATTGATTCAACTGTCAATTTGTCGTATGCGACAAATCGGTACTACTGTCAATTTGTCGTATACGACAAATTGGTTCAACTGTCAATTTGTCGCATGCGACAAATTGGTTCAACTGTCAATTTGTCGTATGCGACAAATTGGTACCACTGTCAATTTGTCGTATACGACAAATTGGTTCAACTGTCAATTTGTCGTATGCGACAAATTGGTTCAACTGTCAATTTGTCGTATGCGACAAATTGGTAGTACTGTCAATTTGTCGTATGCGACAAATTGATTCAACTGTCAATTTGCCGTTTGCGACAAATTGGTACTACTGTCAATTTGTCGTATGCGACAAATTGGTTCAACTGTCAATTTGTCGTATGCGACAAATTGGTACTACTGTCTATTTGTCGTATGCGACAAATTGGTTCAACTGTCAATTTGTCGTATGCGACAAATTGGTTCAACTGTCAATTTGTCGTAATTTGTCGTATGCGACAAATTGGTTCAACTGTCAATTTGTCGTATGCGACAAAATGGTAGTACTGTCAATTTGTCGTTTGCGACAAATTGGTACTACTGTCAATTTGTCGTATGCGACAAATTGGTTCAACTGTCAATTTGTCGTATGCGACAAATTGGTACTACTGTCAATTTGTCGTATGCGACAAATTGATTCAACTGTCAATTTGCCGTTTGCGACAAATTGGTACTACTGTCAATTTGTCGTATGCGACAAATTGGTTCAACTGTCAATTTGTCGTATGCGACAAATTGGTACTACTGTCAATTTGTCGTATGCGACAAATTGGTTCAACTGTCAATTTGTCGTATGCGACAAATTGGTTCAACTGTCAATTTGTCGTAATTTGTCGTATGCGACAAATTGATTCAACTGCCAATTTGTCGTATGCGACAAATTGGTTCAACTGTCAATTTGTCGTATGCGACAAAATGGTAGTACTGTCAATTTGTCGTTTGCGACAAATTGGTACTACTGTCAATTTGTCGTATGCGACAAATTAATTCAACTGTCAATTTGTCGTATGCGACAAATTGATTCAACTGTCAATTTGTCGTATGCGACAAATCGGTACTACTGTCAATTTGTCGTATACGACAAATTGGTTCAACTGTCAATTTGTCGCATGCGACAAATTGGTTCAACTGTCAATTTGTCGTATGCGACAAATTGGTACCACTGTCAATTTGTCGTATACGACAAATTGGTTCAACTGTCAATTTGTCGTATGCGACAAATTGGTTCAACTGTCAATTTGTCGTATGCGACAAATTGGTAGTACTGTCAATTTGTCGTATGCGACAAATTGATTCAACTGTCAATTTGCCGTTTGCGACAAATTGGTTTAATTTAATTTTTAATTTATTCGCTGTGTACTCTATAGATCAACTATGCAGCGATACTCTATAGATCAACTATGCAGACAAATACTCTATAGATCAACTATGCAGACAAATTGGTACTACTGTCAATTTGTCGTATGCGACAAATTGGTTCAACTGTCAATTTGTCGTATGCGACAAATTGGTACTACTGTCAATTTGTCGTATGCGACAAATTGGTTCAACTGTCAATTTGTTCTATGCGACAAATTGGTTCAACTGTCAATTTGTCGTAATTTGTCGTATGCGACAAATTGGTTCAACTGTCAATTTGTCGTATGCGACAAAATGGTAGTACTGTCAATTTGTCGTTTGCGACAAATTGGTACTACTGTCAATTTGTCGTATGCGACAAATTGGTTCAACTGTCAATTTGTCGTATGCGACAAATTGGTACTACTGTCAATTTGTCGTATACGACAAATTGGTTCAACTGTCAATTTGTCGTATGCGACAAATTGGTTCAACTGTCAATTTGTCGTATGCGACAAAATGGTAGTACTGTCAATTTGTCGCTTGCGACATATTGGTACTACTGTCAATTTGTCGTATGCGACAAATTGATTCAACTGTCAATTTGTCGTATGCGACAAATTGGTACTACTGTCAATTTGTCGTATACGACAAATTGGTTCAACTGTCAATTTGTTGTATGCGACAAATTGGTTCAACTGTCATTTTGTCGTATGCGACAAATTGGTAGTACTGTCATTTGTCGTATGCGACAAACTGGTTCAACTGTCAATTTGTCGTATGCGACAAATTGGTAGTACTGTCAATTTGTCGTATGCGACAAATTGATTCAACTGTCAATTTGCCGTTTGCGACAAATTGGTACTACTGTCAATTTGTCGTATGCGACAAATTGGTTCAACTGTCAATTTGTCGTATGCGACAAATTGGTACTACTGTCAATTTGTCGTATGCGACAAATTGGTTCAACTGTCTATTTGTCGTATGCGACAAAATGGTTCAACTGTCAATTTGTCGTAATTTGTCGTATGCGACAAATTGATTCAACTGCCAATTTGTCGTATGCGACAAAATGGTTCAACTGTCAATTTGTCGTATGCGACAAAATGGTAGTACTGTCAATTTGTCGTATACGACAAATTGGTTCAACTGTCAATTTGTCGTATGCGACAAATTGGTTCAACTGTCATTTTGTCGTATGCGACAAATTGGTAGTACTGTCATTTGTCGTATGCGACAAATTGGTTCAACTGTCAATTTGTCGTATGCGACAAATTGGTAGTACTGTCAATTTGTCGTATGCGACAAATTGATTCAACTGTCAATTTGCCGTTTGCGACAAATTGGTACTACTGTCAATTTGTCGTATGCGACAAATTGGTTCAACTGTCAATTTGTCGTATGCGACAAATTGGTACTACTGTCAATTTGTCGTATGCAACAAATTGGTTCAACTGTCTATTTGTCGTATGCGACAAAATGGTTCAACTGTCAATTTGTCGTAATTTGTCGTATGCGACAAATTGATTCAACTGCCAATTTGTCGTATGCGACAAAATGGTTCAACTGTCAATTTGTCGTATGCGACAAAATGGTAGTACTGTCAATTTGTCGTATACGACAAATTGGTTCAACTGTCAATTTGTCGTATGCGACAAATTGGTTCAACTGTCATTTTGTCGTATGCGACAAATTGGTAGTACTGTCATTTGTCGTATGCGACAAATTGGTTCAACTGTCAATTTGTCGTATGCGACAAATTGGTAGTACTGTCAATTTGTCGTATGCGACAAATTGATTCAACTGTCAATTTGCCGTTTGCGACAAATTGGTACTACTGTCAATTTGTCGTATGCGACAAATTGGTTCAACTGTCAATTTGTCGTATGCGACAAATTGGTACTACTGTCAATTTGTCGTATGCAACAAATTGGTTCAACTGTCTATTTGTCGTATGCGACAAAATGGTTCAACTGTCAATTTGTCGTAATTTGTCGTATGCGACAAATTGATTCAACTGTCAATTTGCCGTTTGCGACAAATTGGTACTACTGTCAATTTGTCGTATGCGACAAATTGGTTCAACTGTCAATTTGTCGTATGCGACAAATTGGTACTACTGTCAATTTGTCGTATGCAACAAATTGGTTCAACTGTCTATTTGTCGTATGCGACAAAATGGTTCAACTGTCAATTTGTCGTAATTTGTCGTATGCGACAAATTGGTACTACTGTCAATTTGTCGTATGCAACAAATTGGTTCAACTGTCTATTTGTCGTATGCGACAAAATGGTTCAACTGTCAATTTGTCGTATGCGACAAAATGGTAGTACTGTCAATTTGTCGTTTGCGACAAATTGGTACTACTGTCAATTTGTCGTATGCGACAAATTGGTTCAACTGTCAATTTGTCGTATGCGACAAATTGGTACTACTGTCAATTTGTCGTATACGACAAATTGGTTCAACTGTCAATTTGTCGTATGCGACAAATTGGTTCAACTGTCAATTTGTCGTATGCGACAAAATGGTAGTACTGTCAATTTGTCGTTTGCGACAAATTGGTACTACTGTCAATTTGTCGTATGCGACAAATTGATTCAACTGTCAATTTGTCGTATGCGACAAATTGGTAGTACTGTCAATTTGTCGTATGCGACAAATTGATTCAACTGTCAATTTGCCGTTTGCGACAAATTGTTACTACTGTCAATTTGTCGTATGCGACAAATTGGTTCAACTGTCAATTTGTCGTATGCGACAAATTGGTACTACTGTCAATTTGTCGTATGCGACAAATTGGTTCAACTGTCAATTTGTCGTATGCGACAAATTGGTTCAAATGTCAATTTGTCGTAATTTGTCGTATGCGACAAATTGGTTCAACTGTCAATTTGTCGTATGCGACAAAATGGTAGTACTGTCAATTTGTCGTTTGCGACAAATTGGTACTACTGTCAATTTGTCGTATGCGACAAATTGGTTCAACTGTCAATTTGTCGTATGCGACAAATTGGTACTACTGTCAATTTGTCGTATACGACAAATTGGTTCAACTGTCATTTTGTCGTATGCGACAAATTGGTAGTACTGTCATTTGTCGTATGCGACAAACTGGTTCAACTGTCAATTTGTCGTATGCGACAAATTGGTACTACTGTCAATTTGTCGTATACGACAAATTGGTTCAACTGTCAATTTGTCGTATGCGACAAATTGGTTCAACTGTCATTTTGTCGTATGCGACAAATTGGTAGTACTGTCATTTGTCGTATGCGACAAACTGGTTCAACTGTCAATTTGTCGTATGCGACAAATTGGTAGTACTGTCAATTTGTCGTATGCGACAAATTGATTCAACTGTCAATTTGCCGTTTGCGACAAATTGGTACTACTGTCAATTTGTCGTATGCGACAAATTGGTTCAACTGTCAATTTGTCGTATGCGACAAATTGGTACTACTGTCAATTTGTCGTATGCGACAAATTGGTTCAACTGTCTATTTGTCGTATGCGACAAAATGGTTCAACTGTCAATTTGTCGTAATTTGTCGTATGCGACAAATTGATTCAACTGCCAATTTGTCGTATGCGACAAAATGGTTCAACTGTCAATTTGTCGTATGCGACAAAATGGTAGTACTGTCAATTTGTCGTATACGACAAATTGGTTCAACTGTCAATTTGTCGTATGCGACAAATTGGTTCAACTGTCATTTTGTCGTATGCGACAAATTGGTAGTACTGTCATTTGTCGTATGCGACAAATTGGTTCAACTGTCAATTTGTCGTATGCGACAAATTGGTAGTACTGTCAATTTGTCGTATGCGACAAATTGATTCAACTGTCAATTTGCCGTTTGCGACAAATTGGTACTACTGTCAATTTGTCGTATGCGACAAATTGGTTCAACTGTCAATTTGTCGTATGCGACAAATTGGTACTACTGTCAATTTGTCGTATGCAACAAATTGGTTCAACTGTCTATTTGTCGTATGCGACAAAATGGTTCAACTGTCAATTTGTCGTAATTTGTCGTATGCGACAAATTGATTCAACTGCCAATTTGTCGTATGCGACAAAATGGTTCAACTGTCAATTTGTCGTATGCGACAAAATGGTAGTACTGTCAATTTGTCGTTTGCGACAAATTGGTACTACTGTCAATTTGTCGTATGCGACAAATTGGTTCAACTGTCAATTTGTCGTATGCGACAAATTGGTACTACTGTCAATTTGTCGTATACGACAAATTGGTTCAACTGTCAATTTGTCGTATGCGACAAATTGGTTCAACTGTCAATTTGTCGTATGCGACAAAATGGTAGTACTGTCAATTTGTCGTTTGCGACAAATTGGTACTACTGTCAATTTGTCGTATGCGACAAATTGATTCAACTGTCAATTTGTCGTATGCGACAAATTGGTAGTACTGTCAATTTGTCGTATGCGACAAATTGATTCAACTGTCAATTTGCCGTTTGCGACAAATTGTTACTACTGTCAATTTGTCGTATGCGACAAATTGGTTCAACTGTCAATTTGTCGTATGCGACAAATTGGTACTACTGTCAATTTGTCGTATGCGACAAATTGGTTCAACTGTCAATTTGTCGTATGCGACAAATTGGTTCAAATGTCAATTTGTCGTAATTTGTCGTATGCGACAAATTGGTTCAACTGTCAATTTGTCGTATGCGACAAAATGGTAGTACTGTCAATTTGTCGTTTGCGACAAATTGGTACTACTGTCAATTTGTCGTATGCGACAAATTGGTTCAACTGTCAATTTGTCGTATGCGACAAATTGGTACTACTGTCAATTTGTCGTATACGACAAATTGGTTCAACTGTCAATTTGTCGTATGCGACAAATTGGTTCAACTGTCAATTTGTCGTATGCGACAAAATGGTAGTACTGTCAATTTGTCGCTTGCGACAAATTGGTACTACTGTCAATTTGTCGTATGCGACAAATTAATTCAACTGTCAATTTGTCGTATGCGACAAATTGGTACTACTGTCAATTTGTCGTATACGACAAATTGGTTCAACTGTCAATTTGTCGTATGCGACAAATTGGTTCAACTGTCATTTTGTCGTATGCGACAAATTGGTAGTACTGTCAATTTGTCGTATGCGACAAATTGGTTCAACTGTCAATTTGTCGTATGCGACAAATCGGTAGTACTGTCAATTTGTCGTATGCGACAAATTGATTCAACTGTCAATTTGCCGTTTGCGACAAATTGGTACTACTGTCAATTTGTCGTATGCGACAAATTGGTTCAACTGTCAATTTGTCGTATGCGACAAATTGGTACTACTGTCAATTTGTCGTATGCGACAAATTGGTTCAACTGTCTATTTGTCGTATGCGACAAATTGGTTCAACTGTCAATTTGTCGTAATTTGTCGTATGCGACAAATTGGTACTACTGTCAATTTGTCGTATGCGACAAATTGATTCAACTGTCAATTTGTCGTATGCGACAAATTGGTACTACTGTCAATTTGTCGTATACGACAAATTGGTTCAACTGTCAATTTGTCGTATGCGACAAATTGGTTCAACTGTCATTTTGTCGTATGCGACAAATTGGTAGTACTGTCATTTGTCGTATGCGACAAACTGGTTCAACTGTCAATTTGTCGTATGCGACAAATTGGTAGTACTGTCAATTTGTCGTATGCGACAAATTGATTCAACTGTCAATTTGCCGTTTGCGACAAATTGGTACTACTGTCAATTTGTCGTATGCGACAAATTGGTTCAACTGTCAATTTGTCGTATGCGACAAATTGGTACTACTGTCAATTTGTCGTATGCGACAAATTGGTTTAACTGTCTATTTGTCGTATGCGACAAAATGGTTCAACTGTCAATTTGTCGTAATTTGTCGTATGCGACAAATTGATTCAACTGCCAATTTGTCGTATGCGACAAAATGGTTCAACTGTCAATTTGTCGTATGCGACAAAATGGTAGTACTGTCAATTTGTCGTATACGACAAATTGGTTCAACTGTCAATTTGTCGTATGCGACAAATTGGTTCAACTGTCATTTTGTCGTATGCGACAAATTGGTAGTACTGTCATTTGTCGTATGCGACAAATTGGTTCAACTGTCAATTTGTCGTATGCGACAAATTGGTAGTACTGTCAATTTGTCGTATGCGACAAATTGATTCAACTGTCAATTTGTCGTATGCGACAAATTGGTTCAACTGTCAATTTGTCGTATGCGACAAAATGGTAGTACTGTCAATTTGTCGCTTGCGACAAATTGGTACTACTGTCAATTTGTCGTATGCGACAAATTAATTCAACTGTCAATTTGTCGTATGCGACAAATTGGTACTACTGTCAATTTGTCGTATACGACAAATTGGTTCAACTGTCAATTTGTCGTATGCGACAAATTGGTTCAACTGTCATTTTGTCGTATGCGACAAATTGGTAGTACTGTCAATTTGTCGTATGCGACAAATTGGTTCAACTGTCAATTTGTCGTATGCGACAAATCGGTAGTACTGTCAATTTGTCGTATGCGACAAATTGATTCAACTGTCAATTTGCCGTTTGCGACAAATTGGTACTACTGTCAATTTGTCGTATGCGACAAATTGGTTCAACTGTCAATTTGTCGTATGCGACAAATTGGTACTACTGTCAATTTGTCGTATGCGACAAATTGGTTCAACTGTCTATTTGTCGTATGCGACAAATTGGTTCAACTGTCAATTTGTCGTAATTTGTCGTATGCGACAAATTGGTACTACTGTCAATTTGTCGTATGCGACAAATTGATTCAACTGTCAATTTGTCGTATGCGACAAATTGGTACTACTGTCAATTTGTCGTATACGACAAATTGGTTCAACTGTCAATTTGTCGTATGCGACAAATTGGTTCAACTGTCATTTTGTCGTATGCGACAAATTGGTAGTACTGTCATTTGTCGTATGCGACAAACTGGTTCAACTGTCAATTTGTCGTATGCGACAAATTGGTAGTACTGTCAATTTGTCGTATGCGACAAATTGATTCAACTGTCAATTTGCCGTTTGCGACAAATTGGTACTACTGTCAATTTGTCGTATGCGACAAATTGGTTCAACTGTCAATTTGTCGTATGCGACAAATTGGTACTACTGTCAATTTGTCGTATGCGACAAATTGGTTTAACTGTCTATTTGTCGTATGCGACAAAATGGTTCAACTGTCAATTTGTCGTAATTTGTCGTATGCGACAAATTGATTCAACTGCCAATTTGTCGTATGCGACAAAATGGTTCAACTGTCAATTTGTCGTATGCGACAAAATGGTAGTACTGTCAATTTGTCGTATACGACAAATTGGTTCAACTGTCAATTTGTCGTATGCGACAAATTGGTTCAACTGTCATTTTGTCGTATGCGACAAATTGGTAGTACTGTCATTTGTCGTATGCGACAAATTGGTTCAACTGTCAATTTGTCGTATGCGACAAATTGGTAGTACTGTCAATTTGTCGTATGCGACAAATTGATTCAACTGTCAATTTGCCGTTTGCGAAAAATTGGTACTACTGTCAATTTGTCGTATGCGACAAATTGGTTCAACTGTCAATTTGTCGTATGCGACAAATTGGTACTACTGTCAATTTGTCGTATGCGACAAATTGGTTCAACTGTCTATTTGTCGTATGCGACAAAATGGTTCAACTGTCAATTTGTCGTAATTTGTCGTATGCGACAAATTGATTCAACTGCCAATTTGTCATATGCGACAAAATGGTTCAACTGTCAATTTGTCGTATGCGACAAATTGGTAGTACTGTCAATTTGTCGTTTGCGACAAATTGGTACTACTGTCAATTTGTCGTATGCGACAAATTGGTACTACTGTCAATTTGTCGTATACGACAAATTGGTTCAACTGTCAATTTGTCGTATGCGACAAATTGGTTCAACTGTCAATTTGTCGTATGCGACAAAATGGTAGTACTGTCAATTTGTCGTTTGCGACAAATTGGTACTACTGTCAATTTGTCGTATGCGACAAATTGATTCAACTGTCAATTTGTCGTATGCGACAAATTGGTAGTACTGTCAATTTGTCGTATGCGACAAATTGATTCAACTGTCAATTTGCCGTTTGCGACAAATTGGTACTACTGTCAATTTGTCGTATGCGACAAATTGGTTCAACTGTCAATTTGTCGTATGCGACAAATTGGTACTACTGTCTATTTGTCGTATGCGACAAATTGGTTCAACTGTCAATTTGTCGTATGCGACAAATTGGTTCAACTGTCAATTTGTCGTAATTTGTCGTATGCGACAAATTGGTTCAACTGTCAATTTGTCGTATGCGACAAAATGGTAGTACTGTCAATTTGTCGTTTGCGACAAATTGGTACTACTGTCAATTTGTCGTATGCGACAAATTGGTTCAACTGTCAATTTGTCGTATGCGACAAATTGGTACTACTGTCAATTTGTCGTATGCGACAAATTGATTCAACTGTCAATTTGCCGTTTGCGACAAATTGGTACTACTGTCAATTTGTCGTATGCGACAAATTGGTACTACTGTCAATTTGTCGTATGCGACAAATTGGTTCAACTGTCAATTTGTCGTATGCGACAAATTGGTTCAACTGTCAATTTGTCGTAATTTGTCGTATGCGACAAATTGATTCAACTGCCAATTTGTCGTATGCGACAAATTGGTTCAACTGTCAATTTGTCGTATGCGACAAAATGGTAGTACTGTCAATTTGTCGTTTGCGACAAATTGGTACTACTGTCAATTTGTCGTATGCGACAAATTAATTCAACTGTCAATTTGTCGTATGCGACAAATTGATTCAACTGTCAATTTGTCGTATGCGACAAATCGGTACTACTGTCAATTTGTCGTATACGACAAATTGGTTCAACTGTCAATTTGTCGCATGCGACAAATTGGTTCAACTGTCAATTTGTCGTATGCGACAAATTGGTACCACTGTCAATTTGTCGTATACGACAAATTGGTTCAACTGTCAATTTGTCGTATGCGACAAATTGGTTCAACTGTCAATTTGTCGTATGCGACAAATTGGTAGTACTGTCAATTTGTCGTATGCGACAAATTGATTCAACTGTCAATTTGCCGTTTGCGACAAATTGGTACTACTGTCAATTTGTCGTATGCGACAAATTGGTTCAACTGTCAATTTGTCGTATGCGACAAATTGGTACTACTGTCTATTTGTCGTATGCGACAAATTGGTTCAACTGTCAATTTGTCGTATGCGACAAATTGGTTCA
Organism: Oscheius myriophilus; assembly: GCA_964057215.1. Lineage (NCBI taxonomy): Eukaryota > Metazoa > Nematoda > Chromadorea > Rhabditida > Rhabditidae > Oscheius > Oscheius myriophilus. The sequence continues at coordinate 7,553,764 of OZ059904.1, forward strand.
ACTGTCAATTTGTCGTAATTTGTCGTATGCGACAAATTGGTTCAACTGTCAATTTGTCGTATGCGACAAAATGGTAGTACTGTCAATTTGTCGTTTGCGACAAATTGGTACTACTGTCAATTTGTCGTATGCGACAAATTGGTTCAACTGTCAATTTGCCGTTTGCGACAAATTGGTACTACTGTCAATTTGTCGTATGCGACAAATTGGTACTACTGTCAATTTGTCGTATGCGACAAATTGGTTCAACTGTCAATTTGTCGTATGCGACAAATTGGTTCAACTGTCAATTTGTCGTAATTTGTCGTATGCGACAAATTGATTCAACTGCCAATTTGTCGTATGCGACAAATTGGTTCAACTGTCAATTTGTCGTATGCGACAAAATGGTAGTACTGTCAATTTGTCGTTTGCGACAAATTGGTACTACTGTCAATTTGTCGTATGCGACAAATTAATTCAACTGTCAATTTGTCGTATGCGACAAATTGATTCAACTGTCAATTTGTCGTATGCGACAAATCGGTACTACTGTCAATTTGTCGTATACGACAAATTGGTTCAACTGTCAATTTGTCGCATGCGACAAATTGGTTCAACTGTCAATTTGTCGTATGCGACAAATTGGTACCACTGTCAATTTGTCGTATACGACAAATTGGTTCAACTGTCAATTTGTCGTATGCGACAAATTGGTTCAACTGTCAATTTGTCGTATGCGACAAATTGGTAGTACTGTCAATTTGTCGTATGCGACAAATTGATTCAACTGTCAATTTGCCGTTTGCGACAAATTGGTACTACTGTCAATTTGTCGTATGCGACAAATTGGTTCAACTGTCAATTTGTCGTATGCGACAAATTGGTACTACTGTCTATTTGTCGTATGCGACAAATTGGTTCAACTGTCAATTTGTCGTATGCGACAAATTGGTTCAACTGTCAATTTGTCGTAATTTGTCGTATGCGACAAATTGGTTCAACTGTCAATTTGTCGTATGCGACAAAATGGTAGTACTGTCAATTTGTCGTTTGCGACAAATTGGTACTACTGTCAATTTGTCGTATGCGACAAATTGGTTCAACTGTCAATTTGTCGTATGCGACAAATTGGTACTACTGTCAATTTGTCGTATGCGACAAATTGATTCAACTGTCAATTTGCCGTTTGCGACAAATTGGTACTACTGTCAATTTGTCGTATGCGACAAATTGGTTCAACTGTCAATTTGTCGTATGCGACAAATTGGTACTACTGTCAATTTGTCGTATGCGACAAATTGGTTCAACTGTCAATTTGTCGTATGCGACAAATTGGTTCAACTGTCAATTTGTCGTAATTTGTCGTATGCGACAAATTGATTCAACTGCCAATTTGTCGTATGCGACAAATTGGTTCAACTGTCAATTTGTCGTATGCGACAAAATGGTAGTACTGTCAATTTGTCGTTTGCGACAAATTGGTACTACTGTCAATTTGTCGTATGCGACAAATTAATTCAACTGTCAATTTGTCGTATGCGACAAATTGATTCAACTGTCAATTTGTCGTATGCGACAAATCGGTACTACTGTCAATTTGTCGTATACGACAAATTGGTTCAACTGTCAATTTGTCACATGCGACAAATTGGTTCAACTGTCAATTTGTCGTATGCGACAAATTGGTACCACTGTCAATTTGTCGTATACGACAAATTGGTTCAACTGTCAATTTGTCGTATGCGACAAATTGGTTCAACTGTCAATTTGTCGTATGCGACAAATTGGTAGTACTGTCAATTTGTCGTATGCGACAAATTGATTCAACTGTCAATTTGCCGTTTGCGACAAATTGGTTTAATTTAATTTTTAATTTATTCGCTGTGTACTCTATAGATCAACTATGCAGCGATACTCTATAGATCAACTATGCAGACAAATACTCTATAGATCAACTATGCAGACAAATTGGTACTACTGTCAATTTGTCGTATGCGACAAATTGGTTCAACTGTCAATTTGTCGTATGCGACAAATTGGTACTACTGTCAATTTGTCGTATGCGACAAATTGGTTCAACTGTCAATTTGTCGTATGCGACAAAATGGTAGTACTGTCAATTTGTCGCTTGCGACAAATTGGTACTACTGTCAATTTGTCGTATGCGACAAATTGATTCAACTGTCAATTTGTCGTATGCGACAAATTGATTCAACTGTCAATTTGCCGTTTGCGACAAATTGGTACTACTGTCAATTTGTCGTATGCGACAAATTGGTTCAACTGTCAATTTGTCGTATGCGACAAATTGGTACTACTGTCAATTTGTCGTATGCGACAAATTGGTTCAACTGTCTATTTGTCGTATGCGACAAAATGGTTCAACTGTCAATTTGTCGTAATTTGTCGTATGCGACAAATTGATTCAACTGCCAATTTGTCGTATGCGACAAAATGGTTCAACTGTCAATTTGTCGTAATTTGTCGTATGCGACAAATTGATTCAACTGCCAATTTGTCGTATGCGACAAAATGGTTCAACTGTCAATTTGTCGTATGCGACAAAATGGTAGTACTGTCAATTTGTCGTATACGACAAATTGGTTCAACTGTCAATTTGTCGTATGCGACAAATTGGTTCAACTGTCATTTTGTCGTATGCGACAAATTGGTAGTACTGTCATTTGTCGTATGCGACAAATTGGTTCAACTGTCAATTTGTCGTATGCGACAAATTGGTAGTACTGTCAATTTGTCGTATGCGACAAATTGATTCAACTGTCAATTTGCCGTTTGCGACAAATTGGTACTACTGTCAATTTGTCGTATGCGACAAATTGGTTCAACTGTCAATTTGTCGTATGCGACAAATTGGTACTACTGTCAATTTGTCGTATGCGACAAATTGGTTCAACTGTCTATTTGTCGTATGCGACAAAATGGTTCAACTGTCAATTTGTCGTAATTTGTCGTATGCGACAAATTGATTCAACTGCCAATTTGTCGTATGCGACAAAATGGTTCAACTGTCAATTTGTCGTATGCGACAAAATGGTAGTACTGTCAATTTGTCGTTTGCGACAAATTGGTACTACTGTCAATTTGTCGTATGCGACAAATTGGTTCAACTGTCAATTTGTCGTATGCGACAAATTGGTACTACTGTCAATTTGTCGTATACGACAAATTGGTTCAACTGTCAATTTGTCGTATGCGACAAATTGGTTCAACTGTCAATTTGTCGTATGCGACAAAATGGTAGTACTGTCAATTTGTCGTTTGCGACAAATTGGTACTACTGTCAATTTGTCGTATGCGACAAATTGATTCAACTGTCAATTTGTCGTATGCGACAAATTGGTAGTACTGTCAATTTGTCGTATGCGACAAATTGATTCAACTGTCAATTTGCCGTTTGCGACAAATTGGTACTACTGTCAATTTGTCGTATGCGACAAATTGGTTCAACTGTCAATTTGTCGTATGCGACAAATTGGTACTACTGTCAATTTGTCGTATGCGACAAATTGGCTCAACTGTCAATTTGTCGTATGCGACAAATTGGTTCAAATGTCAATTTGTCGTAATTTGTCGTATGCGACAAATTGGTTCAACTGTCAATTTGTCGTATGCGACAAAATGGTAGTACTGTCAATTTGTCGTTTGCGACAAATTGGTACTACTGTCAATTTGTCGTATGCGACAAATTGGTTCAACTGTCAATTTGTCGTATGCGACAAATTGGTACTACTGTCAATTTGTCGTATACGACAAATTGGTTCAACTGTCAATTTGTCGTATGCGACAAATTGGTTCAACTGTCAATTTGTCGTATGCGACAAAATGGTAGTACTGTCAATTTGTCGCTTGCGACAAATTGGTACTACTGTCAATTTGTCGTATGCGACAAATTAATTCAACTGTCAATTTGTCGTATGCGACAAATTGGTACTACTGTCAATTTGTCGTATACGACAAATTGGTTCAACTGTCAATTTGTCGTATGCGACAAATTGGTTCAACTGTCATTTTGTCGTATGCGACAAATTGGTAGTACTGTCAATTTGTCGTATGCGACAAATTGGTTCAACTGTCAATTTGTCGTATGCGACAAATCGGTAGTACTGTCAATTTGTCGTATGCGACAAATTGATTCAACTGTCAATTTGCCGTTTGCGACAAATTGGTACTACTGTCAATTTGTCGTATGCGACAAATTGGTTCAACTGTCAATTTGTCGTATGCGACAAATTGGTACTACTGTCAATTTGTCGTATGCGACAAATTGGTTCAACTGTCTATTTGTCGTATGCGACAAATTGGTTCAACTGTCAATTTGTCGTAATTTGTCGTATGCGACAAATTGGTACTACTGTCAATTTGTCGTATGCGACAAATTGATTCAACTGTCAATTTGTCGTATGCGACAAATTGGTACTACTGTCAATTTGTCGTATACGACAAATTGGTTCAACTGTCAATTTGTCGTATGCGACAAATTGGTTCAACTGTCATTTTGTCGTATGCGACAAATTGGTAGTACTGTCATTTGTCGTATGCGACAAACTGGTTCAACTGTCAATTTGTCGTATGCGACAAATTGGTAGTACTGTCAATTTGTCGTATGCGACAAATTGATTCAACTGTCAATTTGCCGTTTGCGACAAATTGGTACTACTGTCAATTTGTCGTATGCGACAAATTGGTTCAACTGTCAATTTGTCGTATGCGACAAATTGGTACTACTGTCAATTTGTCGTATGCGACAAATTGGTTTAACTGTCTATTTGTCGTATGCGACAAAATGGTTCAACTGTCAATTTGTCGTAATTTGTCGTATGCGACAAATTGATTCAACTGCCAATTTGTCGTATGCGACAAAATGGTTCAACTGTCAATTTGTCGTATGCGACAAAATGGTAGTACTGTCAATTTGTCGTATACGACAAATTGGTTCAACTGTCAATTTGTCGTATGCGACAAATTGGTTCAACTGTCATTTTGTCGTATGCGACAAATTGGTAGTACTGTCATTTGTCGTATGCGACAAATTGGTTCAACTGTCAATTTGTCGTATGCGACAAATTGGTAGTACTGTCAATTTGTCGTATGCGACAAATTGATTCAACTGTCAATTTGCCGTTTGCGAAAAATTGGTACTACTGTCAATTTGTCGTATGCGACAAATTGGTTCAACTGTCAATTTGTCGTATGCGACAAATTGGTACTACTGTCAATTTGTCGTATGCGACAAATTGGTTCAACTGTCTATTTGTCGTATGCGACAAAATGGTTCAACTGTCAATTTGTCGTAATTTGTCGTATGCGACAAATTGATTCAACTGCCAATTTGTCGTATGCGACAAAATGGTTCAACTGTCAATTTGTCGTATGCGACAAAATGGTAGTACTGTCAATTTGTCGTTTGCGACAAATTGGTACTACTGTCAATTTGTCGTATGCGACAAATTGGTTCAACTGTCAATTTGTCGTATGCGACAAATTGGTACTACTGTCAATTTGTCGTATACGACAAATTGGTTCAACTGTCAATTTGTCGTATGCGACAAATTGGTTCAACTGTCAATTTGTCGTATGCGACAAAATGGTAGTACTGTCAATTTGTCGTTTGCGACAAATTGGTACTACTGTCAATTTGTCGTATGCGACAAATTGATTCAACTGTCAATTTGTCGTATGCGACAAATTGGTAGTACTGTCAATTTGTCGTATGCGACAAATTGATTCAACTGTCAATTTGCCGTTTGCGACAAATTGGTACTACTGTCAATTTGTCGTATGCGACAAATTGGTTCAACTGTCAATTTGTCGTATGCGACAAATTGGTACTACTGTCAATTTGTCGTATGCGACAAATTGGTTCAACTGTCAATTTGTCGTATGCGACAAATTGGTTCAAATGTCAATTTGTCGTAATTTGTCGTATGCGACAAATTGGTTCAACTGTCAATTTGTCGTATGCGACAAAATGGTAGTACTGTCAATTTGTCGTTTGCGACAAATTGGTACTACTGTCAATTTGTCGTATGCGACAAATTGGTTCAACTGTCAATTTGTCGTATGCGACAAATTGGTTCAACTGTCAATTTGTCGTATGCGACAAAATGGTAGTACTGTCAATTTGTCGCTTGCGACAAATTGGTACTACTGTCAATTTGTCGTATGCGACAAATTAATTCAACTGTCAATTTGTCGTATGCGACAAATTGGTACTACTGTCAATTTGTCGTATACGACAAATTGGTTCAACTGTCAATTTGTCGTATGCGACAAATTGGTTCAACTGTCATTTTGTCGTATGCGACAAATTGGTAGTACTGTCAATTTGTCGTATGCGACAAATTGGTTCAACTGTCAATTTGTCGTATGCGACAAATCGGTAGTACTGTCAATTTGTCGTATGCGACAAATTGATTCAACTGTCAATTTGCCGTTTGCGACAAATTGGTACTACTGTCAATTTGTCGTATGCGACAAATTGGTTCAACTGTCAATTTGTCGTATGCGACAAATTGGTACTACTGTCAATTTGTCGTATGCGACAAATTGGTTCAACTGTCTATTTGTCGTATGCGTCAAATTGGTTCAACTGTCAATTTGTCGTAATTTGTCGTATGCGACAAATTGATTCAACTGCCAATTTGTCGTATGCGACAAATTGGTTCAACTGTCAATTTGTCGTATGCGACAAAATGGTAGTACTGTCAATTTGTCGTTTGCGACAAATTGGTACTACTGTCAATTTGTCGTATGCGACAAATTGGTTCAACTGTCAATTTGTCGTATGCGACAAATTGGTACTACTGTCAATTTGTCGTATACGACAAATTGGTTCAACTGTCAATTTGTCGTATGCGACAAATTGGTTCAACTGTCAATTTGTCGTATGCGACAAAATGGTAGTACTGTCAATTTGTCGTTTGCGACAAATTGGTACTACTGTCAATTTGTCGTATGCGACAAATTGATTCAACTGTCATTTTGTCGTATGCGACAAATTGGTACTACTGTCAATTTGTCGTATACGACAAATTGGTTCAACTGTCAATTTGTCGTATGCGACAAATTGGTTCAACTGTCAATTTGTCGTATGCGACAAAATGGTAGTACTGTCAATTTGTCGCTTGCGACAAATTGGTACTACTGTCAATTTGTCGTATGCGACAAATTAATTCAACTGTCAATTTGTCGTATGCGACAAATTGGTACTACTGTCAATTTGTCGTATACGACAAATTGGTTCAACTGTCAATTTGTCGTATGCGACAAATTGGTTCAACTGTCAATTTGTCGTAATTTGTCGTATGCGACAAATTGGTTCAACTGTCAATTTGTCGTATGCGACAAATTGGTAGTACTGTCAATTTGTCGTATGCGACAAATTGATTCAACTGTCAATTTGCCGTTTGCGACAAATTGGTACTACTGTCAATTTGTCGTATGCGACAAATTGGTTCAACTGTCAATTTGTCGTATGCGACAAATTGGTACTACTGTCAATTTGTCGTATGCGACAAATTGGTTCAACTGTCAATTTGTCGTATGCGACAATTTGGTTCAACTGTCAATTTGTCGTAATTTGTCGTATGCGACAAATTGGTTCAACTGTCAATTTGTCGTATGCGACAAAATGGTAGTACTGTCAATTTGTCGTTTGCGACAAATTGGTACTACTGTCAATTTGTCGTATGCGACAAATTGGTTCAACTGTCAATTTGTCGTATGCGACAAATTGGTACTACTGTCAATTTGTCGTATACGACAAATTGGTTCAACTGTCAATTTGTCGTGTGCGACAAATTGGTTCAACTGTCAATTTGTCGTATGCGACAAAATGGTAGTACTGTCAATTTGTCGCTTGCGACAAATTGGTACTACTGTCAATTTGTCGTATGCGACAAATTGTTTCAACTGTCAATTTGTCGTATGCGACAAATTGGTACTACTGTCAATTTGTCGTATACGACAAATTGGTACTACTGTCAATTTGTCGTATGCGACAAATTGATTCAACTGTCAATTTGTCGTATGCGACAAATTGGTACTACTGTCAATTTGTCGTATACGACAAATTGGTTCAACTGTCAATTTGTCGTGTGCGACAAATTGGTTCAACTGTCAATTTGTCGTATGCGACAAATTGGTAGTACTGTCAATTTGTCGTATGCGACAAATTGGTTCAACTGTCAATTTGTCGTATGCGACAAATTGGTACTACTGTCAATTTGTCGTATGCGACAAATTGGTACTACTGTCAATTTGTCGTATGCGACAAATTGGTTCAACTGTCAATTTGTCGTATGCGACAAATTGGTTCAACTGTCAATTTGTCGTATGCGACAAATTGATTCGACTGTCAATTTGTCGTATGCGACAAATTGGTTCAACTGTCAATTTGTCGTATGCGACAAATTGGTACTACTGTCAATTTGTCGTATGCGACAAATTGGTACTACTGTCAATTTGTCGTATGCGACAAATTGGTTCAACTGTCAGTTTGTCGTATGCGACAAATTGGTTCAACTGTCAATTTGTCGTATGCGACAAATTGGTTCAACTGTCAATTTGTCGTATGCGACAAATTGATTCGACTGTCAATTTGTCGTATGCGACAAATTGGTTTAACTGTCAATTTGTCGTATGCGACAAATTGGTACTACTGTCAATTTGTCGTATGCGACAAATTGGTACTACTGTCAATTTGTCGTATGCGACAAATTGGTACTACTGTCAATTTGTCGTATGCGACAAATTGGTACTACTGTCAATTTGTCGTATGCGACAAATTGGTACTACTGTCAATTTGTCGAATGCGACAAATTGGTACTACTGTCAATTTGTCGTATGCGACAAATTGGTTCAACTGTCAATTTGTCGTATGCGACAAATTGGTTCAACTGTCAATTTGTCGTATGCGACAAATTGGTACTACTGTCAATTTGTCGTATACGACAAATTGGTTCAACTGTCAATTTGTCGTATGCGACAAATTGGTTCAACTGTCAATTTGTCGTATGCGACAAAATGGTAGTACTGTCAATTTGTCGCTTGCGACAAATTGGTACTACTGTCAATTTGTCGTATGCGACAAATTAATTCAACTGTCAATTTGTCGTATGCGACAAATTGGTACTACTGTCAATTTGTCGTATACGACAAATTGGTTCAACTGTCAATTTGTCGTATGCGACAAATTGGTTCAACTGTCATTTTGTCGTATGCGACAAATTGGTAGTACTGTCAATTTGTCGTATGCGACAAATTGGTTCAACTGTCAATTTGTCGTATGCGACAAATCGGTAGTACTGTCAATTTGTCGTATGCGACAAATTGATTCAACTGTCAATTTGCCGTTTGCGACAAATTGGTACTACTGTCAATTTGTCGTATGCGACAAATTGGTTCAACTGTCAATTTGTCGTATGCGACAAATTGGTACTACTGTCAATTTGTCGTATGCGACAAATTGGTTCAACTGTCTATTTGTCGTATGCGTCAAATTGGTTCAACTGTCAATTTGTCGTAATTTGTCGTATGCGACAAATTGATTCAACTGCCAATTTGTCGTATGCGACAAATTGGTTCAACTGTCAATTTGTCGTATGCGACAAAATGGTAGTACTGTCAATTTGTCGTTTGCGACAAATTGGTACTACTGTCAATTTGTCGTATGCGACAAATTGGTTCAACTGTCAATTTGTCGTATGCGACAAATTGGTACTACTGTCAATTTGTCGTATACGACAAATTGGTTCAACTGTCAATTTGTCGTATGCGACAAATTGGTTCAACTGTCAATTTGTCGTATGCGACAAAATGGTAGTACTGTCAATTTGTCGTTTGCGACAAATTGGTACTACTGTCAATTTGTCGTATGCGACAAATTGATTCAACTGTCATTTTGTCGTATGCGACAAATTGGTACTACTGTCAATTTGTCGTATACGACAAATTGGTTCAACTGTCAATTTGTCGTATGCGACAAATTGGTTCAACTGTCAATTTGTCGTATGCGACAAATTGGTAGTACTGTCAATTTGTCGTATGCGACAAATTGATTCAACTGTCAATTTGCCGTTTGCGACAAATTGGTACTACTGTCAATTTATCGTATGCGACAAATTGGTTCAACTGTCATATTGTCGTATGCGACAAATTGGTTCAACTGTCAATTTGTCGTATGCGACAAATTGGTTCAACTGTCAATTTGTCGTAATTTGTCGTATGCGACAAATTGGTTCAACTGTCAATTTGTCGTATGCGACAAATTGGTAGTACTGTCAATTTGTCGTATGCGACAAATTGATTCAACTGTCAATTTGCCGTTTGCGACAAATTGGTACTACTGTCAATTTGTCGTATGCGACAAATTGGTTCAACTGTCAATTTGTCGTATGCGACAAATTGGTACTACTGTCAATTTGTCGTATGCGACAAATTGGTTCAACTGTCAATTTGTCGTATGCGACAATTTGGTTCAACTGTCAATTTGTCGTAATTTGTCGTATGCGACAAATTGGTTCAACTGTCAATTTGTCGTATGCGACAAAATGGTAGTACTGTCAATTTGTCGTTTGCGACAAATTGGTACTACTGTCAATTTGTCGTATGCGACAAATTGGTTCAACTGTCAATTTGTCGTATGCGACAAATTGGTAGTACTGTCAATTTGTCGTATGCGACAAATTGATTCAACTGTCAATTTGCCGTTTGCGACAAATTGGTACTACTGTCAATTTGTCGTATGCGACAAATTGGTTCAACTGTCAATTTGTCGTATGCGACAAATTGGTACTACTGTCAATTTGTCGTATGCGACAAATTGGTTCAACTGTCAATTTGTCGTATGCGACAATTTGGTTCAACTGTCAATTTGTCGTAATTTGTCGTATGCGACAAATTGGTTCAACTGTCAATTTGTCGTATGCGACAAAATGGTAGTACTGTCAATTTGTCGTTTGCGACAAATTGGTACTACTGTCAATTTGTCGTATGCGACAAATTGGTTCAACTGTCAATTTGTCGTATGCGACAAATTGGTACTACTGTCAATTTGTCGTATACGACAAATTGGTTCAACTGTCAATTTGTCGTGTGCGACAAATTGGTTCAACTGTCAATTTGTCGTATGCGACAAAATGGTAGTACTGTCAATTTGTCGCTTGCGACAAATTGGTACTACTGTCAATTTGTCGTATGCGACAAATTGTTTCAACTGTCAATTTGTCGTATGCGACAAATTGGTACTACTGTCAATTTGTCGTATACGACAAATTGGTACTACTGTCAATTTGTCGTATGCGACAAATTGATTCAACTGTCAATTTGTCGTATGCGACAAATTGGTACTACTGTCAATTTGTCGTATACGACAAATTGGTTCAACTGTCAATTTGTCGTGTGCGACAAATTGGTTCAACTGTCAATTTGTCGTATGCGACAAATTGGTAGTACTGTCAATTTGTCGTATGCGACAAATTGGTTCAACTGTCAATTTGTCGTATGCGACAAATTGGTACTACTGTCAATTTGTCGTATGCGACAAATTGGTACTACTGTCAATTTGTCGTATGCGACAAATTGGTTCAACTGTCAATTTGTCGTATGCGACAAATTGGTTCAACTGTCAATTTGTCGTATGCGACAAATTGATTCGACTGTCAATTTGTCGTATGCGACAAATTGGTTCAACTGTCAATTTGTCGTATGCGACAAATTGGTACTACTGTCAATTTGTCGTATGCGACAAATTGGTACTACTGTCAATTTGTCGTATGCGACAAATTGGTTCAACTGTCAGTTTGTCGTATGCGACAAATTGGTTCAACTGTCAATTTGTCGTATGCGACAAATTGGTTCAACTGTCAATTTGTCGTATGCGACAAATTGATTCGACTGTCAATTTGTCGTATGCGACAAATTGGTTTAACTGTCAATTTGTCGTATGCGACAAATTGGTACTACTGTCAATTTGTCGTATGCGACAAATTGGTACTACTGTCAATTTGTCGTATGCGACAAATTGGTACTACTGTCAATTTGTCGTATGCGACAAATTGGTACTACTGTCAATTTGTCGTATGCGACAAATTGGTACTACTGTCAATTTGTCGAATGCGACAAATTGGTACTACTGTCAATTTGTCGTATGCGACAAATTGGTTCAACTGTCAATTTGTCGTATGCGACAAATTGGTTCAACTGTCAATTTGTCGTATGCGACAAATTGGTAGTACTGTCAATTTGTCGTATGCGACAAATTGATTCAACTGTCAATTTGCCGTTTGCGACAAATTGGTACTACTGTCAATTTGTCGTATGCGACAAATTGGTTCAACTGTCAATTTGTCGTATGCGACAAATTGGTACTACTGTCAATTTGTCGTATGCGACAAATTGGTTCAACTGTCAATTTGTCGTATGCGACAATTTGGTTCAACTGTCAATTTGTCGTAATTTGTCGTATGCGACAAATTGGTTCAACTGTCAATTTGTCGTATGCGACAAAATGGTAGTACTGTCAATTTGTCGTTTGCGACAAATTGGTACTACTGTCAATTTGTCGTATGCGACAAATTGGTTCAACTGTCAATTTGTCGTATGCGACAAATTGGTACTACTGTCAATTTGTCGTATACGACAAATTGGTTCAACTGTCAATTTGTCGTGTGCGACAAATTGGTTCAACTGTCAATTTGTCGTATGCGACAAAATGGTAGTACTGTCAATTTGTCGCTTGCGACAAATTGGTACTACTGTCAATTTGTCGTATGCGACAAATTGTTTCAACTGTCAATTTGTCGTATGCGACAAATTGGTACTACTGTCAATTTGTCGTATACGACAAATTGGTACTACTGTCAATTTGTCGTATGCGACAAATTGATTCAACTGTCAATTTGTCGTATGCGACAAATTGGTACTACTGTCAATTTGTCGTATACGACAAATTGGTTCAACTGTCAATTTGTCGTGTGCGACAAATTGGTTCAACTGTCAATTTGTCGTATGCGACAAATTGGTAGTACTGTCAATTTGTCGTATGCGACAAATTGGTTCAACTGTCAATTTGTCGTATGCGACAAATTGGTACTACTGTCAATTTGTCGTATGCGACAAATTGGTACTACTGTCAATTTGTCGTATGCGACAAATTGGTTCAACTGTCAATTTGTCGTATGCGACAAATTGGTTCAACTGTCAATTTGTCGTATGCGACAAATTGATTCGACTGTCAATTTGTCGTATGCGACAAATTGGTTCAACTGTCAATTTGTCGTATGCGACAAATTGGTACTACTGTCAATTTGTCGTATGCGACAAATTGGTACTACTGTCAATTTGTCGTATGCGACAAATTGGTTCAACTGTCAGTTTGTCGTATGCGACAAATTGGTTCAACTGTCAATTTGTCGTATGCGACAAATTGGTTCAACTGTCAATTTGTCGTATGCGACAAATTGATTCGACTGTCAATTTGTCGTATGCGACAAATTGGTTTAACTGTCAATTTGTCGTATGCGACAAATTGGTACTACTGTCAATTTGTCGTATGCGACAAATTGGTACTACTGTCAATTTGTCGTATGCGACAAATTGGTACTACTGTCAATTTGTCGTATGCGACAAATTGGTACTACTGTCAATTTGTCGTATGCGACAAATTGGTACTACTGTCAATTTGTCGAATGCGACAAATTGGTACTACTGTCAATTTGTCGTATGCGACAAATTGGTTCAACTGTCAATTTGTCGTATGCGACAAATTGGTTCAACTGTCAATTTGTCGTATGCGACAAATTGGTACTACTGTCAATTTGTCGTATGCGACAAATTGGTACTACTGTCAATTTGTCGTATGCGACAAATTGGTACTACTGTCAATTTGTCGTATGCGACAAATTGGTTCAACTGTCAATTTGTCGTATGCGACAAATTGGTACTACTGTCAATTTGTCGTATGCGACAAATTGGTACTACTGTCAATTTGTCGTATGCGACAGTTGGTTCAACTGTCAATTTGTCGTATGCGACAAATTGATTCAACTGCCAATTTGTCGTATGCGACAAATTGGTTTAACTGTCAATTTGTCGTATGCGACAAATTGGTTCAACTGTCAATTTGTCGTATGCGACAAATCGGTAGTACTGTCAATTTGTCGTATGCGACAAATTGATTCAACTGTCAATTTGCCGTTTGCGACAAATTGGTACTACTGTCAATTTGTCGTATGCGACAAATTGGTTCAACTGTCAATTTGTCGTATGCGACAAATTGGTACTACTGTCAATTTGTCGTATGCGACAAATTGGTTCAACTGTCTATTTGTCGTATGCGACAAATTGGTTCAACTGTCAATTTGTCGTATGCGACAAAATGGTAGTACTGTCAATTTGTCGTTTGCGACAAATTGGTACTACTGTCAATTTGTCGTATGCGACAAATTGATTCAACTGTCAATTTGTCGTATGCGACAAATTGGTACTACTGTCAATTTGTCGTATACGACAAATTGGTTCAACTGTCAATTTGTCGTATGCGACAAATTGGTTCAACTGTCAATTTGTCGTATGCGACAAATTGGTAGTACTGTCAATTTGTCGTATGCGACAAATTGATTCAACTGTCAATTTGCCGTTTGCGACAAATTGGTACTACTGTCAATTTGTCGTATGCGACAAATTGGTTCAACTGTCAATTTGTCGTATGCGACAAATTGGTTCAACTGTCAATTTGTCGTATGCGACAAATTGGTTCAACTGTCAATTTGTCGTAATTTGTCGTATGCGACAAATTGGTTCAACTGTCAATTTGTTGTATGCGACAAATTGGTAGTACTGTCAATTTGTCGTATGCGACAAATTGATTCAACTGTCAATTTGCCGTTTGCGACAAATTGGTACTACTGTCAATTTGTCGTATGCGACAAATTGGTTCAACTGTCAATTTGTCGTATGCGACAAATTGGTACTACTGTCAATTTGTCGTATGCGACAAATTGGTTCAACTGTCAATTTGTCGTATGCGACAAATTGGTTCAACTGTCAATTTGTCGTAATTTGTCGTATGCGACAAATTGGTTCAACTGTCAATTTGTCGTATGCGACAAAATGGTAGTACTGTCAATTTGTCGTTTGCGACAAATTGGTACTACTGTCAATTTGTCGTATGCGACAAATTGGTTCAACTGTCAATTTGTCGTATGCGACAAATTGGTACTACTGTCAATTTGTCGTATACGACAAATTGGTTCAACTGTCAATTTGTCGTGTGCGACAAATTGGTTCAACTGTCAATTTGTCGTATGCGACAAAATGGTAGTACTGTCAATTTGTCGCTTGCGACAAATTGGTACTACTGTCAATTTGTCGTATGCGACAAATTGATTCAACTGTCAATTTGTCGTATGCGACAAATTGGTACTACTGTCAATTTGTCGTATACGACAAATTGGTTCAACTGTCAATTTGTCGTGTGCGACAAATTGGTTCAACTGTCAATTTGTCGTATGCGACAAATTGGTAGTACTGTCAATTTGTCGTATGCGACAAATTGGTTCAACTGTCAATTTGTCGTATGCGACAAATTGGTACTACTGTCAATTTGTCGTATGCGACAAATTGGTACTACTGTCAATTTGTCGTATGCGACAAATTGGTTCAACTGTCAATTTGTCGTATGCGACAAATTGGTTCAACTGTCAATTTGTCGTATGCGACAAATTGATTCGACTGTCAATTTGTCGTATGCGACAAATTGGTTCAACTGTCAATTTGTCGTATGCGACAAATTGGTACTACTGTCAATTTGTCGTATGCGACAAATTGGTTCAACTGTCAATTTGTCGTATGCGACAAATTGGTTCAACTGTCAATTTGTCGTAATTTGTCGTATGCGACAAATTGGTTCAACTGTCAATTTGTCGTATGCGACAAAATGGTAGTACTGTCAATTTGTCGTTTGCGACAAATTGGTACTACTGTCAATTTGTCGTATGCGACAAATTGGTTCAACTGTCAATTTGTCGTATGCGACAAATTGGTACTACTGTCAATTTGTCGTATACGACAAATTGGTTCAACTGTCAATTTGTCGTGTGCGACAAATTGGTTCAACTGTCAATTTGTCGTATGCGACAAAATGGTAGTACTGTCAATTTGTCGCTTGCGACAAATTGGTACTACTGTCAATTTGTCGTATGCGACAAATTGATTCAACTGTCAATTTGTCGTATGCGACAAATTGGTACTACTGTCAATTTGTCGTATACGACAAATTGGTTCAACTGTCAATTTGTCGTGTGCGACAAATTGGTTCAACTGTCAATTTGTCGTATGCGACAAATTGGTAGTACTGTCAATTTGTCGTATGCGACAAATTGGTTCAACTGTCAATTTGTCGTATGCGACAAATTGGTACTACTGTCAATTTGTCGTATGCGACAAATTGGTACTACTGTCAATTTGTCGTATGCGACAAATTGGTTCAACTGTCAATTTGTCGTATGCGACAAATTGGTTCAACTGTCAATTTGTCGTATGCGACAAATTGATTCGACTGTCAATTTGTCGTATGCGACAAATTGGTTCAACTGTCAATTTGTCGTATGCGACAAATTGGTACTACTGTCAATTTGTCGTATGCGACAAATTGGTACTACTGTCAATTTGTCGTATGCGACAAATTGGTTCAACTGTCAGTTTGTCGTATGCGACAAATTGGTACTACTGTCAATTTGTCGTATGCGACAAATTGGTTCAACTGTCAATTTGTCGTATGCGACAAATTGATTCGACTGTCAATTTGTCGTATGCGACAAATTGGTTCAACTGTCAATTTGTCGTATGCGACAAATTGGTACTACTGTCAATTTGTCGTATGCGACAAATTGGTACTACTGTCAATTTGTCGTATGCGACAAATTGGTTCAACTGTCAATTTGTCGTATGCGACAAATTGGTTCAACTGTCAATTTGTCGTATGCGACAAATTGGTACTACTGTCAATTTGTCGTATGCGACAAATTGGTACTACTGTCAATTTGTCGTATGCGACAAATTGGTACTACTGTCAATTTGTCGTATGCGACAAATTGGTTCAACTGTCAATTTGTCGTATGCGACAAATTGGTACTACTGTCAATTTGTCGTATGCGACAAATTGGTACTACTGTCAATTTGTCGTATGCGACAGTTGGTTCAACTGTCAATTTGTCGTATGCGACAAATTGATTCAACTGTCAATTTGTCGTATGCGACAAAGTGGTTCAACTGTCAATTTGTCGTATACGACAAATTGGTTCAACTGTCAATTTGTCGTATGCGACAAATTGGTTCAACTGTCAATTTGTCGTATGCGACAAAATGGTAGTACTGTCAATTTGTCGTTTGCGACAAATTGGTACTACTGTCAATTTGTCGTATGCGACAAATTGATTCAACTGTCATTTTGTCGTATGCGACAAATTGGTACTACTGTCAATTTGTCGTATACGACAAATTGGTTCAACTGTCAATTTGTCGTATGCGACAAATTGGTTCAACTGTCAATTTGTCGTATGCGACAAATTGGTAGTACTGTCAATTTGTCGTATGCGACAAATTGATTCAACTGTCAATTTGCCGTTTGCGACAAATTGGTACTACTGTCAATTTGTCGTATGCGACAAATTGGTTCAACTGTCATATTGTCGTATGCGACAAATTGGTTCAACTGTCAATTTGTCGTATGCGACAAATTGGTTCAACTGTCAATTTGTCGTAATTTGTCGTATGCGACAAATTGGTTCAACTGTCAATTTGTCGTATGCGACAAATTGGTAGTACTGTCAATTTGTCGTATGCGACAAATTGATTCAACTGTCAATTTGCCGTTTGCGACAAATTGGTACTACTGTCAATTTGTCGTATGCGACAAATTGGTTCAACTGTCAATTTGTCGTATGCGACAAATTGGTACTACTGTCAATTTGTCGTATGCGACAAATTGGTTCAACTGTCAATTTGTCGTATGCGACAATTTGGTTCAACTGTCAATTTGTCGTAATTTGTCGTATGCGACAAATTGGTTCAACTGTCAATTTGTCGTATGCGACAAAATGGTAGTACTGTCAATTTGTCGTTTGCGACAAATTGGTACTACTGTCAATTTGTCGTATGCGACAAATTGGTTCAACTGTCAATTTGTCGTATGCGACAAATTGGTACTACTGTCAATTTGTCGTATACGACAAATTGGTTCAACTGTCAATTTGTCGTGTGCGACAAATTGGTTCAACTGTCAATTTGTCGTATGCGACAAAATGGTAGTACTGTCAATTTGTCGCTTGCGACAAATTGGTACTACTGTCAATTTGTCGTATGCGACAAATTGTTTCAACTGTCAATTTGTCGTATGCGACAAATTGGTACTACTGTCAATTTGTCGTATACGACAAATTGGTACTACTGTCAATTTGTCGTATGCGACAAATTGATTCAACTGTCAATTTGTCGTATGCGACAAATTGGTACTACTGTCAATTTGTCGTATACGACAAATTGGTTCAACTGTCAATTTGTCGTGTGCGACAAATTGGTTCAACTGTCAATTTGTCGTATGCGACAAATTGGTAGTACTGTCAATTTGTCGTATGCGACAAATTGGTTCAACTGTCAATTTGTCGTATGCGACAAATTGGTACTACTGTCAATTTGTCGTATGCGACAAATTGGTACTACTGTCAATTTGTCGTATGCGACAAATTGGTTCAACTGTCAATTTGTCGTATGCGACAAATTGATTCGACTGTCAATTTGTCGTATGCGACAAATTGGTTCAACTGTCAATTTGTCGTATGCGACAAATTGGTACTACTGTCAATTTGTCGTATGCGACAAATTGGTACTACTGTCAATTTGTCGTATGCGACAAATTGGTACTACTGTCAATTTGTCGTATGCGACAAATTGGTACTACTGTCAATTTGTCGTATGCGACAAATTGGTTCAACTGTCAATTTGTCGTATGCGACAAATTGGTACTACTGTCAATTTGTCGTATGCGACAAATTGGTACTACTGTCAATTTGTCGTATGCGACAGTTGGTTCAACTGTCAATTTGTCGTATGCGACAAATTGATTCAACTGCCAATTTGTCGTATGCGACAAATTGGTTTAACTGTCAATTTGTCGTATGCGACAAATTGGTTCAACTGTCAATTTGTCGTATGCGACAAATCGGTAGTACTGTCAATTTGTCGTATGCGACAAATTGATTCAACTGTCAATTTGCCGTTTGCGACAAATTGGTACTACTGTCAATTTGTCGTATGCGACAAATTGGTTCAACTGTCAATTTGTCGTATGCGACAAATTGGTACTACTGTCAATTTGTCGTATGCGACAAATTGGTTCAACTGTCTATTTGTCGTATGCGACAAATTGGTTCAACTGTCAATTTGTCGTATGCGACAAAATGGTAGTACTGTCAATTTGTCGTTTGCGACAAATTGGTACTACTGTCAATTTGTCGTATGCGACAAATTGATTCAACTGTCAATTTGTCGTATGCGACAAATTGGTACTACTGTCAATTTGTCGTATACGACAAATTGGTTCAACTGTCAATTTGTCGTATGCGACAAATTGGTTCAACTGTCAATTTGTCGTATGCGACAAATTGGTAGTACTGTCAATTTGTCGTATGCGACAAATTGATTCAACTGTCAATTTGCCGTTTGCGACAAATTGGTACTACTGTCAATTTGTCGTATGCGACAAATTGGTTCAACTGTCAATTTGTCGTATGCGACAAATTGGTTCAACTGTCAATTTGTCGTATGCGACAAATTGGTTCAACTGTCAATTTGTCGTAATTTGTCGTATGCGACAAATTGGTTCAACTGTCAATTTGTCGTATGCGACAAATTGGTAGTACTGTCAATTTGTCGTATGCGACAAATTGATTCAACTGTCAATTTGCCGTTTGCGACAAATTGGTACTACTGTCAATTTGTCGTATGCGACAAATTGGTTCAACTGTCAATTTGTCGTATGCGACAAATTGGTACTACTGTCAATTTGTCGTATGCGACAAATTGGTTCAACTGTCAATTTGTCGTATGCGACAAATTGGTTCAACTGTCAATTTGTCGTAATTTGTCGTATGCGACAAATTGGTTCAACTGTCAATTTGTCGTATGCGACAAAATGGTAGTACTGTCAATTTGTCGTTTGCGACAAATTGGTACTACTGTCAATTTGTCGTATGCGACAAATTGGTTCAACTGTCAATTTGTCGTATGCGACAAATTGGTACTACTGTCAATTTGTCGTATACGACAAATTGGTTCAACTGTCAATTTGTCGTGTGCGACAAATTGGTTCAACTGTCAATTTGTCGTATGCGACAAAATGGTAGTACTGTCAATTTGTCGCTTGCGACAAATTGGTACTACTGTCAATTTGTCGTATGCGACAAATTGATTCAACTGTCAATTTGTCGTATGCGACAAATTGGTACTACTGTCAATTTGTCGTATACGACAAATTGGTTCAACTGTCAATTTGTCGTGTGCGACAAATTGGTTCAACTGTCAATTTGTCGTATGCGACAAATTGGTAGTACTGTCAATTTGTCGTATGCGACAAATTGGTTCAACTGTCAATTTGTCGTATGCGACAAATTGGTACTACTGTCAATTTGTCGTATGCGACAAATTGGTACTACTGTCAATTTGTCGTATGCGACAAATTGGTTCAACTGTCAATTTGTCGTATGCGACAAATTGGTTCAACTGTCAATTTGTCGTATGCGACAAATTGATTCGACTGTCAATTTGTCGTATGCGACAAATTGGTTCAACTGTCAATTTGTCGTATGCGACAAATTGGTACTACTGTCAATTTGTCGTATGCGACAAATTGGTTCAACTGTCAATTTGTCGTATGCGACAAATTGGTTCAACTGTCAATTTGTCGTAATTTGTCGTATGCGACAAATTGGTTCAACTGTCAATTTGTCGTATGCGACAAAATGGTAGTACTGTCAATTTGTCGTTTGCGACAAATTGGTACTACTGTCAATTTGTCGTATGCGACAAATTGGTTCAACTGTCAATTTGTCGTATGCGACAAATTGGTACTACTGTCAATTTGTCGTATACGACAAATTGGTTCAACTGTCAATTTGTCGTGTGCGACAAATTGGTTCAACTGTCAATTTGTCGTATGCGACAAAATGGTAGTACTGTCAATTTGTCGCTTGCGACAAATTGGTACTACTGTCAATTTGTCGTATGCGACAAATTGATTCAACTGTCAATTTGTCGTATGCGACAAATTGGTACTACTGTCAATTTGTCGTATACGACAAATTGGTTCAACTGTCAATTTGTCGTGTGCGACAAATTGGTTCAACTGTCAATTTGTCGTATGCGACAAATTGGTAGTACTGTCAATTTGTCGTATGCGACAAATTGGTTCAACTGTCAATTTGTCGTATGCGACAAATTGGTACTACTGTCAATTTGTCGTATGCGACAAATTGGTACTACTGTCAATTTGTCGTATGCGACAAATTGGTTCAACTGTCAATTTGTCGTATGCGACAAATTGGTTCAACTGTCAATTTGTCGTATGCGACAAATTGATTCGACTGTCAATTTGTCGTATGCGACAAATTGGTTCAACTGTCAATTTGTCGTATGCGACAAATTGGTACTACTGTCAATTTGTCGTATGCGACAAATTGGTACTACTGTCAATTTGTCGTATGCGACAAATTGGTTCAACTGTCAGTTTGTCGTATGCGACAAATTGGTTCAACTGTCAATTTGTCGTATGCGACAAATTGGTTCAACTGTCAATTTGTCGTATGCGACAAATTGATTCGACTGTCAATTTGTCGTATGCGACAAATTGGTTTAACTGTCAATTTGTCGTATGCGACAAATTGGTACTACTGTCAATTTGTCGTATGCGACAAATTGGTACTACTGTCAATTTGTCGTATGCGACAAATTGGTACTACTGTCAATTTGTCGTATGCGACAAATTGGTACTACTGTCAATTTGTCGAATGCGACAAATTGGTTCAACTGTCAATTTGTCGTATGCGACAAATTGGTACTACTGTCAATTTGTCGTATGCGACAAATTGGTTCAACTGTCAATTTGTCGTATGCGACAAATTGGTACTACTGTCAATTTGTCGTATGCGACAAATTGGTTCAACTGTCAATTTGTCGTATGCGACAAATTGATTCGACTGTCAATTTGTCGTATGCGACAAATTGGTTCAACTGTCAATTTGTCGTATGCGACAAATTGGTACTACTGTCAATTTGTCGTATGCGACAAATTGGTACTACTGTCAATTTGTCGTATGCGACAAATTGGTTCAACTGTCAATTTGTCGTATGCGACAAATTGGTTCAACTGTCAATTTGTCGTATGCGACAAATTGGTACTACTGTCAATTTGTCGTATGCGACAAATTGGTACTACTGTCAATTTGTCGTATGCGACAAATTGGTACTACTGTCAATTTGTCGTATGCGACAAATTGGTTCAACTGTCAATTTGTCGTATGCGACAAATTGGTACTACTGTCAATTTGTCGTATGCGACAAATTGGTACTACTGTCAATTTGTCGTATGCGACAGTTGGTTCAACTGTCAATTTGTCGTATGCGACAAATTGATTCAACTGTCAATTTGTCGTATGCGACAAAGTGGTTCAACTGTCAATTTGTCGTAATTTGTCGTATGCGACAAATTGATTCAACTGCCAATTTGTCGTATGCGACAAATTGGTTTAACTGTCAATTTGTCGTCTGCGACAAATTGATTCAACTGTCAATTTGTCGTATGCGACAAATTGGTGCTACTGTCAATTTGTCGTATGCGACAATTTGGTTCAACTCTCAATTTGTCGTATGCGACAAATTGGTACTACTGTCAATTTGTCGTATGCGACAAATTGGTTCAACTGTCAATTTGTCGTATGCGACAAATTGGTAGTACTGTCAATTTGTCGTATGCGACAAATTGGTTCAACTGTCAATTTGTCGTATGCGACAAATTGATTCAACTGTCAATTTGTCGTATGCGACAAATTGGTGCTACTGTCAATTTGTCGTATGCGACAATTTGGTTCAACTCTCAATTTGTCGTATGCGACAAATTGGTACTACTGTCAATTTGTCGTATGCGACAAATTGGTTCAACTGTCAATTTGTCGTATGCGACAAATTGGTAGTACTGTCAATTTGTCGTATGCGACAAATTGATTCAACTGTCAATTTGCCGTTTGCGACAAACTGGTACTACTGTCAATTTGTCGTACGCGACAAATTGGTTCAACTGTCAATTTGTCGTATGCGACAAATTGGTACTACTGTCACTTTGTCGTATGCGACAAATTGGTTCAACTGTCAATTTGTCGTATGCGACAAATTGGTACTACTGTCAATTTGTCGTATGCGACAAATTGGTTCAACTGTCAATTTGTCGTATGCGACAAATTGGTACTACTGTCAATTTGTCGTATGCGACAAATTGGTTCAACTGTCAATTTGTCGTATGCGACAAATTGATTCAACTGTCAATTTGTCGTATGCGACAAATTGGTTCAACTGTCAATTTGTCGTAATTTGTCGTATGCGACAAATTGATTCGACTGTCAATTTGTCGTATGCGACAAATTGATTCGACTGTCAATTTGTCGTATGCGACAAATTGGTACTACTGTCAATTTGTCGTATGCGACAAATTGGTACTACTGTCAATTTGTCGTATGCGACAAATTGGTTCAACTGTCAATTTGTCGTATGCGACAAATTGGTTCAACTGTCAATTTGTCGTATGCGACAAATTGGTACTACTGTCAATTTGTCGTATGCGACAAATTGGTACTACTGTCAATTTGTCGTATGCGACAAATTGGTACTACTGTCAATTTGTCGTATGCGACAAATTGGTTCAACTGTCAATTTGTCGTATGCGACAAATTGGTTCAACTGTCAATTTGTCGTATGCGACAAATTGATTCGACTGTCAATTTGTCGTATGCGACAAATTGGTTCAACTGTCAATTTGTCGTATGCGACAAATTGGTACTACTGTCAATTTGTCGTATGCGACAAATTGGTACTACTGTCAATTTGTCGTATGCGACAAATTGGTTCAACTGTCAGTTTGTCGTATGCGACAAATTGGTTCAACTGTCAATTTGTCGTATGCGACAAATTGGTTCAACTGTCAATTTGTCGTATGCGACAAATTGATTCGACTGTCAATTTGTCGTATGCGACAAATTGGTTTAACTGTCAATTTGTCGTATGCGACAAATTGGTACTACTGTCAATTTGTCGTATGCGACAAATTGGTACTACTGTCAATTTGTCGTATGCGACAAATTGGTACTACTGTCAATTTGTCGTATGCGACAAATTGGTACTACTGTCAATTTGTCGAATGCGACAAATTGGTTCAACTGTCAATTTGTCGTATGCGACAAATTGGTACTACTGTCAATTTGTCGTATGCGACAAATTGGTTCAACTGTCAATTTGTCGTATGCGACAAATTGGTACTACTGTCAATTTGTCGTATGCGACAAATTGGTTCAACTGTCAATTTGTCGTATGCGACAAATTGATTCGACTGTCAATTTGTCGTATGCGACAAATTGGTTCAACTGTCAATTTGTCGTATGCGACAAATTGGTACTACTGTCAATTTGTCGTATGCGACAAATTGGTACTACTGTCAATTTGTCGTATGCGACAAATTGGTTCAACTGTCAATTTGTCGTATGCGACAAATTGGTTCAACTGTCAATTTGTCGTATGCGACAAATTGGTACTACTGTCAATTTGTCGTATGCGACAAATTGGTACTACTGTCAATTTGTCGTATGCGACAAATTGGTACTACTGTCAATTTGTCGTATGCGACAAATTGGTTCAACTGTCAATTTGTCGTATGCGACAAATTGGTACTACTGTCAATTTGTCGTATGCGACAAATTGGTACTACTGTCAATTTGTCGTATGCGACAGTTGGTTCAACTGTCAATTTGTCGTATGCGACAAATTGATTCAACTGTCAATTTGTCGTATGCGACAAAGTGGTTCAACTGTCAATTTGTCGTAATTTGTCGTATGCGACAAATTGATTCAACTGCCAATTTGTCGTATGCGACAAATTGGTTTAACTGTCAATTTGTCGTCTGCGACAAATTGATTCAACTGTCAATTTGTCGTATGCGACAAATTGGTGCTACTGTCAATTTGTCGTATGCGACAATTTGGTTCAACTCTCAATTTGTCGTATGCGACAAATTGGTACTACTGTCAATTTGTCGTATGCGACAAATTGGTTCAACTGTCAATTTGTCGTATGCGACAAATTGGTAGTACTGTCAATTTGTCGTATGCGACAAATTGGTTCAACTGTCAATTTGTCGTATGCGACAAATTGATTCAACTGTCAATTTGTCGTATGCGACAAATTGGTGCTACTGTCAATTTGTCGTATGCGACAATTTGGTTCAACTCTCAATTTGTCGTATGCGACAAATTGGTACTACTGTCAATTTGTCGTATGCGACAAATTGGTTCAACTGTCAATTTGTCGTATGCGACAAATTGGTAGTACTGTCAATTTGTCGTATGCGACAAATTGATTCAACTGTCAATTTGCCGTTTGCGACAAACTGGTACTACTGTCAATTTGTCGTACGCGACAAATTGGTTCAACTGTCAATTTGTCGTATGCGACAAATTGGTACTACTGTCACTTTGTCGTATGCGACAAATTGGTTCAACTGTCAATTTGTCGTATGCGACAAATTGGTACTACTGTCAATTTGTCGTATGCGACAAATTGGTTCAACTGTCAATTTGTCGTATGCGACAAATTGGTACTACTGTCAATTTGTCGTATGCGACAAATTGGTTCAACTGTCAATTTGTCGTATGCGACAAATTGATTCAACTGTCAATTTGTCGTATGCGACAAATTGGTTCAACTGTCAATTTGTCGTAATTTGTCGTATGCGACAAATTGATTCGACTGTCAATTTGTCGTATGCGACAAATTGATTCGACTGTCAATTTGTCGTATGCGACAAATTGGTACTACTGTCAATTTGTCGTATGCGACAAATTGGTACTACTGTCAATTTGTCGTATGCGACAAATTGGTTCAACTGTCAATTTGTCGTATGCGACAAATTGGTTCAACTGTCAATTTGTCGTATGCGACAAATTGGTAGTACTGTCAATTTGTCGTATGCGACAAATTGATTCAACTGTCAATTTGCCGTTTGCGACAAACTGGTACTACTGTCAATTTGTCGTATGCGACAAATTGGTTCAACTGTCAATTTGTCGTATGCGACAAATTGGTACTACTGTCACTTTGTCGTATGCGACAAATTGGTTCAACTGTCAATTTGTCGTATGCGACAAATTGGTACTACTGTCAATTTGTCGTATGCGACAAATTGGTTCAACTGTCAATTTGTCGTATGCGACAAATTGGTACTACTGTCAATTTGTCGTATGCGACAAATTGGTTCAACTGTCAATTTGTCGTATGCGACAAATTGATTCAACTGTCAATTTGTCGTATGCGACAAATTGGTTCAACTGTCAATTTGTCGTATGCGACAAATTGGTACTACTGTCACTTTGTCGTATGCCACAAATTGGTTCAACTGTCAATTTGTCGTATGCGACAAATTGGTACTACTGTCAATTTGTCGTATGCGACAAATTGGTTCAACTGTCAATTTGTCGTATGCGACAAATTGGTACTACTGTCAATTTGTCGTATGCGACAAATTGATTCAACTGTCAATTTGCCGTTTGCGACAAACTGGTACTACTGTCAATTTGTCGTATGCGACAAATTGGTTCAACTGTCAATTTGTCGTATGCGACAAATTGGTACTACTGTCACTTTGTCGTATGCGACAAATTGGTTCAACTGTCAATTTGTCGTATGCGACAAATTGGTACTACTGTCAATTTGTCGTATGCGACAAATTGGTTCAACTGTCAATTTGTCGTATGCGACAAATTGGTACTACTGTCAATTTGTCGTATGCGACAAATTGGTTCAACTGTCAATTTGTCGTATGCGACAAATTGATTCAACTGTCAATTTGTCGTATGCGACAAATTGGTTCAACTGTCAATTTGTCGTAATTTGTCGTATGCGACAAATTGATTCGACTGTCAATTTGTCGTATGCGACAAATTGGTTCAACTGTCAATTTGTCGTATGCGACAAATTGGTACTACTGTCAATTTGTCGTATGCGACAAATTGGTACTACTGTCAATTTGTCGTATGCGACAAATTGGTTCAACTGTCAATTTGTCGTATGCGACAAATTGGTTCAACTGTCAATTTGTCGTATGCGACAAATTGATTCGACTGTCAATTTGTCGTATGCGACAAATTGGTTCAACTGTCAATTTGTCGTATGCGACAAATTGGTACTACTGTCAATTTGTCGTATGCGACAAATTGGTACTACTGTCAATTTGTCGTATGCGACAAATTGGTTCAACTGTCAATTTGTCGTATGCGACAAATTGATTCGACTGTCAATTTGTCGTATGCGACAAATTGGTTCAACTGTCAATTTGTCGTATGCGACAAATTGGTACTACTGTCAATTTGTCGTATGCGACAAATTGGTACTACTGTCAATTTGTCGTATGCGACAAATTGGTTCAACTGTCAATTTGTCGTATGCGACAAATTGGTTCAACTGTCAATTTGTCGTATGCGACAAATTGGTTCAACTGTCAATTTGTCGTATGCGACAAATTGGTTCAACTGTCAATTTGTCGTATGCGACAAATTGGTACTACTGTCACTTTGTCGTATGCGACAAATTGGTTCAACTGTCAATTTGTCGTATGCGACAAATTGGTTCAACTGTCAATTTGTCGTATGCGACAAATTGGTACTACTGTCAATTTGTCGTATGCGACAAATTGGTTCAACTGTCAATTTGTCGTATGCGACAAATTGATTCAACTGTCAATTTGTCGTATGCGACAAATTGGTTCAACTGTCAATTTGTCGTAATTTGTCGTATGCGACAAATTGATTCGACTGTCAATTTGTCGTATGCGACAAATTGGTTCAACTGTCAATTTGTCGTATGCGACAAATTGGTACTACTGTCAATTTGTCGTATGCGACAAATTGGTACTACTGTCAATTTGTCGTATGCGACAAATTGGTTCAACTGTCAATTTGTCGTATGCGACAAATTGGTTCAACTGTCAATTTGTCGTATGCGACAAATTGATTCGACTGTCAATTTGTCGTATGCGACAAATTGGTTCAACTGTCAATTTGTCGTATGCGACAAATTGGTACTACTGTCAATTTGTCGTATGCGACAAATTGGTACTACTGTCAATTTGTCGTATGCGACAAATTGGTTCAACTGTCAATTTGTCGTATGCGACAAATTGATTCGACTGTCAATTTGTCGTATGCGACAAATTGGTTCAACTGTCAATTTGTCGTATGCGACAAATTGGTTCAACTGTCAATTTGTCGTATGCGACAAATTGATTCGACTGTCAATTTGTCGTATGCGACAAATTGGTTCAACTGTCAATTTGTCGTATGCGACAAATTGGTACTACTGTCAATTTGTCGTATGCGACAAATTGGTTCAACTGTCAATTTGTCGTATGCGACAAATTGGTACTACTGTCAATTTGTCGTATGCGACAAATTGGTTCAACTGTCAATTTGTCGTATGCGACAAATTGATTCAACTGTCAATTTGTCGTATGCGACAAATTGGTTCAACTGTCAATTTGTCGTAATTTGTCGTATGCGACAAATTGATTCGACTGTCAATTTGTCGTATGCGACAAATTGGTTCAACTGTCAATTTGTCGTATGCGACAAATTGGTACTACTGTCAATTTGTCGTATGCGACAAATTGGTACTACTGTCAATTTGTCGTATGCGACAAATTGGTTCAACTGTCAATTTGTCGTATGCGACAAATTGGTTCAACTGTCAATTTGTCGTATGCGACAAATTGATTCGACTGTCAATTTGTCGTATGCGACAAATTGGTTCAACTGTCAATTTGTCGTATGCGACAAATTGGTACTACTGTCAATTTGTCGTATGCGACAAATTGGTACTACTGTCAATTTGTCGTATGCGACAAATTGGTTCAACTGTCAATTTGTCGTATGCGACAAATTGATTCGACTGTCAATTTGTCGTATGCGACAAATTGGTTCAACTGTCAATTTGTCGTATGCGACAAATTGGTTCAACTGTCAATTTGTCGTATGCGACAAATTGATTCGACTGTCAATTTGTCGTATGCGACAAATTGGTTCAACTGTCAATTTGTCGTATGCGACAAATTGGTACTACTGTCAATTTGTCGTA
The DNA here is from genome assembly GCA_964057215.1 of Oscheius myriophilus. NCBI lineage: Eukaryota > Metazoa > Nematoda > Chromadorea > Rhabditida > Rhabditidae > Oscheius > Oscheius myriophilus. The sequence goes on from OZ059904.1 coordinate 7,583,207, forward strand.
TGCGACAAATTGGTACTACTGTCAATTTGTCGTATGCGACAAATTGGTACTACTGTCAATTTGTCGTATGCGACAAATTGGTTCAACTGTCAATTTGTCGTATGCGACAAATTGATTCGACTGTCAATTTGTCGTATGCGACAAATTGGTTCAACTGTCAATTTGTCGTATGCGACAAATTAGTACTACTGTCAATTTGTCGTATGCGACAAATTGGTACTACTGTCAATTTGTCGTATGCGACAAATTGGTTCAACTGTCAATTTGTCGTATGCGACAAATTGGTTCAACTGTCAATTTGTCGTATGCGACAAATTGGTTCAACTGTCAATTTGTCGTATGCGACAAATTGATTCGACTGTCAATTTGTCGTATGCGACAAATTGGTACTACTGTCAATTTGTCGTATGCGACAAATTGGTTCAACTGTCAATTTGTCGTATGCGACAAATTGGTTCAACTGTCAATTTGTCGTATGCGACAAATTGGTTCAACTGTCAATTTGTCGTATGCGACAAATTGATTCGACTGTCAATTTGTCGTATGCGACAAATTGGTACTACTGTCAATTTGTCGTATGCGACAAATTGGTTCAACTGTCAATTTGTCGTATGCCACAAATTGATTCAACTGTCAATTTGTCGTATGCGACAAAGTGGTTCAACTGTCAATTTGTCGTAATTTGTCGTATGCGACAAATTGATTCAACTGCCAATTTGTCGTATGCGACAAATTGGTTTAACTGTCAATTTGTCGTATGCGACAAATTGATTCAACTGTCAATTTGTCGTATGCGACAATTTGGTTCAACTCTCAATTTGTCGTATGCGACAAATTGGTACTACTGTCAATTTGTCGTATGCGACAAATTGGTTCAACTGTCAATTTGTCGTATGCGACAAATTGGTAGTACTGTCAATTTGTCGTATGCGACAAATTGATTCAACTGTCAATTTGCCGTTTGCGACAAACTGGTACTACTGTCAATTTGTCGTATGCGACAAATTGGTTCAACTGTCAATTTGTCGTATGCGACAAATTGGTACTACTGTCAATTTGTCGTATGCGACAAATTGGTTCAACTGTCAATTTGTCGTATGCGACAAATTGGTAATACTGTCAATTTGTCGTATGCGACAAATTGGTTCAACTGTCAATTTGTCGTATGCGACAAATTGGTTCAACTGTCAATTTGTCGTATGCGACAAATTGGTTCAACTGTCAATTTGTCGTAATTTGTCGTATGCGACAAATTGATTCAACTGCCAATTTGTCGTATGCGACAAATTGGTTCAACTGTCAATTTGTCGTATGCGACAAATTGGTTCAACTGTCAATTTGTCGTAATTTGTCGTATGCGACAAATTGATTCAACTGCCAATTTGTCGTATGCGACAAATTGGTTCAACTGTCAATTTGTCGTATGCGACAAATTGGTATTTCTGTCAATTTGTCGTTTGCGACAAATTGGTACTACTGTCAATTTGTCGTATGCGACAAATTGGTTCAACTGTCAATTTGTCGTATGCGACAAATTGTATCAATTGTCAATTTGTCGTATGCGACAAATTGGTTCAACTGTCAATTTGTCGTTTGCGACAAATTGGTACTACTGTCAATTTGTCGTATGCGACAAATTGGTTCAACTGTCAATTTGTCGTATGCGACAAATTGATTCAACTGTCAATTTATCGTATGCGACAAATTGATTCAACTGTCAATTTGTCGCATGCGACAAATTGGTTCAACTGTCAATTTGTCGTATGCGACAAATTGGTCCACTGTCAATTTATCGTATACGACAAATTGGTTCAACTGTCAATTTGTCGTATGCGACAAATTGGTTCAACTGTCAATTTGTCGTATGCGACAAATTGGTAGTACTGTCAATTTGTCGTATGCGACAAATTGATTCAACTGTCAATTTGCCGTTTGCGACAAATTGGTACTACTGTCAATTTGTCGTATGCGACAAATTGGTTCAACTGTGAATTTGTCGTATGCGACAAATTGGTACTACTGTCAATTTGTCGTATGCGACAAATTGGTTCAACTGTCAATTTGTCGTATGCGACAAATTGGTTCAACTGTCAATTTGTCGTAATTTGTCGTATGCGACAAATTGATTCAACTGCCAATTTGTCGTATGCGACAAATTAGTTCAACTGTCAATTTGTCGTTTGCGACAAAATGGTAGTACTGTCAATTTGTCGTTTGCGACGAATTGGTACTACTGTCAATTTGTCGTATGCGACAAATTAATTCAACTGTCAATTTGTCGTATGCGACAAATCGGTACTACTGTCAATTTGTCGTATACGACAAATTGGTTCAACTGTCAATTTGTCGTATGCGACAAATTGGTACCACTGTCAATTTGTCGTATACGACAAATTGGTTCAACTGTCAATTTGTCGTATGCGACAAATTGGTTCAACTGTCAATTTGTCGTATGCGACAAATTGGTAGTACTGTCAATTTGTCGTATGCGACAAATTGATTCAACTGTCAATTTGCCGTTTGCGACAAATTGGTACTAATGTCAATTTGTCGTATGCGACAAATTGGTTCAACTGTCAATTTGTCGTATGCGACAAATTGGTACTACTGTCAATTTGTCGTATGCGACAAATTGGTTCAACTGTCAATTTGTCGTATGCGACAAATTGGTTCAACTGTCAATTTGTCGTAATTTGTCGTATGCGACAAATTGGTTCAACTGTCAATTTGTCGTATGCGACAAAATGGTAGTACTGTCAATTTGTCGTTTGCGACAAATTGGTACTACTGTCAATTTGTCATATGCGACAAATTGGTTCAACTGTCAATTTGTCGTATGCGACAAATTGGTACTACTGTCAATTTGTCGTATACGACAAATTGGTTCAACTGTCAATTTGTCGTATGCGACAAATTGGTTCAACTGTCAATTTGTCGTATGCGACAAAATGGTAGTACTGTCAATTTGTCGCTTGCGACAAATTGGTACTACTGTCAATTTGTCGTATGCGACAAATTGATTCAACTGTCAATTTGTCGTATGCGACAAATTGGTACTACTGTCAATTTGTCGTATACGACAAATTGGTTCAACTGTCAATTTGTCGTATGCGACGAATTGGTTCAACTGTCTTTTTGTCGTATGCGACAAATTGGTAGTACTGTCAATTTGTCGTATGCGACAAATTGGTTCAACTGTCAATTTGTCGTATGCGACAAATTGGTAGTACTGTCAATTTGTCGTATGCGACAAATTGATTCAACTGTCAATTTGCCGTTTGCGACAAATTGGTACTACTGTCAATTTGTCGTATGCGACAAATTGGTTCAACTGTCAATTTGTCGTATGCGACAAATTGGTACTACTGTCAATTTGTCGTATGCGACAAATTGGTTCAACTGTCAATTTGTCGTAATTTGTCGTATGCGACAAATTGATTCAACTGCCAATTTGTCGTATGCGACAAAATGGTTCAACTGTCAATTTGTCGTATGCGACAAAATGGTAGTACTGTCAATTTGTCGTTTGCGACAAATTGGTACTACTGTCAATTTGTCGTATGCGACAAATTGGTTCAACTGTCAATTTGTCGTATGCGACAAATTGGTACTACTGTCAATTTGTCGTATACGACAAATTGGTTCAACTGTCAATTTGTCGTATGCGACAAATTGGTTCAACTGTCAATTTGTCGTATGCAACAAAATGGTAGTACTGTCAATTTGTCGTTTGCGACAAATTGGTACTACTGTCAATTTGTCGTATGCGACAAATTGATTCAACTGTCAATTTGTCGTATGCGACAAATTGGTTCAACTGTCAATTTGTCGTATGCGACAAATTGGTTCAAATGTCAATTTGTCGTAATTTGTCGTATGCGACAAATTGGTTCAACTGTCAATTTGTCGTATGCGACAAAATGGTAGTACTGTCAATTTGTCGTTTGCGACAAATTGGTACTACTGTCAATTTGTCGTATGCGACAAATTGGTTCAACTGTCAATTTGTCGTATGCGACAAATTGGTACTACTGTCAATTTGTCGTATACGACAAATTGGTTCAACTGTCAATTTGTCGTATGCGACAAATTGGTTCAACTGTTAATTTGTCGTATGCGACAAAATGGTAGTACTGTCAATTTGTCGCTTGCGACAAATTGGTACTACTGTCAATTTGTCGTATGCGACAAATTGATTCAACTGTCAATTTGTCGTATGCGACAAATTGGTACTACTGTCAATTTGTCGTATACGACAAATTGGTTCAACTGTCAATTTGTCGTATGCGACAAATTGGTTCAACTGTCATTTTGTCGTATGCGACAAATTGGTAGTACTGTCAATTTGTCGTATGCGACAAATTGGTTCAACTGTCAATTTGTCGTATGCGACAAATTGGTAGTACTGTCAATTTGTCGTATGCGACAAATTGATTCAACTGTCAATTTGCCGTTTGCGACAAATTGGTACTACTGTCAATTTGTCGTATGCGACAAATTGGTTCAACTGTCAATTTGTCGTATGCGACAAATTGGTACTACTGTCAATTTGTCGTATGCGACAAATTGGTTCAACTGTCAATTTGTCGTATGCGACAAATTGGTAGTACTGTCAATTTGTCGTATGCGACAAATTGATTCAACTGTCAATTTGCCGTTTGCGACAAATTGGTACTACTGTCAATTTGTCGTATGCGACAAATTGGTTCAACTGTCAATTTGTCGTATGCGACAAATTGGTACTACTGTCAATTTGTCGTATGCGACAAATTGGTTCAACTGTCAATTTGTCGTAATTTGTCGTATGCGACAAATTGATTCAACTGCCAATTTGTCGTATGCGACAAAATGGTTCAACTGTCAATTTGTCGTATGCGACAAAATGGTAGTACTGTCAATTTGTCGTTTGCGACAAATTGGTACTACTGTCAATTTGTCGTATGCGACAAATTGGTTCAACTGTCAATTTGTCGTATGCGACAAATTGGTACTACTGTCAATTTGTCGTATACGACAAATTGGTTCAACTGTCAATTTGTCGTATGCGACAAATTGGTTCAACTGTCAATTTGTCGTATGCAACAAAATGGTAGTACTGTCAATTTGTCGTTTGCGACAAATTGGTACTACTGTCAATTTGTCGTATGCGACAAATTGATTCAACTGTCAATTTGTCGTATGCGACAAATTGGTTCAACTGTCAATTTGTCGTATGCGACAAATTGGTTCAAATGTCAATTTGTCGTAATTTGTCGTATGCGACAAATTGGTTCAACTGTCAATTTGTCGTATGCGACAAAATGGTAGTACTGTCAATTTGTCGTTTGCGACAAATTGGTACTACTGTCAATTTGTCGTATGCGACAAATTGGTTCAACTGTCAATTTGTCGTATGCGACAAATTGGTACTACTGTCAATTTGTCGTATACGACAAATTGGTTCAACTGTCAATTTGTCGTATGCGACAAATTGGTTCAACTGTTAATTTGTCGTATGCGACAAAATGGTAGTACTGTCAATTTGTCGCTTGCGACAAATTGGTACTACTGTCAATTTGTCGTATGCGACAAATTGATTCAACTGTCAATTTGTCGTATGCGACAAATTGGTACTACTGTCAATTTGTCGTATACGACAAATTGGTTCAACTGTCAATTTGTCGTATGCGACAAATTGGTTCAACTGTCATTTTGTCGTATGCGACAAATTGGTAGTACTGTCAATTTGTCGTATGCGACAAATTGGTTCAACTGTCAATTTGTCGTATGCGACAAATTGGTAGTACTGTCAATTTGTCGTATGCGACAAATTGATTCAACTGTCAATTTGCCGTTTGCGACAAATTGGTACTACTGTCAATTTGTCGTATGCGACAAATTGGTTCAACTGTCAATTTGTCGTATGCGACAAATTGGTACTACTGTCAATTTGTCGTATGCGACAAATTGGTTCAACTGTCTATTTGTCGTATGCGACAAATTGGTTCAACTGTCAATTTGTCGTAATTTGTCGTATGCGACAAATTGATTCAACTGCCAATTTGTCGTATGCGACAAATTGGTACTACTGTCAATTTGTCGTATGCGACAAAATGGTAGTACTGTCAATTTGTCGTTTGCGACAAATTGGTACTACTGTCAATTTGTCGTATGCGACAAATTGGTTCAACTGTCAATTTGTCGTATGCGACAAATTGGTACTACTGTCAATTTGTCGTATACGACAAATTGGTTCAACTGTCAATTTGTCGTATGCGACAAATTGGTTCAACTGTCAATTTGTCGTATGCGACAAAATGGCAGTACTGTCAATTTGTCGTTTGCGACAAATTGGTACTACTGTCAATTTGTCGTATGCGACAAATTGATTCAACTGTCAATTTGTCGTATGCGACAAATTGGTACTACTGTCAATTTGTCGTATACGACAAATTGGTTCAGCTGTCAATTTGTCGTATGCGACAAATTGGTTCAACTGTCAATTTGTCGTATGCGACAAATTGGTAGTACTGTCAATTTGTCGTATGCGACAAATTGATTCAACTGTCAATTTGCCGTTTGCGACAAATTGGTACTACTGTCAATTTGTCGTATGCGACAAAATGGTAGTACTGTCAATTTGTCGCTTGCGACAAATTGGTACTACTGTCAATTTGTCGTATGCGACAAATTGATTCAACTGTCAATTTGTCGTATGCGACAAATTGGTACTACTGTCAATTTGTCGTATACGACAAATTGGTTCAACTGTCAATTTGTCGTATGCGACAAATTGGTTCAACTGTCATTTTGTCGTATGCGACAAATTGGTAGTACTGTCAATTTGTCGTATGCGACAAATTGGTTCAACTGTCAATTTGTCGTATGCGACAAATTGATTCAACTGTCAATTTGCCGTTTGCGACAAATTGGTACTACTGTCAATTTGTCGTTTGCGACAAATTGGTTCAACTGTCAATTTGTCGTATGCGACAAATTGGTAGTACTGTCAATTTGTCGTATGCGACAAATTGATTCAACTGTCAATTTGCCGTTTGCGACAAATTGGTACTACTGTCAATTTGTCGTATGCGACAAATTGGTTCAACTGTCAATTTGTCGTATGCGACAAATTGGTACTACTGTCAATTTGTCGTATGCGACAAATTGGTTCAACTGTCTATTTGTCGTATGCGACAAATTGGTTCAACTGTCAATTTGTCGTAATTTGTCGTATGCGACAAATTGATTCAACTGCCAATTTGTCGTATGCGACAAAATGGTTCAACTGTCAATTTGTCGTATGCGACAAAATGGTAGTACTGTCAATTTGTCGTTTGCGACAAATTGGTACTACTGTCAATTTGTCGTATGCGACAAATTGGTTCAACTGTCAATTTGTCGTATGCGACAAATTGGTACTACTGTCAATTTGTCGTATGCGACAAATTGATTCAACTGTCAATTTGCCGTTTGCGACAAATTGGTTCAAATGTCAATTTGTCGTAATTTGTCGTATGCGACAAATTGGTTCAACTGTCAATTTGTCGTATGCGACAAAATGGTAGTACTGTCAATTTGTCGTTTGCGACAAATTGGTACTACTGTCAATTTGTCGTATGCGACAAATTGATTCAACTGTCAATTTGCCGTTTGCGACAAATTGGTACTACTGTCAATTTGTCGTATGCGACAAATTGGTTCAACTGTCAATTTGTCGTATGCGACAAATTGGTACTACTGTCAATTTGTCGTACGCGACAAATTGGTTCAACTGTCAATTTGTCGTATGCGACAAATTGGTTCAAATGTCAATTTGTCGTAATTTGTCGTATGCGACAAATTGGTTCAACTGTCAATTTGTCGTATGCGACAAAATGGTAGTACTGTCAATTTGTCGTTTGCGACAAATTGGTACTACTGTCAATTTGTCGTATGCGACAAATTGGTTCAACTGTCAATTTGTCGTATGCGACAAATTGGTACTACTGTCAATTTGTCGTATACGACAAATTGGTTCAACTGTCAATTTGTCGTATGCGACAAATTGGTTCAACTGTCAATTTGTCGTATGCGACAAAATGGTAGTACTGTCAATTTGTCGCTTGCGACAAATTGGTACTACTGTCAATTTGTCGTATGCGACAAATTGATTCAACTGTCAATTTGTCGTATGCGACAAATTGGTACTACTGTCAATTTGTCGTATACGACAAATTGGTTCAACTGTCAATTTGTCGTATGCGACAAATTGGTAGTACTGTCAATTTGTCGTATGCGACAAATTGATTCAACTGTCAATTTGCCGTTTGCGACAAATTGGTACTACTGTCAATTTGTCGTATGCGACAAATTGGTTCAACTGTCAATTTGTCGTATGCGACAAATTGGTACTACTGTCAATTTGTCGTATGCGACAAATTGGTTCAACTGTCTATTTGTCGTATGCGACATATTGGTTCAACTGTCAATTTGTCCTAATTTGTCGTATGCGACAAATTGATTCAACTGCCAATTTGTCGTATGCGACAAATTGGTTCAACTGTCAATTTGTCGTATGCGACAAAATGGTAGTACTGTCAATTTGTCGTTTGCGACAAATTGCTACTACTGTCAATTTGTCGTATGCGACAAATTGGTTCAACTGTCAATTTGTCGTATGCGACAAATTGGTACTACTGTCAATTTGTCGTATACGACAAATTGGTTCAACTGTCAATTTGTCGTATGCGACAAATTGGTTCAACTGTCAATTTGTCGTATGCGACAAAATGGTAGTACTGTCAATTTGTCGTTTGCGAAAAATTGGTACTACTGTCAATTTGTCGTATGCGACAAATTGATTCAACTGTCAATTTGTCGTATGCGACAAATTGGTACTACTGTCAATTTGTCGTATACGACAAATTGGTTCAACTGTCAATTTGTCGTATGCGACAAATTGGTTCAACTGTCAATTTGTCGTATGCGACAAATTGGTAGTACTGTCAATTTGTCGTATGCGACAAATTGATTCAACTGTCAATTTGCCGTTTGCGACAAATTGGTACTACTGTCAATTTGTCGTATGCGACAAATTGGTTCAACTGTCAATTTGTCGTATGCGACAAATTGGTTCAACTGTCAATTTGTCGTATGCGACAAATTGGTTCAACTGTCAATTTGTCGTAATTTGTCGTATGCGACAAATTGGTTCAACTGTCAATTTGTCGTATGCGACAAATTGGTAGTACTGTCAATTTGTCGTATGCGACAAATTGATTCAACTGTCAATTTGCCGTTTGCGACAAATTGGTACTACTGTCAATTTGTCGTATGCGACAAATTGGTTCAACTGTCAATTTGTCGTATGCGACAAATTGGTACTACTGTCAATTTGTCGTATGCGACAAATTGGTTCAACTGTCAATTTGTCGTATGCGACAAATTGGTTCAACTGTCAATTTGTCGTAATTTGTCGTATGCGACAAATTGGTTCAACTGTCAATTTGTCGTATGCGACAAAATGGTAGTACTGTCAATTTGTCGTTTGCGACAAATTGGTACTACTGTCAATTTGTCGTATGCGACAAATTGGTTCAACTGTCAATTTGTCGTATGCGACAAATTGGTACTACTGTCAATTTGTCGTATACGACAAATTGGTTCAACTGTCAATTTGTCGTATGCGACAAATTGGTTCAACTGTCAATTTGTCGTATGCGACAAAATGGTAGTACTGTCAATTTGTCGCTTGCGACAAATTGGTACTACTGTCAATTTGTCGTATGCGACAAATTGATTCAACTGTCAATTTGTCGTATGCGACAAATTGGTACTACTGTCAATTTGTCGTATACGACAAATTGGTTCAACTGTCAATTTGTCGTGTGCGACAAATTGGTTCAACTGTCAATTTGTCGTATGCGACAAATTGGTAGTACTGTCAATTTGTCGCTTGCGACAAATTGATTCAACTGTCAATTTGCCGTTTGCGACAAATTGGTACTACTGTCAATTTGTCGTATGCGACAAATTGGTTCAACTGTCAATTTGTCGTATGCGACAAATTGGTACTACTGTCAATTTGTCGTATGCGACAAATTGGTTCAACTGTCAATTTGTCGTATGCGACAAATTGGTTCAACTGTCAATTTGTCGTAATTTGTCGTATGCGACAAATTGATTCAACTGTCAATTTGTCGTATGCGACAAATTGGTTCAACTGTCAATTTGTCGTAATTTGTCGTATGCGACAAATTGGTTCAACTGTCAATTTGTCGTATGCGACAAATTGGTAGTACTGTCAATTTGTCGTATGCGACAAATTGATTCAACTGTCAATTTGCCGTTTGCGACAAATTGGTACTACTGTCAATTTGTCGTATGCGACAAATTGGTTCAACTGTCAATTTGTCGTATGCGACAAATTGGTTCAACTGTCAATTTGTCGTATGCGACAAATTGGTTCAACTGTCAATTTGTCGTAATTTGTCGTATGCGACAAATTGGTTCAACTGTCAATTTGTCGTATGCGACAAAATGGTAGTACTGTCAATTTGTCGTTTGCGACAAATTGGTACTACTGTCAATTTGTCGTATGCGACAAATTGGTTCAACTGTCAATTTGTCGTATGCGACAAATTGGTACTACTGTCAATTTGTCGTATACGACAAATTGGTTCAACTGTCAATTTGTCGTATGCGACAAATTGGTTCAACTGTCAATTTGTCGTATGCGACAAAATGGTAGTACTGTCAATTTGTCGCTTGCGACAAATTGGTACTACTGTCAATTTGTCGTATGCGACAAATTGATTCAACTGTCAATTTGTCGTATGCGACAAATTGGTACTACTGTCAATTTGTCGTATACGACAAATTGGTTCAACTGTCAATTTGTCGTGTGCGACAAATTGGTTCAACTGTCAATTTGTCGTATGCGACAAATTGGTAGTACTGTCAATTTGTCGCTTGCGACAAATTGATTCAACTGTCAATTTGCCGTTTGCGACAAATTGGTACTACTGTCAATTTGTCGTATGCGACAAATTGGTTCAACTGTCAATTTGTCGTATGCGACAAATTGGTACTACTGTCAATTTGTCGTATGCGACAAATTGGTTCAACTGTCAATTTGTCGTATGCGACAAATTGGTTCAACTGTCAATTTGTCGTAATTTGTCGTATGCGACAAATTGATTCAACTGCCAATTTGTCGTATGCGACAAATTGGTTCAACTGTCAATTTGTCGTATGCGACAAAATGGTAGTACTGTCAATTTGTCGTTTGCGACAAATTGGTACTACTGTCAATTTGTCGTATGCGACAAATTGGTTCAACTGTCAATTTGTCGTATGCGACAAATTGGTACTACTGTCAATTTGTCGTATACGACAAATTGGTTCAACTGTCAATTTGTCGTATGCGACAAATTGGTTCAACTGTCAATTTGTCGTATGCGACAAAATGGTAGTACTGTCAATTTGTCGTTTGCGACAAATTGGTACTACTGTCAATTTGTCGTATGCGACAAATTGATTCAACTGTCAATTTGTCGTATGCAACAAATTGGTACTACTGTCAATTTGTCGTATACGACAAATTGGTTCAACTGTCAATTTGTCGTATGCGACAAATTGGTTCAACTGTCAATTTGTCGTATGCGACAAATTGGTAGTACTGTCAATTTGTCGTATGCGACAAATTGATTCAACTGTCAATTTGCCGTTTGCGACAAATTGGTACTACTGTCAATTTGTCGTATGCGACAAATTGGTTCAACTGTCAATTTGTCGTATGTGACAAATTGGTACTACTGTCAATATGTCGTTTGCGACAAATTGGTTCAACTGTCAATTTGTCGTATGCGACAAATTTGTTCAACTGTCAATTTGTCGTATGCGACAAATTGATTCAACTGTCAATTTGTCGTATGCGACAACTTGGTTCAACTGTCAATTTGTCGTTTGCGAAAAATTGGTACTACTGTCAATTTGTCGTATGCGACAAATTGACTCAACTGTCAATTTGTCGTATGCGACAAATTGACTCAACTGTCAATTTGTCGTATGCGACAAATTGATTCAACTGTCAATTTGCCGTTTGCGACAAATTGGTACTACTGTCAATTTGTCGTATGCGACAAATTGGTTCAACTGTCAATTTGTCGCTTGCGACAAATTGGTACTACTGTCAATTTGTCGTATACGACAAATTGGTTCAACTGTCAATTTGTCGTATGCGACAAATTGGTTCAACTGTCAATTTGTCGTATGCGACAAATTGGTAGTACTGTCAATTTGTCGTATGCGACAAATTGATTCAACTGTCAATTTGCCGTTTGCGACAAATTGGTAGTACTGTCAATTTGTCGCTTGCGACAAATTGATTCAACTGTCAATTTGCCGTTTGCGACAAATTGGTACTACTGTCAATTTGTCGTATGCGACAAATTGGTTCAACTGTCAATTTGTCGTATGCGACAAATTGGTACTACTGTCAATTTGTCGTATGCGACAAATTGGTTCAACTGTCAATTTGTCGTATGCGACAAATTGGTTCAACTGTCAATTTGTCGTAATTTGTCGTATGCGACAAATTGATTCAACTGCCAATTTGTCGTATGCGACAAATTGGTTCAACTGTCAATTTGTCGTATGCGACAAAATGGTAGTACTGTCAATTTGTCGTTTGCGACAAATTGGTACTACTGTCAATTTGTCGTATGCGACAAATTGGTTCAACTGTCAATTTGTCGTATGCGACAAATTGGTACTACTGTCAATTTGTCGTATACGACAAATTGGTTCAACTGTCAATTTGTCGTATGCGACAAATTGGTTCAACTGTCAATTTGTCGTATGCGACAAAATGGTAGTACTGTCAATTTGTCGTTTGCGACAAATTGGTACTACTGTCAATTTGTCGTATGCGACAAATTGATTCAACTGTCAATTTGTCGTATGCAACAAATTGGTACTACTGTCAATTTGTCGTATACGACAAATTGGTTCAACTGTCAATTTGTCGTATGCGACAAATTGGTTCAACTGTCAATTTGTCGTATGCGACAAATTGGTAGTACTGTCAATTTGTCGTATGCGACAAATTGATTCAACTGTCAATTTGCCGTTTGCGACAAATTGGTACTACTGTCAATTTGTCGTATGCGACAAATTGATTCAACTGTCAATTTGCCGTTTGCGACAAATTGGTACTACTGTCAATTTGTCGTATGCGACAAATTGGTTCAACTGTCAATTTGTCGTATGCGACAAATTGGTACTACTGTCAATTTGTCGTATACGACAAATTGGTTCAACTGTCAATTTGTCGTATGCGACAAATTGGTTCAACTGTCAATTTGTCGTATGCGACAAATTGATTCAACTGTCAATTTGTCGTATGCGACAACTTGGTTCAACTGTCAATTTGTCGTTTGCGAAAAATTGGTACTACTGTCAATTTGTCGTATGCGACAAATTGACTCAACTGTCAATTTGTCGTATGCGACAAATTGGTTCAACTGTCAATTTGTCGTTTGCGACAAATTGGTACTACTGTCAATTTGTCGTATGCGACAAATTGGTTCAACTGTCAATTTGTCGTATGCGACAAATTGGTTCAACTGTCAATTTGTCGTATGCGACAAATTGGTTCAACTGTCAATTTGTCGTAGGCGACAAATTGGTTCAACTGTCAATTTGTCGTAGGCGACAATATGATTCGACTGTCAATTTGTCGTATGCGACAAATTGGTTCAACTGTCAATTTGTCGTAAGCGACAAATTGGTACTACTGTCAATTTGTCGTATGCGACAAATTGGTACTACTGTCAATTTGTCGTATGCGACAAATTGGTACTACTGTCAATTTGTCGTATGCGACAAATTGGTTCAACTGTCAATTTGTCGTATGCGACAAATTGGTACTACTGTCAATTTGTCGTATGCGACAAATTGGTTCAACTGTCAATTTGTCGTAAGCGACAAATTGGTACTACTGTCAATTTGTCGTATGCGACAAATTGGTACTACTGTCAATTTGTCGTATGCGACAAATTGGTACTACTGTCAATTTGTCGTATGCGACAAATTGGTTCAACTGTCAATTTGTCGTATGCGACAAATTGGTACTACTGTCAATTTGTCGTATGCGACAAATTGGTTCAACTGTCAATTTGTCGTATGCGACAAATTGGTACTACTGTCAATTTGTCTTATGCGACAAATTGGTTCAACTGTCAACTTGTCGTATGCGACAAATTGGTTCAACTGTCAATTTGTCGTATGCGACAAATTGGTTCAACTGTCAATTTGTCGTATGCGACAAATTGGTTCAACTGTCAATTTGTCGTATGCGACAATATGATTCGACTGTCAATTTGTCGTATGCGACAAATTGGTTCAACTGTCAAATTGTCGTATGCGACAAATTGGTACTACTGTCAATTTGTCGTATGCGACAAATTGGTACTACTGTCAATTTGTCGTATGCGACAAATTGGTTCAACTGTCAATTTGTCGTATGCGACAAATTGGTACTACTGTCAATTTGTCGTATGCGACAATTTGGTTCAACTGTCAATTTGTCGTATGCGACAAATTGGTACTACTGTCAATTTGTCGTATGCGACAAATTGGTTCAACTGTCAACTTGTCGTATGCGACAAATTGATTCAACTGTCAATTTGTCGTAAGCGACAAATTGGTTCAACTGTCAATTTGTCGTAATTTGTCGTAAGCGACAAATTGATTCAACTGCCAATTTGTCGTATGCGACAAATTGGTTTAACTGTCATGTTGTCGTATGCGACAAATTGGTTCAACTGTCAATTTGTCGTATGCGACAAATTGGTACTACTGTCAATTTGTCGTATGCGACAAATCGGTTCAACTGTCAATTTGTCGTATGCGACAAATTGATTCAACTGTCAATTTGTCGTATGCGACAAATTGGTTCAACTGTCAATTTGTCGTTTGCGACAAATTGGTACTACTGTCAATTTGTCGTATGCGACAAATTGGTTCAACTGTCAATTTGTCGTATGCGACAAATTGGTTCAACTGTCAATTTGTCGTATGCGACAAATTGGTTCAACTGTCAATTTGTCGTATGCGACAAAATGATTCAACTGTCAATTTGTCGCATGCGACAAATTGGTTCAACTGTCAATTTGTCGCATGCGACAAATTACGACAAATTGACAGTTGAACCAATTTGTCGCATACGACAAATTGACAGTTGAACCAATTTGTCGCATACGACAAATTGACAGTAGTACCAATTTGTCGCATACGACAAATTGACAGTTGAACCAATTTGTCGCATACGACAAATTGACAGTAGTACCAATTTGTCGCAAACAGCAAATTGACAGTTGAATCAATTTGTCGCATACGACAAATTGACAGTACTATCAATTTGTCGCATACGACAAATTGACAGTTGAATTAATTTGTCGCATACGACAAATTGACAGTTGAACCAATTTGTCGTATACGACAAATTGACAGTAGTACCAATTTGTCGCATACGACAAATTGACAATTGAACCAAATTGTCGCATGCGACAAATTGACAGTTGAATCAGTTTGTCGCATACGATAAATTGACAGTTGAATCAATTTGTCGCATACGACAAATTGACAGTTGAACCAATTTGTCGCATACGACAAATTGACAGTAGTACCAATTTGTCGCAAACGACAAATTGACAGTTGAAACAATTTGTCGCATACGACAAATTGACAGTTGAATCAATTTGTCGCATACGACAAATTGACAGTAGTACCAATTTGTCGCAAACGACAAATTGACAGTACTACCAATTTGTCGCATACGACAAATTGACAGTTAAACCAATTTGTCGCATACGACAAATTGGCAGTTGAATCAATTTGTCGCATACGACAAATTACGACAAATTGACAGTTGAACCAATGTGTCGCATACGACAAATTGACTGTTGAACCAATTTGTCGCATACGACAAATTGACAGTTGAACCAATTTGTCGCATACGACAAATTGACAGTAGTACCAATTTGTCGCATACGACAAATTGACAGTTGAACCAATTTGTCGCATACGACAATTTGACAGTAGTACCAATTTGTCGCATACGACAAATTGACAGTTGAACCAACTTGTCGCATACGACAAATTGACAGTAGTACCAGTTTGTCGCAAACGGCAAATTGACAGTTGAATCAATTTGTCGCATACGACAAATTGACAGTACTACCAATTTGTCGCATACGACAAATTGACAGTTGAACCAATTTGTCGCACACGACAAATTGACAGTTGAACCAATTTGTCGCATACGACAAATTGACAGTAGTACCAATTTGTCGCATACGACAAATTGAGAGTTGAACCAAATTGTCGCATACGACAAATTACGACAAATTGACAGTTGAACCAATTTGTCGCATACGACAAATTGACAGTTGAATCAATTTGTCGCATACGACAAATTGACAGTTGAACCAATTTGTCGCATACGACAAATTGACCGTAGTACCAATTTGTCGCATACGACAAATTGACAGTTGAATCAATTTGTCGCATACGACAAATTGACAGTTGAACCAATTTGTCGCATACGACAAATTGACAGTAGTACCAATTTGTCGCAAACGACAAATTGACAGTTGAAACAATTTGTCGCGTACGACAAATTGACAGTTGAATCAATTTGTCGCATACGACAAATTGACAGTAGTACCAATTTGTCGCAAACGACAAATTGACAGTACTACCAATTTGTCGCATACGACAAATTGACAGTTAAACCAATTTGTCGCATACGACAAATTGGCAGTTGAATCAATTTGTCGCATACGACAAATTACGACAAATTGACAGTTGAACCAATGTGTCGCATACGACAAATTGACAGTTGAACCAATTTGTCGCATACGACAAATTGACAGTAGTACCAATTTGTCGCATACGACAAATTGACAGTAGTACCAATTTGTCGCATACGACAAATTGAGAGTTGAACCAAATTGTCGCATACGACAAATTGACAGTAGCACCAATTTGTCGCATACGACAAATTGACAGTTGAATCAATTTGTCGCATACGACAAATTGACAGTTAAACCAATTTGTCGCATACGACAAATTGGCAGTTAAATCAATTTGTCGCATACGACAAATTACGACAAATTGACAGTTGAACCAATTTGTCGCATACGACAAATTGACAGTTGAATCAATTTGTCGCATACGACAAATTGACAGTTGAACCAATTTGTCGCATACGACAAATTGACCGTAGTACCAATTTGTCGCATACGACAAATTGACAGGTGAATCAATTTGTCGCATACGACATATTGACAGTTGAACCAATTTGTCGCATGCGACAAATTGACAGTTGAATCAATTTGTTGCATACGATAAATTGACAGCTGAATCAGTTTGTCGCTTACGACAAATTGACAGTTGAACCAATTTGTCGCATACGACAAATTGACAGTTGAACCAATTTGTCGCATACGACAAATTGACAGTAGTACCAATTGGTCGCAAACGACAATTTGACAGTTGAACCAATTTGTCGCATACGACAAATTGGCAGTTGAATCAATTTGTCGCATACGACAAATTACGACAAATTGACAGTTGAACCAATTTGTCGCATACGACAAATTGACAGTTGAACCAATTTGTCGCATACGACAAATTGACAGTAGTACCAATTTGTCGCATACGACAAATTGACAGTTGAACCAATTTGTCGCATACGACAAATTGACAGTAGTACCAATTTGTCGCAAACGGCAAATTGACAGTTGAATCAATTTGTCGCATACGACAAATTGACAGTTAAACCAATTTGTCGCATACGACAATATGGCAGTTGAATCAATTTGTCGCATACGACAAATTACGACAAATTGACAGTTGAACCAATTTGTCGCATACGACAAATTGACAGTTGAATCAATTTGTCGCATACGACAAATTGACAGTTGAACCAATTTGTCGCATACGACAAATTGACAGTAGTACCAATTTGTCGCATACGACAAATTGACAGGTGAATCAATTTGTCGCATACGACAAATTGACAGTAGTACCAGTTTGTCGCAAACGGCAAATTGACAGTTGAATCAATTTGTCGCATACGACAAATTGACAGTACTACCAATTTGTCGCATACGACAAATTGACAGTTGAACCAATTTGTCGCACACGACAAATTGACAGTAGTACCAATTTGTCGCATACAACAAATTGACAGGTGAATCAATTTGTCGCAAACGACAAATTGACAGTAGTACCAATTTGTCGCATACGACAAATTGACAGGTGAATCAATTTGTCGCATACGACAAATTGACAGTTGAACCAATTTGTCGCATGCGACAAATTGACAGTTGAATCAATTTGTTGCATACGATAAATTGACAGCTGAATCAATTTGTCGCATACGACAAATTGACAGTTGAACCAATTTGTCGCATACGACAAATTGACAGTTGAACCAATTTGTCGCATACGACAAATTGACAGTAGTACCAATTGGTCGCAAACGACAAATTGACAGTACTACCATTTTGTCGCATACGACAATTTGACAGTTGAACCAATTTGTCGCATACGACAAATTGGCAGTTGAATCAATTTGTCGCATACGACAAATTACGACAAATTGACAGTTGAACCAATTTGTCGCATACGACAAATTGACAGTTGAACCAATTTGTCGCATACGACAAATTGACAGTAGTACCAATTTGTCGCATACGACAAATTGACAGTTGAACCAATTTGTCGCATACGACAAATTGACAGTAGTACCAATTTGTCGCAAACGGCAAATTGACAGTTGAATCAATTTGTCGCATACGACAAATTGACAGTTAAACCAATTTGTCGCATACGACAAATTGGCAGTTGAATCAATTTGTCGCATACGACAAATTACGACAAATTGACAGTTGAACCAATTTGTCGCATACGACAAATTGACAGTTGAATCAATTTGTCGCATACGACAAGTTGACAGTTATACCAATTTGTCGCATACGACAAATTGACAGTAGTACCAATTTGTCGCATACGACAAATTGACAGGTGAATCAATTTGTCGCATACGACAAATTGACAGTAGTACCAGTTTGTCGCAAACGGCAAATTGACAGTTGAATCAATTTGTCGCATACGACAAATTGACAGTACTACCAATTTGTCGCATACGACAAATTGACAGGTGAATCAATTTGTCGCAAACGACAAATTGACAGTACTACCAATTTGTCGCATACGACAAATTGACAGTTGAACCAATTTGTCGCATACGACAAATTGGCAGTTGAATCAATTTGTCGCATACGACAAATTACGACAAATTGACAGTTGAACCAATGTGTCGCATACGACAAATTGACTGTTGAACCAATTTGTCGCATACGACAAATTGACAGTTGAACCAATTTGTCGCATACGACAAATTGACAGTAGTACCAATTTGTCGCATACGACAAATTGACAGTTGAACCAATTTGTCGCATACGACAAATTGACAGTTGAACCAATTTGTCGCATACGACAATAGACAGTAGTACCAGTTTGTCGCAAACGGCAAATTGACAGTTGAATCAATTTGTCGCATACGACAAATTGACAGTACTACCAATTTGTCGCATACGACAATTTGACAGTTGAACCAATTTGTCGCACACGACAAATTGACAGTTGAACCAATTTGTCGCATACGACAAATTGACAGTAGTACCAATTTGTCGCATACGACAAATTGAGAGTTGAACCAAATTGTCACATACGACAAATTGACAGTAGCACCAATTTGTCGCATACGACAAATTGACAGTTGAATCAATTTGTCGCATACGACAAATTGACAGTTAAACCAATTTGTCGCATACGACAAATTGGCAGTTAAATCAATTTGTCGCATACGACAAATTACGACAAATTGACAGTTGAACCAATTTGTCGCATACGACAAATTGACAGTTGAATCAATTTGTCGCAAACGACAAATTGACAGTTGAACCAATTTGTCGCATACGACAAATTGACAGTAGTACCAATTTGTCGCATACGACAAATTGACAGGTGAATCAATTTGTCGCATACGACAAATTGACAGTTGAACCAATTTGTCGCATGCGACAAATTGACAGTTGAATCAATTTGTTGCATACGATAAATTGACAGCTGAATCAATTTGTCGCATACGACAAATTGACAGTTGAACCAATTTGTCGCATACGACAAATTGACAGTTGAACCAATTTGTCGCATACGACAAATTGACAGTAGTACCAATTTGTCGCAAACGACAAATTGACAGTACTACCATTTTGTCGCATACGACAAATTGACAGTTGAACCAATTTGTCGCATACGACAAATTGGCAGTTGAATCAAATTGTCGCATACGACAAATTACGACAAATTGACAGTTGAACCAATTTGTCGCATACGACAAATTGACAGTTGAACCAATTTGTCGCATACGACAAATTGACAGTAGTACCAATTTGTCGCATACGACAAATTGACAGTTGAACCAATTTGTCGCATACGACAAATTGACAGTAGTACCAATTTGTCGCAAACGGCAAATTGACAGTTGAATCAATTTGTCGCATACGACAAATTGACAGTTAAACCAATTTGTCGCATACGACAAATTGGTACTACTGTCAATTTGTCGTATGCGACAAATTGGTTCAACTGTCAATTTGTCGTATGCCACAAATTGATTCAACTGTCAATTTGTCGTATGCGACAAAGTGGTTCAACTGTCAATTTGTCGTAATTTGTCGTATGCGACAAATTGATTCAACTGCCAATTTGTCGTATGCGATAAATTGGTTTAACTGTCAATTTGTCGTATGCGACAAATTGATTCAACTGTCAATTTGTCGTATGCGACAAGTTGGTGCTACTGTCAATTTGTCGTATGCGACAATTTGGTTCAACTCTCAATTTGCCGTATGCGACAAATTGGTACTACTGTCAATTTGTCGTATGCGACAAATTGGTTCAACTGTCAATTTGTCGTATGCGACAAATTGGTAGTACTGTCAATTTGTCGTATGCGACAAATTGATTCAACTGTCAATTTGCCGTTTGCGACAAACTGGTACTACTGTCAATTTGTCGTATGCGACAAATTGGTTCAACTGTCAATTTGTCGTATGCGACAAATTGGTACTACTGTCAATTTGTCGTATGCGACAAATTGGTTCAACTGTCAATTTGTCGTATGCGACAAATTGGTAATACTGTCAATTTGTCGTATGCGACAAATTGGTTCAACTGTCAATTTGTCGTATGCGACAAATTGGTTCAACTGTCAATTTGTCGTATGCGACAAATTGGTTCAACTGTCAATTTGTCGTAATTTGTCGTATGCGACAAATTGATTCAACTGCCAATTTGTCGTATGCGACAAATTGGTTCAACTGTCAATTTGTCGTATGCGACAAATTGGTTCAACTGTCAATTTGTCGTAATTTGTCGTATGCGACAAATTGATTCAACTGCCAATTTGTCGTATGCGACAAATTGGTTCAACTGTCAATTTGTCGTATGCGACAAATTGGTATTTCTGTCAATTTGTCGTTTGCGACAAATTGGTACTACTGTCAATTTGTCGTATGCGACAAATTGGTTCAACTGTCAATTTGTCGTATGCGACAAATTGATTCAATTGTCAATTTGTCGTATGCGACAAATTGGTTCAACTGTCAATTTGTCGTTTGCGACAAATTGGTACTACTGTCAATTTGTCGTATGCGACAAATTGGTTCAACTGTCAATTTGTCGTATGCGACAAATTGATTCAACTGTCAATTTATCGTATGCGACAAATTGATTCAACTGTCAATTTGTCGCATGCGACAAATTGGTTCAACTGTCAATTTGTCGTATGCGACAAATTGGTCCACTGTCAATTTGTCGTATACGACAAATTGGTTCAACTGTCAATTTGTCGTATGCGACAAATTGGTTCAACTGTCAATTTGTCGTATGCGACAAATTGGTAGTACTGTCAATTTGTCGTATGCGACAAATTGATTCAACTGTCAATTTGCCGTTTGCGACAAATTGGTACTACTGTCAAGTTGTCGTATGCGACAAATTGGTTCAACTGTCAATTTGTCGTATGCGACAAATTGGTACTACTGTCAATTTGTCGTATGCGACAAATTGGTTCAACTGTCAATTTGTCGTATGCGACAAATTGGTTCAACTGTCAATTTGTCGTATGCGACAAATTGGTATTTCTGTCAATTTGTCGTTTGCGACAAATTGGTACTACTGTCAATTTGTCGTATGCGACAAATTGGTTCAACTGTCAATTTGTCGTATGCGACAAATTGATTCAATTGTCAAATTGTCGTTAGCGACAAATTGGTTCAACTGTCAATTTGTCGTTTGCGACAAATTGGTACTACTGTCAATTTGTCGTATGCGACAAATTGGTTCAACTGTCAATTTGTCGTATGCGACAAATTGATTCAACTGTCAATTTATCGTATGCGACAAATTGATTCAACTGTCAATTTGTCGCATGCGACAAATTGGTTCAACTGTCAATTTGTCGTATGCGACAAATTGGTATTTCTGTCAATTTGTCGTTTGCGACAAATTGGTACTACTGTCAATTTGTCGTATGCGACAAATTGGTTCAACTGTCAATTTGTCGTATGCGACAAATTGATTCAATTGTCAATTTGTCGTATGCGACAAATTGGTTCAACTGTCAATTTGTCGTTTGCGACAAATTGGTACTACTGTCAATTTGTCGTATGCGACAAATTGGTTCAACTGTCAATTTGTCGTATGCGACAAATTGATTCAACTGTCAATTTATCGTATGCGACAAATTGATTCAACTGTCAATTTGTCGCATGCGACAAATTGGTTCAACTGTCAATTTGTCGTATGCGACAAATTGGTCCACTGTCAATTTGTCGTATACGACAAATTGGTTCAACTGTCAATTTGTCGTATGCGACAAATTGGTTCAACTGTCAATTTGTCGTATGCGACAAATTGGTAGTACTGTCAATTTGTCGTATGCGACAAATTGATTCAACTGTCAATTTGCCGTTTGCGACAAATTGGTACTACTGTCAAGTTGTCGTATGCGACAAATTGGTTCAACTGTCAATTTGTCGTATGCGACAAATTGGTACTACTGTCAATTTGTCGTATGCGACAAATTGGTTCAACTGTCAATTTGTCGTATGCGACAAATTGGTTCAACTGTCAATTTGTCGTATGCGACAAATTGGTATTTCTGTCAATTTGTCGTTTGCGACAAATTGGTACTACTGTCAATTTGTCGTATGCGACAAATTGGTTCAACTGTCAATTTGTCGTATGCGACAAATTGATTCAATTGTCAAATTGTCGTTAGCGACAAATTGGTTCAACTGTCAATTTGTCGTTTGCGACAAATTGGTACTACTGTCAATTTGTCGTATGCGACAAATTGGTTCAACTGTCAATTTGTCGTATGCGACAAATTGATTCAACTGTCAATTTATCGTATGCGACAAATTGATTCAACTGTCAATTTGTCGCATGCGACAAATTGGTTCAACTGTCAATTTGTCGTATGCGACAAATTGGTCCACTGTCAATTTGTCGTATACGACAAATTGGTTCAACTGTCAATTTGTCGTATGCGACAAATTGGTTCAACTGTCAATTTGTCGTATGCGACAAATTGGTAGTACTGTCAATTTGTCGTATGCGACAAATTGATTCAACTGTCAATTTGCCGTTTGCGACAAATTGGTACTACTGTCAAGTTGTCGTATGCGACAAATTAGTACCACTGTCAATTTGTCGTATATGACAAATTGGTTCAACTGTCAATTTGTCGTATGCGACAAATTGGTTCAACTGTCAATTTGTCGTATGCGACAAATTGGTAGTACTGTCAATTTGTCGTATCGCGACAAATTGATTCAACTGTCAATTTGTCGTATGCGACAAATTGGTAGTACTGTCAATTTGTCGTATGCGACAAATTGATTCAACTGTCAATTTGCCGTTTGCGACAAATTGGTACTACTGTCAAGTTGTCGTATGCGACAAATTGGTTCAACTGTCAATTTGTCGTATGCGACAAATTGGTACTACTGTCAATTTGTCGTATGCGACAAATTGGTTCAACTGTCAATTTGTCGTATGCGACAAATTGGTTCAACTGTCAATTTGTCGTATGCGACAAATTGGTATTTCTGTCAATTTGTCGTTTGCGACAAATTGGTACTACTGTCAATTTGTCGTATGCGACAAATTGGTTCAACTGTCAATTTGTCGTATGCGACAAATTGATTCAATTGTCAATTTGTCGTATGCGACAAATTGGTTCAACTGTCAATTTGTCGTTTGCGACAAATTGGTACTACTGTCAATTTGTCGTATGCGACAAATTGGTTCAACTGTCAATTTGTCGTATGCGACAAATTGATTCAACTGTCAATTTATCGTATGCGACAAATTGATTCAACTGTCAATTTGTCGCATGCGACAAATTGGTTCAACTGTCAATTTGTCGTATGCGACAAATTGGTCCACTGTCAATTTGTCGTATACGACAAATTGGTTCAACTGTCAATTTGTCGTATGCGACAAATTGGTTCAACTGTCAATTTGTCGTATGCGACAAATTGGTAGTACTGTCAATTTGTCGTATGCGACAAATTGATTCAACTGTCAATTTGCCGTTTGCGACAAATTGGTACTACTGTCAAGTTGTCGTATGCGACAAATTGGTACCACTGTCAATTTGTCGTATATGACAAATTGGTTCAACTGTCAATTTGTCGTATGCGACAAATTGGTTCAACTGTCAATTTGTCGTATGCGACAAATTGGTAGTACTGTCAATTTGTCGTATCGCGACAAATTGATTCAACTGTCAATTTGCCGTTTGCGACAAATTGGTACTACTGTCAATTTGTCGTATGCGACAAATTGGTTCAACTGTCAATTTGTCGTATGCGACAAATTGGTACTACTGTCAATTTGTCGTATGCGACAAATTGGTTCAACTGTCAATTTGTCGTATGCGACAAATTGGTTCAACTGTCAATTTGTCGTAATTTGTCGTATGCGACAAATTGGTTCAACTGTCAATTTGTCGTATGCGACAAAATGGTAGTACTGTCAATTTGTCGTTTGCGACAAATTGGTACTACTGTCAATTTGTCGTATGCGACAAATTGGTTCAACTGTCAATTTGTCGTATGCGACAAATTGGTACTACTGTCAATTTGTCGTATGCGACAAATTGGTTCAACTGTCAATTTGTCGTATGCGACAAATTGGTTCAACTGTCAATTTGTCGTATGCGACAAATTGGTTCAACTGTCAATTTGTCGTATGCGACAAATTGGTTCAACTGTCAATTTGTCGTATGCGACAAATTGGTTCAACTGTCAATTTGTCGTAATTTGTCGTATGCGACAAATTGATTCAACTGCCAATTTGTCGTATGCGACAAATTGGTTCAACTGTCAATTTGTCGTATGCGACAAATTGGTTCAACTGTCAATTTGTCGTATGCGACAAATTGGTTCAACTGTCAATTTGTCGTATGCGACAAAATGGTAGTACTGTCAATTTGTCGTTTGCGACAAATTGGTACTACTGTCAATTTGTCGTATGCGACAAATTAATTCAACTGTCAATTTGTCGTATGCGACAAATTGGTACTACTGTCAATTTGTCGTATACGACAAATTGGTTCAACTGTCAATTTGTCGTATGCGACAAATTGGTACCACTGTCAATTTGTCGTATATGACAAATTGGTTCAACTGTCAATTTGTCGTATGCGACAAATTGGTTCAACTGTCAATTTGTCGTATGCGACAAATTGGTAGTACTGTCAATTTGTCGTATCGCGACAAATTGATTCAACTGTCAATTTGCCGTTTGCGACAAATTGGTACTACTGTCAATTTGTCGTATGCGACAAATTGGTTCAACTGTCAATTTGTCGTATGCGACAAATTGGTACTACTGTCAATTTGTCGTATGCGACAAATTGGTTCAACTGTCAATTTGTCGTATGCGACAAATTGGTTCAACTGTCAATTTGTCGTAATTTGTCGTATGCGACAAATTGGTTCAACTGTCAATTTGTCGTATGCGACAAAATGGTAGTACTGTCAATTTGTCGTTTGCGACAAATTGGTACTACTCTCAATTTGTCGTATGCGACAAATTGGTTCAACTGTCAATTTGTCGTATGCGACAAATTGGTACTACTGTCAATTTGTCGTATACGACAAATTGGTTCAACTGTCAATTTGTCGTATGCGACAAATTGGTTCAACTGTCAATTTGTCGTATGCGACAAAATGGTAGTACTGTCAATTTGTCGCTTGCGACAAATTGATTCAACTGTCAATTTGTCGTATGCGACAAATTGGTACTACTGTCAATTTGTCGTATACGACAAATTGGTTCAACTGTCAATTTGTCGTATGCGACAAATTGGTTCAACTGTCATTTTGTCGTATGCGACAAATTGGTAGTACTGTCAATTTGTCGTATGCGACAAATTGGTTCAACTGTCAATTTGTCGTATGCGACAAATTGGTAGTACTGTCAATTTGTCGTATGCGACAAATTGATTCAACTGTCAATTTGCCGTTTGCGACAAATTGGTACTACTGTCAATTTGTCGTATGCGACAAATTGGTTCAACTGTCAATTTGTCGTATGCGACAAATTGGTACTACTGTCAATTTGTCGTATGCGACAAATTGGTTCAACTGTCTATTTGTCGTATGCGACAAATTGGTTCAACTGTCAATTTGTCGTAATTTGTCGTATGCGACCAATTGATTCAACTGCCAATTTGTCGTATGCGACAAAATGGTTCAACTGTCAATTTGTCGTATGCGACAAAATGGTAGTACTGTCAATTTGTCGTTTGCGACAAATTGGTACTACTGTCAATTTGTCGTATGCGACAAATTGGTTCAACTGTCAATTTGCCGTATGCGACAAATTGGTACTACTGTCAATTTGTCGTATACGACAAATTGGTTCAACTGTCAATTTGTCGTATGCGACAAATTGGTTCAACTGTCAATTTGTCGTATGCGACAAAATGGTAGTACTGTCAATTTGTCGTTTGCGACAAATTGGTACTACTGTCAATTTGTCGTATGCGACAAATTGATTCAACTGTCAATTTGTCGTATGCGACAAATTGGTAGTACTGTCAATTTGTCGTATGCGACAAATTGATTCAACTGTCAATTTGCCGTTTGCGACAAATTGGTACTACTGTCAATTTGTCGTATGCGACAAATTGGTTCAACTGTCAATTTGTCGTATGCGACAAATTGGTACTACTGTCAATTTGTCGTATGCGACAAATTGGTTCAACTGTCAATTTGTCGTATGCGACAAATTGGTTCAAATGTCAATTTGTCGTATGCGACAAATTGGTTCAACTGTCAATTTGTCGTATGCGACAAAATGGTAGTACTGTCAATTTGTCGCTTGCGACAAATTGATTCAACTGTCAATTTGTCGTATGCGACAAATTGGTACTACTGTCAATTTGTCGTATACGACAAATTGGTTCAACTGTCAATTTGTCGTATGCGACAAATTGGTTCAACTGTCATTTTGTCGTATGCGACAAATTGGTAGTACTGCCAATTTGTCGTATGCGACAAATTGGTTCAACTGTCAATTTGTCGTATGCGACAAATTGGTAGTACTGTCAATTTGTCGTATGCGACAAATTGATTCAACTGTCAATTTGCCGTTTGCGACAAATTGGTACTACTGTCAATTTGTCGTATGCGACAAATTGGTTCAACTGTCAATTTGTCGTATGCGACAAATTGGTACTACTGTCAATTTGTCGTATGCGACAAATTGGTTCAACTGTCTATTTGTCGTATGCGACAAATTGGTTCAACTGTCAATTTGTCGTAATTTGTCGTATGCGACCAATTGATTCAACTGCCAATTTGTCGTATGCGACAAAATGGTTCAACTGTCAATTTGTCGTATGCGACAAAATGGTAGTACTGTCAATTTGTCGTTTGCGACAAATTGGTACTACTGTCAATTTGTCGTATGCGACAAATTGGTTCAACTGTCAATTTGCCGTATGCGACAAATTGGTACTACTGTCAATTTGTCGTATACGACAAATTGGTTCAACTGTCAATTTGTCGTATGCGACAAATTGGTTCAACTGTCAATTTGTCGTATGCGACAAAATGGTAGTACTGTCAATTTGTCGTTTGCGACAAATTGGTACTACTGTCAATTTGTCGTATGCGACAAATTGATTCAACTGTCAATTTGTCGTATGCGACAAATTGGTAGTACTGTCAATTTGTCGTATGCGACAAATTGATTCAACTGTCAATTTGCCGTTTGCGACAAATTGGTACTACTGTCAATTTGTCGTATGCGACAAATTGGTTCAACTGTCAATTTGTCGTATGCGACAAATTGGTACTACTGTCAATTTGTCGTATGCGACAAATTGGTTCAACTGTCAATTTGTCGTATGCGACAAATTGGTTCAAATGTCAATTTGTCGTATGCGACAAATTGGTACTACTGTCAATTTGTCGTATGCGACAAATTGGTTCAACTGTCAATTTGTCGTATGCGACAAATTGGTAGTACTGTCAATTTGTCGTATGCGACAAATTGATTCAACTGTCAATTTGCCGTTTGCGACAAATTGGTACTACTGTCAATTTGTCGTATGCGACAAATTGGTTCAACTGTCAATTTGTCGTATGCGACAAATTGGTACTACTGTCAATTTGTCGTATGCGACAAATTGGTTCAACTGTCAATTTGTCGTATGCGACAAATTGATTCAACTGTCAATTTGCCGTTTGCGACAAATTGGTACTACTGTCAATTTGTCGTATGCGACAAATTGGTTCAACTGTCAATTTGTCGTATGCGACAAATTGGTACTACTGTCAATTTGTCGTATACGACAAATTGGTTCAACTGTCAATTTGTCGTATGCGACAAATTGGTTCAACTGTCAATTTGTCGTATGCGACAAAATGGTAGTACTGTCAATTTGTCGTTTGCGACAAATTGGTACTACTGTCAATTTGTCGTATACGACAAATTGGTTCAACTGTCAATTTGTCGTATGCGACAAATTGGTTCAACTGTCAATTTGTCGTATAGGACAAAATGGTAGTACTGTCAATTTGTCGTTTGCGACAAATTGGTACTACTGTCAATTTGTCGTATGCGACAAATTGATTCAACTGTCAATTTGTCGTATGCGACAAATTGGTAGTACTGTCAATTTGTCGTATGCGACAAATTGATTCAACTGTCAATTTGCCGTTTGCGACAAATTGGTACTACTGTCAATTTGTCGTATGCGACAAATTGGTTCAACTGTCAATTTGTCGTATGCGACAAATTGGTACTACTGTCAATTTGTCGTATGCGACAAATTGGTTCAACTGTCAATTTGTCGTATGCGACAAATTGGTTCAAATGTCAATTTGTCGTAATTTGTCGTATGCGACAAATTGGTTCAACTGTCAATTTGTCGTATGCGACAAAATGGTAGTACTGTCAATTTGTCGTTTGCGACAAATTGGTACTACTGTCAATTTGTCGTATGCGACAAATTGGTTCAACTGTCAATTTGTCGTATGCGACAAATTGGTACTACTGTCAATTTGTCGTATACGACAAATTGGTTCAACTGTCAATTTGTCGTATGCGACAAATTGGTTCAACTGTCAATTTGTCGTATGCGA
Organism: Oscheius myriophilus; assembly: GCA_964057215.1. Lineage (NCBI taxonomy): Eukaryota > Metazoa > Nematoda > Chromadorea > Rhabditida > Rhabditidae > Oscheius > Oscheius myriophilus. Next base: position 7,612,981 of record OZ059904.1, read on the forward strand.
CAAAATGGTAGTACTGTCAATTTGTCGCTTGCGACAAATTGGTACTACTGTCAATTTGTCGTATGCGACAAATTGATTCAACTGTCAATTTGTCGTATGCGACAAATTGGTACTACTGTCAATTTGTCGTATACGACAAATTGGTTCAACTGTCAATTTGTCGTATGCGACAAATTGGTTCAACTGTCATTTTGTCGTATGCGACAAATTGGTAGTACTGTCAATTTGTCGTATGCGACAAATTGGTTCAACTGTCAATATGTCGTATGCGACAAATTGGTAGTACTGTCAATTTGTCGTATGCGACAAATTGATTCAACTGTCAATTTGCCGTTTGCGACAAATTGGTACTACTGTCAATTTGTCGTATGCGACAAAATGGTTCAACTGTCAATTTGTCGTATGCGACAAATTGGTACTACTGTCAATTTGTCGTATGCGATAAATTGGTTCAACTGTCTATTTGTCGTATGCGACAAATTGGTTCAACTGTCAATTTGTCGTAATTTGTCGTATGCGACAAATTGATTCAACTGCCAATTTGTCGTATGCGACAAATTGGTTCAACTGTCAATTTGTCGTATGCGACAAAATGGTAGTACTGTCAATTTGTCGTTTGCGACAAATTGGTACTACTGTCAATTTGTCGTATGCGACAAATTGGTTCAACTGTCAATTTGTCGTATGCGACAAATTGGTACTACTGTCAATTTGTCGTATACGACAAATTGGTTCAACTGTCAATTTGTCGTATGCGACAAATTGGTTCAACTGTCAATTTGTCGTATGCGACAAAATGGTAGTACTGTCAATTTGTCGTTTGCGACAAATTGGTACTACTGTCAATTTGTCGTATGCGACAAATTTTTTGCCGTTTGCGACAAATTGGTACTACTGTCAATTTGTCGTATGCGACAAATTGGTTCAACTGTCAATTTGTCGTATGCGACAAATTGGTAGTACTGTCAATTTGTCGTATGCGACAAATTGATTCAACTGTCAATTTGTCGTATGCGACAAATTGGTTCAACTGTCATTTTGTCGTATGCGACAAACTGGTAGTACTGTCAATTTGTCGTATGCGACAAATTGGTTCAACTGTCAATTTGTCGTATGCGACAAATTGGTAGTACTGTCAATTTGTCGTATGCGACAAATTGATTCAACTGTCAATTTGCCGTTTGCGACAAATTGGTACTACTGTCAATTTGTCGTAATTTGTCGTATGCGACAAATTGATTCAACTGCCAATTTGTCGTATGCGACAAAATGGTTCAACTGTCAATTTGTCGTATGCGACAAAATGGTAGTACTGTCAATTTGTCGTTTGCGACAAATTGGTACTACTGTCAATTTGTCGTATGCGACAAATTGGTTCAACTGTCAATTTGTCGTATGCGACAAATTGGTACTACTGTCAATTTGTCGTATACGACAAATTGGTTCAACTGTCAATTTGTCGTAATTTGTCGTATGCGACAAATTGATTCAACTGCCAATTTGTCGTATGCGACAAAATGGTTCAACTGTCAATTTGTCGTATGCGACAAAATGGTAGTACTGTCAATTTGTCGTTTGCGACAAATTGGTACTACTGTCAATTTGTCGTATGCGACAAATTGGTTCAACTGTCAATTTGTCGTATGCGACAAATTGGTACTACTGTCAATTTGTCGTATACGACAAATTGGTTCAACTGTCAATTTGTCGTATGCGACAAATTGGTTCAACTGTCAATTTGTCGTATGCGACAAAATGGTAGTACTGTCAATTTGTCGTTTGCGACAAATTGGTACTACTGTCAATTTGTCGTATGCGACAAATTGATTCAACTGTCAATTTGTCGTATGCGACAAATTGGTAGTACTGTCAATTTGTCGTATGCGACAAATTGATTCAACTGTCAATTTGCCGTTTGCGACAAATTGGTACTACTGTCAATTTGTCGTATGCGACAAATTGGTTCAACTGTCAATTTGTCGTATGCGACAAATTGGTACTACTGTCAATTTGTCGTATGCGACAAATTGGTTCAACTGTCAATTTGTCGTATGCGACAAATTGGTTCAAATGTCAATTTGTCGTAATTTGTCGTATGCGACAAATTGGTTCAACTGTCAATTTGTCGTATGCGACAAAATGGTAGTACTGTCAATTTGTCGTTTGCGACAAATTGGTACTACTGTCAATTTGTCGTATGCGACAAATTGGTTCAACTGTCAATTTGTCGTATGCGACAAATTGGTACTACTGTCAATTTGTCGTATGCGACAAATTGGTTCAACTGTCTATTTGTCGTATGCGACAAATTGGTTCAACTGTCAATTTGTCGTAATTTGTCGTATGCGACAAATTGATTCAACTGCCAATTTGTCGTATGCGACAAATTGGTTCAACTGTCAATTTGTCGTATGCGACAAAATGGTAGTACTGTCAATTTGTCGTTTGCGACAAATTGGTACTACTGTCAATTTGTCGTATGCGACAAATTGGTTCAACTGTCAATTTGTCGTATGCGACAAATTGGTACTACTGTCAATTTGTCGTATACGACAAATTGGTTCAACTGTCAATTTGTCGTATGCGACAAATTGGTTCAACTGTCAATTTGTCGTATGCGACAAAATGGTAGTACTGTCAATTTGTCGTTTGCGACAAATTGGTACTACTGTCAATTTGTCGTATGCGACAAATTGATTCAACTGTCAATTTGTCGTATGCGACAAATTGGTACTACTGTCAATTTGTCGTATACGACAAATTGGTTCAACTGTCAATTTGTCGTATGCGACAAATTGGTTCAACTGTCATTTTGTCGTATGCGACAAATTGGTAGTACTGTCAATTTGTCGTATGCGACAAATTGGTTCAACTGTCAATTTGTCGTATGCGACAAATTGGTAGTACTGTCAATTTGTCGTATGCGACAAATTGATTCAACTGTCAATTTGCCGTTTGCGACAAATTGGTACTACTGTCAATTTGTCGTATGCGACAAATTGGTTCAACTGTCAATTTGTCGTATGCGACAAATTGGTACTACTGTCAATTTGTCGTATGCGACAAATTGGTTCAACTGTCTATTTGTCGTATGCGACAAATTGGTTCAACTGTCAATTTGTCGTAATTTGTCGTATGCGACAAATTGATTCAACTGCCAATTTGTCGTATGCGACAAATTGGTTCAACTGTCAATTTGTCGTATGCGACAAAATGGTAGTACTGTCAATTTGTCGTTTGCGACAAATTGGTACTACTGTCAATTTGTCGTATGCGACAAATTGGTTCAACTGTCAATTTGTCGTATGCGACAAATTGGTACTACTGTCAATTTGTCGTATACGACAAATTGGTTCAACTGTCAATTTGTCGTATGCGACAAATTGGTTCAACTGTCAATTTGTCGTATGCGACAAAATGGTAGTACTGTCAATTTGTCGTTTGCGACAAATTGGTACTACTGTCAATTTGTCGTATGCGACAAATTGATTCAACTGTCAATTTGTCGTATGCGACAAATTGGTACTACTGTCAATTTGTCGTATGCGACAAATTGATTCAACTGTCAATTTGTCGTATGCGACAAATTGGTACTACTGTCAATTTGTCGTATACGACAAATTGGTTCAACTGTCAATTTGTCGTATGCGACAAATTGGTTCAACTGTCATTTTGTCGTATGCGACAAATTGGTAGTACTGTCAATTTGTCGTATGCGACAAATTGGTTCAACTGTCAATTTGTCGTATGCGACAAATTGGTAGTACTGTCAATTTGTCGTATGCGACAAATTGATTCAACTGTCAATTTGCCGTTTGCGACAAATTGGTACTACTGTCAATTTGTCGTATGCGACAAATTGGTTCAACTGTCAATTTGTCGTATGCGACAAATTGGTACTACTGTCAATTTGTCGTATGCGACAAATTGGTTCAACTGTCTATTTGTCGTATGCGACAAATTGGTTCAACTGTCAATTTGTCGTAATTTGTCGTATGCGACAAATTGATTCAACTGCCAATTTGTCGTATGCGACAAATTGGTTCAACTGTCAATTTGTCGTATGCGACAAAATGGTAGTACTGTCAATTTGTCGTTTGCGACAAATTGGTACTACTGTCAATTTGTCGTATGCGACAAATTGGTTCAACTGTCAATTTGTCGTATGCGACAAATTGGTACTACTGTCAATTTGTCGTATACGACAAATTGGTTCAACTGTCAATTTGTCGTATGCGACAAATTGGTTCAACTGTCAATTTGTCGTATGCGACAAAATGGTAGTACTGTCAATTTGTCGTTTGCGACAAATTGGTACTACTGTCAATTTGTCGTATGCGACAAATTGATTCAACTGTCAATTTGTCGTATGCGACAAATTGGTACTACTGTCAATTTGTCGTATACGACAAATTGGTTCAACTGTCAATTTGTCGTATGCGACAAATTGGTTCAACTGTCATTTTGTCGTATGCGACAAATTGGTAGTACTGTCAATTTGTCGTATGCGACAAATTGGTTCAACTGTCAATTTGTCGTATGCGACAAATTGGTAGTACTGTCAATTTGTCGTATGCGACAAATTGATTCAACTGTCAATTTGCCGTTTGCGACAAATTGGTACTACTGTCAATTTGTCGTATGCGACAAATTGGTTCAACTGTCAATTTGTCGTATGCGACAAATTGGTACTACTGTCAATTTGTCGTATGCGACAAATTGGTTCAACTGTCTATTTGTCGTATGCGACAAATTGGTTCAACTGTCAATTTGTCGTAATTTGTCGTATGCGACAAATTGATTCAACTGCCAATTTGTCGTATGCGACAAATTGGTTCAACTGTCAATTTGTCGTATGCGACAAAATGGTAGTACTGTCAATTTGTCGTTTGCGACAAATTGGTACTACTGTCAATTTGTCGTATGCGACAAATTGGTTCAACTGTCAATTTGTCGTATGCGACAAATTGGTACTACTGTCAATTTGTCGTATACGACAAATTGGTTCAACTGTCAATTTGTCGTATGCGACAAATTGGTTCAACTGTCAATTTGTCGTATGCGACAAAATGGTAGTACTGTCAATTTGTCGTTTGCGACAAATTGGTACTACTGTCAATTTGTCGTATGCGACAAATTGATTCAACTGTCAATTTGTCGTATGCGACAAATTGGTACTACTGTCAATTTGTCGTATACGACAAATTGGTTCAACTGTCAATTTGTCGTATGCGACAAATTGGTTCAACTGTCAATTTGTCGTATGCGACAAATTGGTAGTACTGTCAATTTGTCGTATGCGACAAATTGATTCAACTGTCAATTTGCCGTTTGCGACAAATTGGTACTACTGTCAATTTGTCGTATGCGACAAATTGGTTCAACTGTCAATTTGTCGTATGCGACAAATTGGTTCAACTGTCAATTTGTCGTATGCGACAAATTGGTTCAACTGTCAATTTGTCGTAATTTGTCGTATGCGACAAATTGGTTCAACTGTCAATTTGTCGTATGCGACAAATTGGTAGTACTGTCAATTTGTCGTATGCGACAAATTGATTCAACTGTCAATTTGCCGTTTGCGACAAATTGGTACTACTGTCAATTTGTCGTATGCGACAAATTGGTTCAACTGTCAATTTGTCGTATGCGACAAATTGGTACTACTGTCAATTTGTCGTATGCGACAAATTGGTTCAGCTGTCTATTTGTCGTATGCGACAAATTGATTCAACTGCCAATTTGTCGTATGCGACAAATTGGTAGTACTGTCAATTTGTCGTATGCGACAAATTGATTCAACTGTCAATTTGCCGTTTGCGACAAATTGGTACTACTGTCAATTTGTCGTATGCGACAAATTGGTTCAACTGTCAATTTGTCGTATGCGACAAATTGGTACTACTGTCAATTTGTCGTATGCGACAAATTGGTTCAACTGTCAATTTGTCGTATGCGACAAATTGGTTCAAATGTCAATTTGTCGTAATTTGTCGTATGCGACAAATTGGTTCAACTGTCAATTTGTCGTATGCGACAAAATGGTAGTACTGTCAATTTGTCGTTTGCGACAAATTGGTACTACTGTCAATTTGTCGTATGCGACAAATTGGTTCAACTGTCAATTTGTCGTATGCGACAAATTGGTACTACTGTCAATTTGTCGTATGCGACAAATTGGTTCAACTGTCAATTTGTCGTATGCGACAAATTGGTTCAAATGTCAATTTGTCGTAATTTGTCGTATGCGACAAATTGGTTCAACTGTCAATTTGTCGTATGCGACAAAATGGTAGTACTGTCAATTTGTCGTTTGCGACAAATTGGTACTACTGTCAATTTGTCGTATGCGACAAATTGGTTCAACTGTCAATTTGTCGTATGCGACAAATTGGTACTACTGTCAATTTGTCGTATACGACAAATTGGTTCAACTGTCAATTTGTCGTATGCGACAAATTGGTTCAACTGTCAATTTGTCGTATGCGACAAAATGGTAGTACTGTCAATTTGTCGCTTGCGACAAATTGGTACTACTGTCAATTTGTCGTATGCGACAAATTGATTCAACTGTCAATTTGTCGTATGCGACAAATTGGCACTACTGTCAATTTGTCGTATACGACAAATTGGTTCAACTGTCAATTTGTCGTATGCGACAAATTGGTTCAACTGTCATTTTGTCGTATGCGACAAATTGGTAGTACTGTCAATTTGTCGTATGCGACAAATTGATTCAACTGTCAATTTGCCGTTTGCGACAAATTGGTACTACTGTCAATTTGTCGTATGCGACAAATTGGTTCAACTGTCAATTTGTCGTATGCGACAAATTGGTACTACTGTCAATTTGTCGTATGCGACAAATTGGTTCAACTGTCTATTTGTCGTATGCGACAAATTGGTTCAACTGTCAATTTGTCGTAATTTGTCGTATGCGACAAATTGATTCAACTGCCAATTTGTCGTATGCGACAAATTGGTACTACTGTCAATTTGTTGTATGCGATAAATTGGTTCAACTGTCTATTTGTCGTATGCGACAAATTGGTTCAACTGTCAATTTGTCGTAATTTGTCGTATGCGACAAATTGATTCAACTGCCAATTTGTCGTATGCGACAAATTGGTTCAACTGTCAATTTGTCGTATGCGACAAAATGGTAGTACTGTCAATTTGTCGTTTGCGACAAATTGGTACTACTGTCAATTTGTCGTATGCGACAAATTGGTTCAACTGTCAATTTGTCGTATGCGACAAATTGGTACTACTGTCAATTTGTCGTATACGACAAATTGGTTCAACTGTCAATTTGTCGTATGCGACAAATTGGTTCAACTGTCAATTTGTCGTATGCGACAAAATGGTAGTACTGTCAATTTGTCGTTTGCGACAAATTGGTACTACTGTCAATTTGTCGTATGCGACAAATTGATTCAACTGTCAATTTGTCGTATGCGACAAATTGGTACTACTGTCAATTTGTCGTATACGACAAATTGGTTCAACTGTCAATTTGTCGTATGCGACAAATTGGTTCAACTGTCAATTTGTCGTATGCGACAAATTGGTAGTACTGTCAATTTGTCGTATGCGACAAATTGATTCAACTGTCAATTTGCCGTTTGCGACAAATTGGTACTACTGTCAATTTGTCGTATGCGACAAAATGGTAGTACTGTCAATTTGTCGCTTGCGACAAATTGGTACTACTGTCAATTTGTCGTATGCGACAAATTGATTCAACTGTCAATTTGTCGTATGCGACAAATTGGTACTACTGTCAATTTGTCGTATACGACAAATTGGTTCAACTGTCAATTTGTCGTATGCGACAAATTGGTTCAACTGTCATTTTGTCGTATGCGACAAACTGGTAGTACTGTCAATTTGTCGTATGCGACAAATTGGTTCAACTGTCAATTTGTCGTATGCGACAAATTGGTAGTACTGTCAATTTGTCGTATGCGACAAATTGATTCAACTGTCAATTTGCCGTTTGCGACAAATTGGTACTACTGTCAATTTGTCGTATGCGACAAATTGGTTCAACTGTCAATTTGTCGTATGCGACAACTTGGTACTACTGTCAATTTGTCGTATGCGACAAATTGGTTCAACTGTCTATTTGTCGTATGCGACAAATTGGTTCAACTGTCAATTTGTCGTAATTTGTCGTATGCGACAAATTGATTCAACTGCCAATTTGTCGTATGCGACAAAATGGTTCAACTGTCAATTTGTCGTATGCGACAAAATGGTAGTACTGTCAATTTGTCGTTTGCGACAAATTGGTACTACTGTCAATTTGTCGTATGCGACAAATTGGTTCAACTGTCAATTTGTCGTATGCGACAAATTGGTACTACTGTCAATTTGTCGTATACGACAAATTGGTTCAACTGTCAATTTGTCGTATGCGACAAATTGGTTCAACTGTCAATTTGTCGTATGCGACAAAATGGTAGTACTGTCAATTTGTCGTTTGCGACAAATTGGTACTACTGTCAATTTGTCGTATGCGACAAATTGATTCAACTGTCAATTTGTCGTATGCGACAAATTGGTAGTACTGTCAATTTGTCGTATGCGACAAATTGATTCAACTGTCAATTTGCCGTTTGCGACAAATTGGTACTACTGTCAATTTGTCGTATGCGACAAATTGGTTCAACTGTCAATTTGTCGTATGCGACAAATTGGTACTACTGTCAATTTGTCGTATGCGACAAATTGGTTCAACTGTCAATTTGTCGTATGCGACAAATTGGTTCAAATGTCAATTTGTCGTAATTTGTCGTATGCGACAAATTGGTTCAACTGTCAATTTGTCGTATGCGACAAAATGGTTGTACTGTCAATTTGTCGTTTGCGACAAATTGGTACTACTGTCAATTTGTCGTATGCGACAAATTGGTTCAACTGTCAATTTGTCGTATGCGACAAATTGGTACTACTGTCAATTTGTCGTATGCGACAAATTGGTTCAACTGTCTATTTGTCGTATGCGACAAATTGGTTCAACTGTCAATTTGTCGTAATTTGTCGTATGCGACAAATTGATTCAACTGCCAATTTGTCGTATGCGACAAATTGGTTCAACTGTCAATTTGTCGTATGCGACAAAATGGTAGTACTGTCAATTTGTCGTTTGCGACAAATTGGTACTACTGTCAATTTGTCGTATGCGACAAATTGGTTCAACTGTCAATTTGTCGTATGCGACAAATTGGTACTACTGTCAATTTGTCGTATACGACAAATTGGTTCAACTGTCAATTTGTCGTTTGCGACAAATTGGTTCAACTGTCAATTTGTCGTATGCGACAAAATGGTAGTACTGTCAATTTGTCGTTTGCGACAAATTGGTACTACTGTCAATTTGTCGTATGCGACAAATTGATTCAACTGTCAATTTGTCGTATGCGACAAATTGGTACTACTGTCAATTTGTCGTATACGACAAATTGGTTCAACTGTCAATTTGTCGTATGCGACAAATTGGTTCAACTGTCATTTTGTCGTATGCGACAAATTGGTAGTACTGTCAATTTGTCGTATGCGACAAATTGGTTCAACTGTCAATTTGTCGTATGCGACAAATTGGTAGTACTGTCAATTTGTCGTATACGACAAATTGATTCAACTGTCAATTTGCCGTTTGCGACAAATTGGTACTACTGTCAATTTGTCGTATGCGACAAATTGGTTCAACTGTCAATTTGTCGTATGCGACAAATTGGTACTACTGTCAATTTGTCGTATGCGACAAATTGGTTCAACTGTCTATTTGTCGTATGCGACAAATTGGTTCAACTGTCAATTTGTCGTAATTTGTCGTATGCGACAAATTGATTCAACTGCCAATTTGTCGTATGCGACAAATTGGTTCAACTGTCAATTTGTCGTATGCGACAAAATGGTAGTACTGTCAATTTGTCGTTTGCGACAAATTGGTACTACTGTCAATTTGTCGTATGCGACAAATTGGTTCAACTGTCAATTTGTCGTATGCGACAAATTGGTACTACTGTCAATTTGTCGTATACGACAAATTGGTTCAACTGTCAATTTGTCGTATGCGACAAATTGGTTCAACTGTCAATTTGTCGTATGCGACAAAATGGTAGTACTGTCAATTTGTCGTTTGCGACAAATTGGTACTACTGTCAATTTGTCGTATGCGACAAATTGATTCAACTGTCAATTTGTCGTATGCGACAAATTGGTACTACTGTCAATTTGTCGTATACGACAAATTGGTTCAACTGTCAATTTGTCGTATGCGACAAATTGGTTCAACTGTCAATTTGTCGTATGCGACAAATTGGTAGTACTGTCAATTTGTCGTATGCGACAAATTGATTCAACTGTCAATTTGCCGTTTGCGACAAAATGGTACTACTGTCAATTTGTCGTATGCGACAAATTGGTTCAACTGTCAATTTGTCGTATGCGACAAATTGGTTCAACTGTCAATTTGTCGTATGCGACAAATTGGTTCAACTGTCAATTTGTCGTAATTTGTCGTATGCGACAAATTGGTTCAACTGTCAATTTGTCGTATGCGACAAATTGGTAGTACTGTCAATTTGTCGTATGCGACAAATTGATTCAACTGTCAATTTGTCGTATGCGACAAATTGGTACTACTGTCAATTTGTCGTATGCGACAAATTGGTTCAACTGTCAATTTGTCGTATGCGACAAATTGGTTCAAATGTCAATTTGTCGTAATTTGTCGTATGCGACAAATTGGTTCAACTGTCAATTTGTCGTATGCGACAAAATGGTAGTACTGTCAATTTGTCGTTTGCGACAAATTGGTACTACTGTCAATTTGTCGTATGCGACAAATTGGTTCAACTGTCAATTTGTCGTATGCGACAAATTGGTACTACTGTCAATTTGTCGTATGCGACAAATTGGTAGTACTGTCAATTTGTCGTATGCGACAAATTGATTCAACTGTCAATTTGCCGTTTGCGACAAATTGGTTCAACTGTCTATTTGTCGTATGCGACAAATTGGTTCAACTGTCAATTTGTCGTAATTTGTCGTATGCGACAAATTGATTCAACTGCCAATTTGTCGTATGCGACAAATTGGTTCAACTGTCAATTTGTCGTATGCGACAAAATGGTAGTACTGTCAATTTGTCGTTTGCGACAAATTGGTACTACTGTCAATTTGTCGTATGCGACAAATTGGTTCAACTGTCAATTTGTCGTATGCGACAAATTGGTACTACTGTCAATTTGTCGTATACGACAAATTGGTTCAACTGTCAATTTGTCGTATGCGACAAATTGGTTCAACTGTCAATTTGTCGTATGCGACAAAATGGTAGTACTGTCAATTTGTCGTTTGCGACAAATTGGTACTACTGTCAATTTGTCGTATGCGACAAATTGATTCAACTGTCAATTTGTCGTATGCGACAAATTGGTACTACTGTCAATTTGTCGTATACGACAAATTGGTTCAACTGTCAATTTGTCGTATGCGACAAATTGGTTCAACTGTCAATTTGTCGTATGCGACAAATTGGTAGTACTGTCAATTTGTCGTATGCGACAAATTGATTCAACTGTCAATTTGCCGTTTGCGACAAATTGGTACTACTGTCAATTTGTCGTATGCGACAAATTGGTTCAACTGTCAATTTGTCGTATGCGACAAATTGGTTCAACTGTCAATTTGTCGTATGCGACAAATTGGTTCAACTGTCAATTTGTCGTAATTTGTCGTATGCGACAAATTGGTTCAACTGTCAATTTGTCGTATGCGACAAAATGGTAGTACTGTCAATTTGTCGTTTGCGACAAATTGGTACTACTGTCAATTTGTCGTATGCGACAAATTGGTTCAACTGTCAATTTGTCGTATGCGACAAATTGGTACTACTGTCAATTTGTCGTATACGACAAATTGGTTCAACTGTCAATTTGTCGTATGCGACAAATTGGTTCAACTGTCAATTTGTCGTATGCGACAAAATGGTAGTACTGTCAATTTGTCGTTTGCGACAAATTGGTACTACTGTCAATTTGTCGTATGCGACAAATTGATTCAACTGTCAATTTGTCGTATGCGACAAATTGGTACTACTGTCAATTTGTCGTATACGACAAATTGGTTCAACTGTCAATTTGTCGTATGCGACAAATTGGTTCAACTGTCAATTTGTCGTATGCGACAAATTGGTAGTACTGTCAATTTGTCGTATGCGACAAATTGATTCAACTGTCAATTTGCCGTTTGCGACAAATTGGTACTACTGTCAATTTGTCGTATGCGACAAAATGGTAGTACTGTCAATTTGTCGCTTGCGACAAATTGGTACTACTGTCAATTTGTCGTATGCGACAAATTGATTCAACTGTCAATTTGTCGTATGCGACAAATTGGTACTACTGTCAATTTGTCGTATACGACAAATTGGTTCAACTGTCAATTTGTCGTATGCGACAAATTGGTTCAACTGTCATTTTGTCGTATGCGACAAACTGGTAGTACTGTCAATTTGTCGTATGCGACAAATTGGTTCAACTGTCAATTTGTCGTATGCGACAAATTGGTAGTACTGTCAATTTGTCGTATGCGACAAATTGATTCAACTGTCAATTTGCCGTTTGCGACAAATTGGTACTACTGTCAATTTGTCGTATGCGACAAATTGGTTCAACTGTCAATTTGTCGTATGCGACAACTTGGTACTACTGTCAATTTGTCGTATGCGACAAATTGGTTCAACTGTCTATTTGTCGTATGCGACAAATTGGTTCAACTGTCAATTTGTCGTAATTTGTCGTATGCGACAAATTGATTCAACTGCCAATTTGTCGTATGCGACAAAATGGTTCAACTGTCAATTTGTCGTATGCGACAAAATGGTAGTACTGTCAATTTGTCGTTTGCGACAAATTGGTACTACTGTCAATTTGTCGTATGCGACAAATTGGTTCAACTGTCAATTTGTCGTATGCGACAAATTGGTACTACTGTCAATTTGTCGTATACGACAAATTGGTTCAACTGTCAATTTGTCGTATGCGACAAATTGGTTCAACTGTCAATTTGTCGTATGCGACAAAATGGTAGTACTGTCAATTTGTCGTTTGCGACAAATTGGTACTACTGTCAATTTGTCGTATGCGACAAATTGATTCAACTGTCAATTTGTCGTATGCGACAAATTGGTAGTACTGTCAATTTGTCGTATGCGACAAATTGATTCAACTGTCAATTTGCCGTTTGCGACAAATTGGTACTACTGTCAATTTGTCGTATGCGACAAATTGGTTCAACTGTCAATTTGTCGTATGCGACAAATTGGTACTACTGTCAATTTGTCGTATGCGACAAATTGGTTCAACTGTCAATTTGTCGTATGCGACAAATTGGTTCAAATGTCAATTTGTCGTAATTTGTCGTATGCGACAAATTGGTTCAACTGTCAATTTGTCGTATGCGACAAAATGGTTGTACTGTCAATTTGTCGTTTGCGACAAATTGGTACTACTGTCAATTTGTCGTATGCGACAAATTGGTTCAACTGTCAATTTGTCGTATGCGACAAATTGGTACTACTGTCAATTTGTCGTATGCGACAAATTGGTTCAACTGTCTATTTGTCGTATGCGACAAATTGGTTCAACTGTCAATTTGTCGTAATTTGTCGTATGCGACAAATTGATTCAACTGCCAATTTGTCGTATGCGACAAATTGGTTCAACTGTCAATTTGTCGTATGCGACAAAATGGTAGTACTGTCAATTTGTCGTTTGCGACAAATTGGTACTACTGTCAATTTGTCGTATGCGACAAATTGGTTCAACTGTCAATTTGTCGTATGCGACAAATTGGTACTACTGTCAATTTGTCGTATACGACAAATTGGTTCAACTGTCAATTTGTCGTATGCGACAAATTGGTTCAACTGTCAATTTGTCGTATGCGACAAAATGGTAGTACTGTCAATTTGTCGTTTGCGACAAATTGGTACTACTGTCAATTTGTCGTATGCGACAAATTGATTCAACTGTCAATTTGTCGTATGCGACAAATTGGTACTACTGTCAATTTGTCGTATACGACAAATTGGTTCAACTGTCAATTTGTCGTATGCGACAAATTGGTTCAACTGTCATTTTGTCGTATGCGACAAATTGGTAGTACTGTCAATTTGTCGTATGCGACAAATTGGTTCAATTGTCAATTTGTCGTATGCGACAAATTGGTAGTACTGTCAATTTGTCGTATACGACAAATTGATTCAACTGTCAATTTGCCGTTTGCGACAAATTGGTACTACTGTCAATTTGTCGTATGCGACAAATTGGTTCAACTGTCAATTTGTCGTATGCGACAAATTGGTACTACTGTCAATTTGTCGTATGCGACAAATTGGTTCAACTGTCTATTTGTCGTATGCGACAAATTGGTTCAACTGTCAATTTGTCGTAATTTGTCGTATGCGACAAATTGATTCAACTGCCAATTTGTCGTATGCGACAAATTGGTTCAACTGTCAATTTGTCGTATGCGACAAAATGGTAGTACTGTCAATTTGTCGTTTGCGACAAATTGGTACTACTGTCAATTTGTCGTATGCGACAAATTGGTTCAACTGTCAATTTGTCGTATGCGACAAATTGGTACTACTGTCAATTTGTCGTATACGACAAATTGGTTCAACTGTCAATTTGTCGTATGCGACAAATTGGTTCAACTGTCAATTTGTCGTATGCGACAAAATGGTAGTACTGTCAATTTGTCGTTTGCGACAAATTGGTACTACTGTCAATTTGTCGTATGCGACAAATTGATTCAACTGTCAATTTGTCGTATGCGACAAATTGGTACTACTGTCAATTTGTCGTATACGACAAATTGGTTCAACTGTCAATTTGTCGTATGCGACAAATTGGTTCAACTGTCAATTTGTCGTATGCGACAAATTGGTAGTACTGTCAATTTGTCGTATGCGACAAATTGATTCAACTGTCAATTTGCCGTTTGCGACAAATTGGTACTACTGTCAATTTGTCGTATGCGACAAATTGGTTCAACTGTCAATTTGTCGTATGCGACAAATTGGTTCAACTGTCAATTTGTCGTATGCGACAAATTGGTTCAACTGTCAATTTGTCGTAATTTGTCGTATGCGACAAATTGGTTCAACTGTCAATTTGTCGTATGCGACAAATTGGTAGTACTGTCAATTTGTCGTATGCGACAAATTGATTCAACTGTCAATTTGTCGTATGCGACAAATTGGTACTACTGTCAATTTGTCGTATGCGACAAATTGGTTCAACTGTCAATTTGTCGTATGCGACAAATTGGTTCAAATGTCAATTTGTCGTAATTTGTCGTATGCGACAAATTGGTTCAACTGTCAATTTGTCGTATGCGACAAAATGGTAGTACTGTCAATTTGTCGTTTGCGACAAATTGGTACTACTGTCAATTTGTCGTATGCGACAAATTGGTTCAACTGTCAATTTGTCGTATGCGACAAATTGGTACTACTGTCAATTTGTCGTATGCGACAAATTGGTAGTACTGTCAATTTGTCGTATGCGACAAATTGATTCAACTGTCAATTTGCCGTTTGCGACAAATTGGTTCAACTGTCTATTTGTCGTATGCGACAAATTGGTTCAACTGTCAATTTGTCGTAATTTGTCGTATGCGACAAATTGATTCAACTGCCAATTTGTCGTATGCGACAAATTGGTTCAACTGTCAATTTGTCGTATGCGACAAAATGGTAGTACTGTCAATTTGTCGTTTGCGACAAATTGGTACTACTGTCAATTTGTCGTATGCGACAAATTGGTTCAACTGTCAATTTGTCGTATGCGACAAATTGGTACTACTGTCAATTTGTCGTATACGACAAATTGGTTCAACTGTCAATTTGTCGTATGCGACAAATTGGTTCAACTGTCAATTTGTCGTATGCGACAAAATGGTAGTACTGTCAATTTGTCGTTTGCGACAAATTGGTACTACTGTCAATTTGTCGTATGCGACAAATTGATTCAACTGTCAATTTGTCGTATGCGACAAATTGGTACTACTGTCAATTTGTCGTATACGACAAATTGGTTCAACTGTCAATTTGTCGTATGCGACAAATTGGTTCAACTGTCAATTTGTCGTATGCGACAAATTGGTAGTACTGTCAATTTGTCGTATGCGACAAATTGATTCAACTGTCAATTTGCCGTTTGCGACAAATTGGTACTACTGTCAATTTGTCGTATGCGACAAATTGGTTCAACTGTCAATTTGTCGTATGCGACAAATTGGTTCAACTGTCAATTTGTCGTATGCGACAAATTGGTTCAACTGTCAATTTGTCGTAATTTGTCGTATGCGACAAATTGGTTCAACTGTCAATTTGTCGTATGCGACAAATTGGTAGTACTGTCAATTTGTCGTATGCGACAAATTGATTCAACTGTCAATTTGCCGTTTGCGACAAATTGGTACTACTGTCAATTTGTCGTATGCGACAAATTGGTTCAACTGTCAATTTGTCGTATGCGACAAATTGGTACTACTGTCAATTTGTCGTATGCGACAAATTGGTTCAACTGTCTATTTGTCGTATGCGACAAATTGATTCAACTGCCAATTTGTCGTATGCGACAAATTGGTAGTACTGTCAATTTGTCGTATGCGACAAATTGATTCAACTGTCAATTTGCCGTTTGCGACAAATTGGTACTACTGTCAATTTGTCGTATGCGACAAATTGGTTCAACTGTCAATTTGTCGTATGCGACAAATTGGTACTACTGTCAATTTGTCGTATGCGACAAATTGGTTCAACTGTCAATTTGTCGTATGCGACAAATTGGTTCAAATGTCAATTTGTCGTAATTTGTCGTATGCGACAAATTGGTTCAACTGTCAATTTGTCGTATGCGACAAAATGGTAGTACTGTCAATTTGTCGTTTGCGACAAATTGGTACTACTGTCAATTTGTCGTATGCGACAAATTGGTTCAACTGTCAATTTGTCGTATGCGACAAATTGGTACTACTGTCAATTTGTCGTATGCGACAAATTGGTTCAACTGTCAATTTGTCGTATGCGACAAATTGGTTCAAATGTCAATTTGTCGTAATTTGTCGTATGCGACAAATTGGTTCAACTGTCAATTTGTCGTATGCGACAAAATGGTAGTACTGTCAATTTGTCGTTTGCGACAAATTGGTACTACTGTCAATTTGTCGTATGCGACAAATTGGTTCAACTGTCAATTTGTCGTATGCGACAAATTGGTACTACTGTCAATTTGTCGTATACGACAAATTGGTTCAACTGTCAATTTGTCGTATGCGACAAATTGGTTCAACTGTCAATTTGTCGTATGCGACAAAATGGTAGTACTGTCAATTTGTCGCTTGCGACAAATTGGTACTACTGTCAATTTGTCGTATGCGACAAATTGATTCAACTGTCAATTTGTCGTATGCGACAAATTGGTACTACTGTCAATTTGTCGTATACGACAAATTGGTTCAACTGTCAATTTGTCGTATGCGACAAATTGGTTCAACTGTCATTTTGTCGTATGCGACAAATTGGTAGTACTGTCAATTTGTCGTATGCGACAAATTGATTCAACTGTCAATTTGCCGTTTGCGACAAATTGGTACTACTGTCAATTTGTCGTATGCGACAAATTGGTTCAACTGTCAATTTGTCGTATGCGACAAATTGGTACTACTGTCAATTTGTCGTATGCGACAAATTGGTTCAACTGTCTATTTGTCGTATGCGACAAATTGGTTCAACTGTCAATTTGTCGTAATTTGTCGTATGCGACAAATTGATTCAACTGCCAATTTGTCGTATGCGACAAATTGGTTCAACTGTCAATTTGTCGTATGCGACAAAATGGTAGTACTGTCAATTTGTCGTTTGCGACAAATTGGTACTACTGTCAATTTGTCGTATGCGACAAATTGGTTCAACTGTCAATTTGTCGTATGCGACAAATTGGTACTACTGTCAATTTGTCGTATACGACAAATTGGTTCAACTGTCAATTTGTCGTATGCGACAAATTGGTTCAACTGTCAATTTGTCGTATGCGACAAAATGGTAGTACTGTCAATTTGTCGTTTGCGACAAATTGGTACTACTGTCAATTTGTCGTATGCGACAAATTGATTCAACTGTCAATTTGTCGTATGCGACAAATTGGTACTACTGTCAATTTGTCGTATACGACAAATTGGTTCAACTGTCAATTTGTCGTATGCGACAAATTGGTTCAACTGTCAATTTGTCGTATGCGACAAATTGGTAGTACTGTCAATTTGTCGTATGCGACAAATTGATTCAACTGTCAATTTGCCGTTTGCGACAAATTGGTACTACTGTCAATTTGTCGTATGCGACAAATTGGTTCAACTGTCAATTTGTCGTATGCGACAAATTGGTTCAACTGTCAATTTGTCGTATGCGACAAATTGGTTCAACTGTCAATTTGTCGTAATTTGTCGTATGCGACAAATTGGTTCAACTGTCAATTTGTCGTATGCGACAAATTGGTAGTACTGTCAATTTGTCGTATGCGACAAATTGATTCAACTGTCAATTTGCCGTTTGCGACAAATTGGTACTACTGTCAATTTGTCGTATGCGACAAATTGGTTCAACTGTCAATTTGTCGTATGCGACAAATTGGTACTACTGTCAATTTGTCGTATGCGACAAATTGGTTCAACTGTCTATTTGTCGTATGCGACAAATTGATTCAACTGCCAATTTGTCGTATGCGACAAATTGGTACTACTGTCAATTTGTCGTATGCGACAAATTGGTTCAACTGTCAATTTGTCGTATGCGACAAATTGGTACTACTGTCAATTTGTCGTATACGACAAATTGGTTCAACTGTCAATTTGTCGTATGCGACAAATTGGTTCAACTGTCAATTTGTCGTATGCGACAAAATGGTAGTACTGTCAATTTGTCGCTTGCGACAAATTGGTACTACTGTCAATTTGTCGTATGCGACAAATTGATTCAACTGTCAATTTGTCGTATGCGACAAATTGGTACTACTGTCAATTTGTCGTATACGACAAATTGGTTCAACTGTCAATTTGTCGTATGCGACAAATTGGTTCAACTGTCATTTTGTCGTATGCGACAAATTGGTAGTACTGTCAATTTGTCGTATGCGACAAATTGGTTCAACTGTCAATTTGTCGTATGCGACAAATTGGTAGTACTGTCAATTTGTCGTATGCGACAAATTGATTCAACTGTCAATTTGCCGTTTGCGACAAATTGGTACTACTGTCAATTTGTCGTATGCGACAAATTGGTTCAACTGTCAATTTGTCGTATGCGACAAATTGGTACTACTGTCAATTTGTCGTATGCGACAAATTGGTTCAACTGTCTATTTGTCGTATGCGACAAATTGGTTCAACTGTCAATTTGTCGTAATTTGTCGTATGCGACAAATTGATTCAACTGCCAATTTGTCGTATGCGACAAATTGGTTCAACTGTCAATTTGTCGTATGCGACAAAATGGTAGTACTGTCAATTTGTCGTTTGCGACAAATTGGTACTACTGTCAATTTGTCGTATGCGACAAATTGGTTCAACTGTCAATTTGTCGTATGCGACAAATTGGTACTACTGTCAATTTGTCGTATACGACAAATTGGTTCAACTGTCAATTTGTCGTATGCGACAAATTGGTTCAACTGTCAATTTGTCGTATGCGACAAAATGGTAGTACTGTCAATTTGTCGTTTGCGACAAATTGGTACTACTGTCAATTTGTCGTATGCGACAAATTGATTCAACTGTCAATTTGTCGTATGCGACAAATTGGTACTACTGTCAATTTGTCGTATACGACAAATTGGTTCAACTGTCAATTTGTCGTATGCGACAAATTGGTTCAACTGTCAATTTGTCGTATGCGACAAATTGGTAGTACTGTCAATTTGTCGTATGCGACAAATTGATTCAACTGTCAATTTGCCGTTTGCGACAAATTGGTACTACTGTCAATTTGTCGTATGCGACAAATTGGTTCAACTGTCAATTTGTCGTATGCGACAAATTGGTTCAACTGTCAATTTGTCGTATGCGACAAATTGGTTCAACTGTCAATTTGTCGTAATTTGTCGTATGCGACAAATTGGTTCAACTGTCAATTTGTTGTATGCGACAAATTGGTAGTACTGTCAATTTGTCGTATGCGACAAATTGATTCAACTGTCAATTTGCCGTTTGCGACAAATTGGTACTACTGTCAATTTGTCGTATGCGACAAATTGGTTCAACTGTCAATTTGTCGTATGCGACAAATTGGTACTACTGTCAATTTGTCGTATGCGACAAATTGGTTCAACTGTCAATTTGTCGTATGCGACAAATTGGTTCAACTGTCAATTTGTCGTAATTTGTCGTATGCGACAAATTGGTTCAACTGTCAATTTGTCGTATGCGACAAAATGGTAGTACTGTCAATTTGTCGCTTGCGACAAATTGGTACTACTGTCAATTTGTCGTATGCGACAAATTGATTCAACTGTCAATTTGTCGTATGCGACAAATTGGTACTACTGTCAATTTGTCGTATACGACAAATTGGTTCAACTGTCAATTTGTCGTATGCGACAAATTGGTTCAACTGTCATTTTGTCGTATGCGACAAATTGGTAGTACTGTCAATTTGTCGTATGCGACAAATTGGTTCAACTGTCAATTTGTCGTATGCGACAAATTGGTAGTACTGTCAATTTGTCGTATGCGACAAATTGATTCAACTGTCAATTTGCCGTTTGCGACAAATTGGTACTACTGTCAATTTGTCGTATGCGACAAATTGGTTCAACTGTCAATTTGTCGTATGCGACAAATTGGTACTACTGTCAATTTGTCGTATGCGACAAATTGGTTCAACTGTCTATTTGTCGTATGCGACAAATTGGTTCAACTGTCAATTTGTCGTAATTTGTCGTATGCGACAAATTGATTCAACTGCCAATTTGTCGTATGCGACAAATTGGTTCAACTGTCAATTTGTCGTATGCGACAAAATGGTAGTACTGTCAATTTGTCGTTTGCGACAAATTGGTACTACTGTCAATTTGTCGTATGCGACAAATTGGTTCAACTGTCAATTTGTCGTATGCGACAAATTGGTACTACTGTCAATTTGTCGTATACGACAAATTGGTTCAACTGTCAATTTGTCGTATGCGACAAATTGGTTCAACTGTGAATTTGTCGTATGCGACAAAATGGTAGTACTGTCAATTTGTCGTTTGCGACAAATTGGTACTACTGTCAATTTGTCGTATGCGACAAATTGATTCAACTGTCAATTTGTCGTATGCGACAAATTGGTACTACTGTCAATTTGTCGTATACGACAAATTGGTTCAACTGTCAATTTGTCGTATGCGACAAATTGGTTCAACTGTCAATTTGTCGTATGCGACAAATTGGTAGTACTGTCAATTTGTCGTATGCGACAAATTGATTCAACTGTCAATTTGCCGTTTGCGACAAATTGGTACTACTGTCAATTTGTCGTATGCGACAAATTGGTTCAACTGTCAATTTGTCGTATGCGACAAATTGGTTCAACTGTCAATTTGTCGTATGCGACAAATTGGTTCAACTGTCAATTTGTCGTAATTTGTCGTATGCGACAAATTGGTTCAACTGTCAATTTGTTGTATGCGACAAATTGGTAGTACTGTCAATTTGTCGTATGCGACAAATTGATTCAACTGTCAATTTGCCGTTTGCGACAAATTGGTACTACTGTCAATTTGTCGTATGCGACAAATTGGTTCAACTGTCAATTTGTCGTATGCGACAAATTGGTACTACTGTCAATTTGTCGTATGCGACAAATTGGTTCAACTGTCAATTTGTCGTATGCGACAAATTGGTTCAACTGTCAATTTGTCGTAATTTGTCGTATGCGACAAATTGGTTCAACTGTCAATTTGTCGTATGCGACAAAATGGTAGTACTGTCAATTTGTCGTTTGCGACAAATTGGTACTACTGTCAATTTGTCGTATGCGACAAATTGGTTCAACTGTCAATTTGTCGTATGCGACAAATTGGTACTACTGTCAATTTGTCGTATACGACAAATTGGTTCAACTGTCAATTTGTCGTATGCGACAAATTGGTTCAACTGTCAATTTGTCGTATGCGACAAAATGGTAGTACTGTCAATTTGTCGCTTGCGACAAATTGGTACTACTGTCAATTTGTCGTATGCGACAAATTGATTCAACTGTCAATTTGTCGTATGCGACAAATTGGTACTACTGTCAATTTGTCGTATACGACAAATTGGTTCAACTGTCAATTTGTCGTGTGCGACAAATTGGTTCAACTGTCAATTTGTCGTATGCGACAAATTGGTAGTACTGTCAATTTGTCGTATGCGACAAATTGGTTCAACTGTCAATTTGTCGTATGCGACAAATTGGTAGTACTGTCAATTTGTCGTATGCGACAAATTGATTCAACTGTCAATTTGCCGTTTGCGACAAATTGGTACTACTGTCAATTTGTCGTATGCGACAAATTGGTTCAACTGTCAATTTGTCGTATGCGACAAATTGGTACTACTGTCAATTTGTCGTATGCGACAAATTGGTTCAACTGTCAATTTGTCGTATGCGACAAATTGGTTCAACTGTCAATTTGTCGTAATTTGTCGTATGCGACAAATTGATTCAACTGCCAATTTGTCGTATGCGACAAATTGGTTCAACTGTCAATTTGTCGTATGCGACAAAATGGTAGTACTGTCAATTTGTCGTTTGCGACAAATTGGTACTACTGTCAATTTGTCGTATGCGACAAATTGGTTCAACTGTCAATTTGTCGTATGCGACAAATTGGTACTACTGTCAATTTGTCGTATGCGACAAATTGGTTCAACTGTCAATTTGTCGTATGCGACAAATTGGTTCAACTGTCAATTTGTCGTATGCGACAAAATGGTAGTACTGTCAATTTGTCGTTTGCGACAAATTGGTACTACTGTCAATTTGTCGTATGCGACAAATTGATTCAACTGTCAATTTGTCGTATGCAACAAATTGGTACTACTGTCAATTTGTCGTTTACGACAAATTGGTTCAACTGTCAATTTGTCGTATGCGACAAATTGGTTCAACTGTCAATTTGTCGTATGCGACAAATTGGTAGTACTGTCAATTTGTCGTATGCGACAAATTGATTCAACTGTCAATTTGCCGTTTGCGACAAATTGGTACTACTGTCAATTTGTCGTATGCGACAAATTGGTTCAACTGTCAATTTGTCGTATGTGACAAATTGGTACTACTGTCAATATGTCGTTTGCGACAAATTGGTTCAACTGTCAATTTGTCGTATGCGACAAATTGGTTCAACTGTCAATTTGTCGTATGCGACAAATTGATTCAACTGTCAATTTGTCGTATGCGACAACTTGGTTCAACTGTCAATTTGTCGTTTGCGAAAAATTGGTACTACTGTCAATTTGTCGTATGCGACAAATTGACTCAACTGTCAATTTGTCGTATGCGACAAATTGGTTCAACTGTCAATTTGTCGTTTGCGACAAATTGGTACTACTGTCAATTTGTCGTATGCGACAAATTGGTTCAACTGTCAATTTGTCGTATGCGACAAATTGGTTCAACTGTCAATTTGTCGTATGCGACAAATTGGTTCAACTGTCAATTTGTCGTAGGCGACAAATTGGTTCAACTGTCAATTTGTCGTAGGCGACAATATGATTCGACTGTCAATTTGTCGTATGCGACAAATTGGTTCAACTGTCAATTTGTCGTAAGCGACAAATTGGTACTACTGTCAATTTGTCGTATGCGACAAATTGGTACTACTGTCAATTTGTCGTATGCGACAAATTGGTACTACTGTCAATTTGTCGTATGCGACAAATTGGTTCAACTGTCAATTTGTCGTATGCGACAAATTGGTACTACTGTCAATTTGTCGTATGCGACAAATTGGTTCAACTGTCAATTTGTCGTATGCGACAAATTGGTACTACTGTCAATTTGTCTTATGCGACAAATTGGTTCAACTGTCAACTTGTCGTATGCGACAAATTGGTTCAACTGTCAATTTGTCGTATGCGACAAATTGGTTCAACTGTCAATTTGTCGTATGCGACAAATTGGTTCAACTGTCAATTTGTCGTATGCGACAATATGATTCGACTGTCAATTTGTCGTATGCGACAAATTGGTTCAACTGTCAATTTGTCGTATGCGACAAATTGGTACTACTGTCAATTTGTCGTATGCGACAAATTGGTTCAACTGTCAACTTGTCGTATGCGACAAATTGATTCAACTGTCAATTTGCCGTAAGCGACAAATTGGTTCAACTGTCAATTTGTCGTAATTTGTCGTATGCGACAAATTGATTCAACTGCCAATTTGTCGTATGCGACAAATTGGTTTAACTGTCATGTTGTCGTATGCGACAAATTGGTTCAACTGTCAATTTGTCGTATGCGACAAATTGGTACTACTGTCAATTTGTCGTATGCGACAAATCGGTTCAACTGTCAATTTGTCGTATGCGACAAATTGATTCAACTGTCAATTTGTCGTATGCGACAAATTGGTTCAACTGTCAATTTGTCGTTTGCGACAAATTGGTACTACTGTCAATTTGTCGTATGCGACAAATTGGTTCAACTGTCAATTTGTCGTATGCGACAAATTGGTTCAACTGTCAATTTGTCGTATGCGACAAATTGGTTCAACTGTCAATTTGTCGTATGCGACAAATTGGTTCAACTGTCAATTTGTCGTATGCGACAATATGATTCGACTGTCAATTTATCGTATGCGACAAAATGATTCAACTGTCAATTTGTCGCATGCGACAAATTGGTTCAACTGTCAATTTGTCGCATGCGACAAATTACGACAAATTGACAGTTGAACCAATTTGTCGCATACGACAAATTGACAGTTGAACCAATTTGTCGCATACGACAAATTGACAGTAGTACCAATTTGTCGCATACGACAAATTGACAGTTGAACCAATTTGTCGCATACGACAAATTGACAGTAGTACCAATTTGTCGCAAACAGCAAATTGACAGTTGAATCAATTTGTCGCATACGACAAATTGACAGTACTATCAATTTGTCGCATACGACAAATTGACAGTTGAATTAATTTGTCGCATACGACAAATTGACAGTTGAACCAATTTGTCGTATACGACAAATTGACAGTAGTACCAATTTGTCGCATACGACAAATTGACAATTGAACCAAATTGTCGCATGCGACAAATTGACAGTTGAATCAATTTGTCGCATACGATAAATTGACAGTTGAATCAATCTGTCGCATACGACAGATTGACAGTTGAACCAATTTGTCGCATACGACAAATTGACAGTAGTACCAATTTGTCGCAAACGACAAATTGACAGTTGAACCAATTTGTCGCATACGACAAATTGACAGTTGAATCAATTTGTCGCATACGACAAATTGACAGTAGTACCAATTTGTCGCAAACGACAAATTGACAGTACTACCAATTTGTCGCATACGACAAATTGACAGTTAAACCAATTTGTCGCATACGACAAATTGGCAGTTGAATCAATTTGTCGCATACGACAAATTACGACAAATTGACAGTTGAACCAATGTGCCGCATACGACAAATTGACTGTTGAACCAATTTGTCGCATACGACAAATTGACAGTTGAACCAATTTGTCGCATACGACAAATTGACAGTAGTACCAATTTGTCGCATACGACAAATTGACAGTTGAACCAATTTGTCGCATACGACAAATTGACAGTAGTACCAATTTGTCGCATACGACAAATTGACAGTTGAACCAACTTGTCGCATACGACAAATTGACAGTAGTACCAGTTTGTCGCAAACGGCAAATTGACAGTTGAATCAGTTTGTCGCATACGACAAATTGACAGTACTACCAATTTGTCGCATACGACAAATTGACAGTTGAACCAATTTGTCGCACACGACAAATTGACAGTTGAACCAATTTGTCGCATACGACAAATTGACAGTAGTACCAATTTGTCGCATACGACAAATTGAGAGTTGAACCAAATTGTCGCATACGACAAATTGACAGTAGCACCATTTTGTCGCATACGACAAATTGACAGTTGAATCAATTTGTCGCATACGACAAATTGACAGTTAAACCAATTTGTCGCATACGACAAATTACGACAAATTGACAGTTGAACCAATTTGTCGCATACGACAAATTGGCAGTTAAATCAATTTGTCGCATACGACAAATTACGACAAGTTGACAGTTGAACCAATTTGTCGCATACACTGCGTGCAATAAATATAGGTCCACCCCAAATTTTGACAATTTCTTGAAATCGGCCGAACCTATGGAATCGGGACCTAGCCCAATGAATTCCTCGTGCCAGAAAACGGTCGGACACTCGGAGACAGAAATTCTAATTTCCATATGCAAATGTTATGCTAAAATACTCAAAAACTGGTGTGCAAAAAGTATAGGTCCACTATTGAAAACAACTGTTTATTAACGATAAAACACGCTTAATAGTCGACGGCAGCACCATGACGGGCAACCACATCCGTGAGACGGTGAGGAAGAGAATGAGCCAGCTTCTGGAGCACCAGAGGGTCCAGATTCTGCCAAGCGTTCTCAATGGCAGTTTTGAGCGTTGCAACATCAGCGAACTGTCTTCCATTCTCATAAACGGCTCGGGAAAGGATAGACCAAACATTCTCAATCGGATTGAGATCAGGCGAGCAGGCCGGCCACTTCATAACCGGGATGTTGTGTCCGGCAAGCCACTGAGAAGTTGAGCGACTGGCGTGAATGGGAGCATTGTCCTGCATGAAGGTGTACTGGAGCGGAGCGGTGGCCAGGAACGGAAGGAGATTGACTCTCAGAACGGTCTGATAATCCACAGAAGTCATTTTAGACGATACAAAGTCCAGAGAGACGGTTCCATTTGCAGTAAAGGCCGCCCAACACATTACATTCCCTCCTCCAAAACCTCTCCGGGAAAACGTCTGCGGATCCTTCCGGAGGTCTCTCCAATATCCTCTGTCTCCATCGGGACCATCAAGCGAAAACTTCTTTTCGTCAGACCAAATGATCTGGAACGCCCAATGAGGATAGACAGTGAATCGAAATACCGTATTCCAGTCTGTCTGTTGAGTGAGATGATGCCTTGCAAACGTAAGGCGAGAAGTCTTGTGAGTCTGCTTCAGATTTGGAGCCATCCTCATTTTCCTCCTGATGATATTGCCAGTCCTTTTAAGAGAGTTCTTAACAGTGTTCTTGCATACTTGCAGTCCCAGGTTGCTAGCCACTTTGAGGAGAGTCACAGAATTGTTTGAGGCCTGTCTTTGAATAGCCCTGTCGATTTTCCTCCTGATTTTCCTCCATTTTCCTCCTGATGATATTGCCAGTCCTTTTAAGAGAGTTCTTAACAGTGTTCTTGCATACTTGCAGTCCCAGGTTGCTAGCCACTTTGAGGAGAGTCACAGAATTGTTTGAGGCCTGTCTTTGAATAGCCCTGTCGTCGCGACGCGTGAGCTTCCTTGGGCGGCCGGTACGGGTACGGGTTCCATACACAGCAGGATTTTTCAAGAAAAGGTTGATTACGTTGTGACTTCGTCCAATCCGGGAGGCGATCTCCCTGTTCGAAAGTCCAGCGTCGGCATAGGCAGAAATCGTGGATTTCTCGGCTTCGGACAGCTGCATTCCACGGGGCATGGAGGAAGAATGAGAAAAATGAGTTTTACAACCGTTTTAACCTTTTTGAAATTTTGGAATTCCATTCTAAACTAAGCTTTTCTGCGGTTTTCAATAGTGGACCTATACTTTTTGCACACCAGTTTTTGAGTATTTTAGCATAACATTTGCATATGGAAATTAGAATTTCTGTCTCCGAGTGTCCGACCGTTTTCTGGCACGAGGAATTCATTGGGCTAGGTCCCGATTCCATAGGTTCGGCCGATTTCAAGAAATTGTCAAAATTTGGGGTGGACCTATATTTATTGCACGCAGTGTACGACAAATTGACAGTTGAATCAATTTGTCGCATACGACAAATTGACAGTTGAACCAATTTGTCGCATACGACAAATTGACCGTAGTACCAATTTGTCGCATACGACAAATTGACAGGTGAATCAATTTGTCGCATACGACAAATTGACAGTTGAACCAATTTGTCGCATGCGACAAATTGACAGTTGAATCAATTTGTTGCATACGATAAATTGACAGCTGAATCAATTTGTCGCATACGACAAATTGACAGTTGAACCAATTTGTCGCATACGACAAATTGACAGTTGAACCAATTTGTCGCAAACGACAAATTGACAGTACTACCAATTTGTCGCATACGACAAATTGACAGTTAAACCAATTTGTCGCATACGACAAATTGGCAGTTGAATCAATTTGTCGCATACGACAAATTACGACAAATTGACAGTTGAACCAATGTGCCGCATACGACAAATTGACTGTTGAACCAATTTGTCGCATACGACAAATTGACAGTTGAACCAATTTGTCGCATACGACAAATTGACAGTAGTACCAATTTGTCGCATACGACAAATTGACAGTTGAACCAATTTGTCGCATACGACAAATTGACAGTAGTACCAATTTGTCGCATACGACAAATTGACAGTTGAACCAACTTGTCGCATACGACAAATTGACAGTAGTACCAGTTTGTCGCAAACGGCAAATTGACAGTTGAATCAATTTGTCGCATACGACAAATTGACAGTACTACCAATTTGTCGCATACGACAAATTGACAGTTGAACCAATTTGTCGCACACGACAAATTGACAGTTGAACCAATTTGTCGCATACGACAAATTGACAGTAGTACCAATTTGTCGCATACGACAAATTGAGAGTTGAACCAAATTGTCGCATACGACAAATTGACAGTAGCACCATTTTGTCGCATACGACAAATTGACAGTTGAATCAATTTGTCGCATACGACAAATTGACAGTTAAACCAATTTGTCGCATACGACAAATTACGACAAATTGACAGTTGAACCAATTTGTCGCATACGACAAATTGGCAGTTAAATCAATTTGTCGCATACGACAAATTACGACAAATTGACAGTTGAACCAATTTGTCGCATACGACAAATTGACAGTTGAATCAATTTGTCGCATACGACAAATTGACAGTTGAACCAATTTGTCGCATACGACAAATTGACCGTAGTACCAATTTGTCGCATACGACAAATTGACAGGTGAATCAATTTGTCGCATACGACAAATTGACAGTTGAACCAATTTGTCGCATGCGACAAATTGACAGTTGAATCAATTTGTTGCATACGATAAATTGACAGCTGAATCAATTTGTCGCATACGACAAATTGACAGTTGAACCAATTTGTCGCATACGACAAATTGACAGTTGAACCAATTTGTCGCATACGACAAATTGACAGTAGTACCAATTGGTCGCAAACGACAAATTGACAGTACTACCATTTTGTCGCATACGACAATTTGACAGTTGAACCAATTTGTCGCACACGACAAATTGGCAGTTGAATCAATTTGTCGCATACGACAAATTACGACAAATTGACAGTTGAACCAATTTGTCGCATACGACAAATTGACAGTTGAACCAATTTGTCGCATACGACAAATTGACAGTAGTACCAATTTGTCGCATACGACAAATTGACAGTTGAACCAATTTGTCGCATACGACAAATTGACAGTAGTACCAATTTGTCGCAAACGGCAAATTGACAGTTGAATCAATTTGTCGCATACGACAAATTGACAGTTAAACCAATTTGTCGCATACGACAAATTGGCAGTTGAATCAATTTGTCGCATACGACAAATTACGACAAATTGACAGTTGAACCAATTTGTCGCATACGACAAATTGACAGTTGAATCAATTTGTCGCATACGACAAATTGACAGTTGAACCAATTTGTCGCATACGACAAATTGACAGTAGTACCAATTTGTCGCATACGACAAATTGACAGGTGAATCAATTTGTCGCATACGAGAAGTTGACAGTAGTACCAGTTTGTCGCAAACGGCAAATTGACAGTTGAATCAATTTGTCGCATACGACAAATTGAAAGTACTACCAATTTGTCGCATACGACAAATTGACAGTTGAACCAATTTGTCGCACACGACAAATTGACAGTAGTACCAATTTGTCGCATACGACAAATTGACAGGTGAATCAATTTGTCGCAAACGACAAATTGACAGTAGTACCAATTTGTCGCATACGACAAATTGACAGGTGAATCAATTTGTCGCATACGACAAATTGACAGTTGAACCAATTTGTCGCATGCGACAAATTGACAGTTGAATCAATTTGTTGCATACGATAAATTGACAGCTGAATCAATTTGTCGCATACGACAAATTGACAGTTGAACCAATTTGTCGCATACGACAAATTGACAGTTGAACCAATTTGTCGCATACGACAAATTGACAGTAGTACCAATTGGTCGCAAACGACAAATTGACAGTACTACCATTTTGTCGCATACGACAATTTGACAGTTGAACCAATTTGTCGCATACGACAAATTGGCAGTTGAATCAATTTGTCGCATACGACAAATTACGACAAATTGACAGTTGAACCAATTTGTCGCATACGACAAATTGACAGTTGAACCAATTTGTCGCATACGACAAATTGACAGTAGTACCAATTTGTCGCATACGACAAATTGAGAGTTGAACCAAATTGTCGCATACGACAAATTGACAGTAGCACCAATTTGTCGCATACGACAAATTGACAGTTGAATCAATTTGTCGCATACGACAAATTGACAGTTAAACCAATTTGTCGCATACGACAAATTGGCAGTTAAATCAATTTGTCGCATACGACAAATTACGACAAATTGACAGTTGAACCAATTTGTCGCATACGACAAATTGACAGTTGAATCAATTTGTCGCATACGACAAATTGACAGTTGAACCAATTTGTCGCATACGACAAATTGACCGTAGTACCAATTTGTCGCATACGACAAATTGACAGGTGAATCAATTTGTCGCATACGACAAATTGACAGTTGAACCAATTTGTCGCAAGTGACAAATTGACAGTTGAATCAATTTGTTGCATACGATAAATTGACAGCTGAATCAATTTGTCGCATACGACAAATTGACAGTTGAACCAATTTGTCGCATACGACAAATTGACAGTTGAACCAATTTGTCGCATACGACAAATTGACAGTAGTACCAATTGGTCGCAAACGACAAATTGACAGTACTACCATTTTGTCGCATACGACAATTTGACAGTTGAACCAATTTGTCGCACACGACAAATTGGCAGTTGAATCAATTTGTCGCATACGACAAATTACGACAAATTGACAGTTGAACCAATTTGTCGCATACGACAAATTGACAGTTGAACCAATTTGTCGCATACGACAAATTGACAGTAGTACCAATTTGTCGCATACGACAAATTGACAGTTGAACAAATTTGTCGCATACGACAAATTGACAGTAGTACCAATTTGTCGCAAACGGCAAATTGACAGTTGAATCAATTTGTCGCATACGACAAATTGACAGTTAAACCAATTTGTCGCATACGACAAATTGGCAGTTGAATCAATTTGTCGCATACGACAAATTACGACAAATTGACAGTTGAACCAATTTGTCGCATACGACAAATTGACAGTTGAATCAATTTGTCGCATACGACAAATTGACAGTTGAACCAATTTGTCGCATACGACAAATTGACAGTAGTACCAATTTGTCGCATACGACAAATTGACAGGTGAATCAATTTGTCGCATACGAGAAATTGACAGTAGTACCAGTTTGTCGCAAACGGCAAATTGACAGTTGAATCAATTTGTCGCATACGACAAATTGACAGTACTACCAATTTGTCGCATACGACAAATTGACAGTTGAACCAATTTGTCGCACACGACAAATTGACAGTAGTACCAATTTGTCGCATACGACAAATTGACAGGTGAATCAATTTGTCGCAAACGACAAATTGACAGTAGTACCAATTTGTCGCATACGACAAATTGACAGGTGAATCAATTTGTCGCATACGACAAATTGACAGTTGAATCAATTTGTTGCATACGATAAATTGACAGCTGAATCAATTTGTCGCATACGACAAATTGACAGTTGAACCAATTTGTCGCATACGACAAATTGACAGTTGAACCAATTTGTCGCATACGACAAATTGACAGTAGTACCAATTGGTCGCAAACGACAAATTGACAGTACTACCATTTTGTCGCATACGACAATTTGACAGTTGAACCAATTTGTCGCATACGACAAATTGGCAGTTGAATCAATTTGTCGCATACGACAAATTACGACAAATTGACAGTTGAACCAATTTGTCGCATACGACAAATTGACAGTTGAACCAATTTGTCGCATACGACAAATTGACAGTAGTACCAATTTGTCGCTTACGACAAATTGACAGTTGAACCAATTTGTCGCATACGACAAATTGACAGTAGTACCAATTTGTCGCAAACGGCAAATTGACAGTTGAATCAATTTGTCGCATACGACAAATTGACAGTTAAACCAATTTGTCGCATACGACAATTTGGCAGTTGAATCAATTTGTCGCATACGACAAATTACGACAAATTGACAGTTGAACCAATTTGTCGCATACGACAAATTGACAGTAGTACCAATTTGTCGCATACGACAAATTGAGAGTTGAACCAAATTGTCGCATACGACAAATTGACAGTAGTACCAATTTGTCGCATACGACAAATTGACAGGTGAATCAATTTGTCGCATACGACAAATTGACAGTAGTACCAGTTTGTCGCAAACGGCAAATTGACAGTTGAATCAATTTGTCGCATACGACAAATTGACAGTACTACCAATTTGTCGCATACGACAAATTGACAGTTGAACCAATTTGTCGCACACGACAAATTGACAGTAGTACCAATTTGTCGCATACGACAAATTGACAGGTGAATCAATTTGTCGCAAACGACAAATTGACAGTACTACCAATTTGTCGCATACGACAAATTGACAGTTGAACCAATTTGTCGCATACGACAAATTGGCAGTTGAATCAATTTGTCGCATACGACAAATTACGACAAATTGACAGTTGAACCAATGTGTCGCATACGACAAATTGACTGTTGAACCAATTTGTCGCATACGACAAATTGACAGTTGAACCAATTTGTCGCATACGACAAATTGACAGTAGTACCAATTTGTCGCATACGACAAATTGACAGTTGAACCAATTTGTCGCATACGACAAATTGACAGTAGTACCAATTTGTCGCACACGACAAATTGACAGTTGAACCAATTTGTCGCATACGACAAATTGACAGTAGTACCAGTTTGTCGCAAACGGCAAATTGACAGTTGAATCAATTTGTCGCATACGACAAATTGACAGTACTACCAATTTGTCGCATACGACAAATTGACAGTTGAACCAATTTGTCGCACACGACAAATTGACAGTTGAACCAATTTGTCGCATACGACAAATTGACAGTAGTACCAATTTGTCGCATACGACAAATTGAGAGTTGAACCAAATTGTCGCATACGACAAATTGACAGTAGCACCAATTTGTCGCATACGACAAATTGACAGTTGAATCAATTTGTCGCATACGACAAATTGACAGTTAAACCAATTTGTCGCATACGACAAATTGGCAGTTAAATCAATTTGTCGCATACGACAAATTACGACAAATTGACAGTTGAACCAATTTGTCGCATACGACAAATTGACAGTTGAATCAATTTGTCGCAAACAACAAATTGACAGTTGAACCAATTTGTCGCATACGACAAATTGACAGTAGTACCAATTTGTCGCATACGACAAATTGACAGGTGAATCAATTTGTCGCATACGACAAATTGACAGTTGAACCAATTTGTCGCATGCGACAAATTGACAGTTGAATCAATTTGTTGCATACGATAAATTGACAGCTGAATCATTTTGTCGCATACGACAAATTGACAGTTGAACCAATTTGTCGCATACGACAAATTGACAGTTGAACCAATTTGTCGCATACGACAAATTGACAGTAGTACCAATTTGTCGCATACGACAAATTGACAGTTGAACCAATTTGTCGCATACGACAAATTGACAGTAGTACCAATTTGTCGCAAACGGCAAATTGACAGTTGAATCAATTTGTCGCATACGACAAATTGACAGTTAAACCAATTTGTCGCATACGACAAATTGGCAGTTGAATCAATTTGTCGCATACGACAAATTATGACAAATTGACAGTTGAACCAATTTGTCGCATACGACAAATTGACAGTTGAATCAATTTGTCGCATACGACAAATTGACAGTTGAACCAATTTGTCGCATACGACAAATTGACTGTAGTACCAATTTGTCGCATACGACAAATTGACAGGTGAATCAATTTGTCGCATACGACAAATTGACAGTAGTACCAGTTTGTCGCAAACGGCAAATTGACAGTTGAATCAATTTGTCGCATACGACAAATTGACAGTTGAACCAATTTGTCGCATACGACAAATTGACAGTAGTACCAATTTGTCGCATACGACAAATTAAGAGTTGAACCAAATTGTCGCATACGACAAATTGACAGTAGCACCAATTTGTCGCATACGACAAATTGACAGTTGAATCAATTTGTCGCATACGACAAATTGACAGTTAAACCAATTTGTCGCATACGACAAGTTGACAGTTGAACCAATTTGTCGCATACGACAAATTGACAGTAGTACCAATTTGTCGCATACGACAAATTGACAGTTGAACCAATTTGTCGCATACGACAAA
Source organism: Oscheius myriophilus (assembly GCA_964057215.1). Classification (NCBI taxonomy): domain Eukaryota; kingdom Metazoa; phylum Nematoda; class Chromadorea; order Rhabditida; family Rhabditidae; genus Oscheius; species Oscheius myriophilus. The sequence goes on from OZ059904.1 coordinate 7,647,996, forward strand.
TTGACAGTTGAATCAATTTGTCGCATACGACAAATTGACAGTTGAACCAATTTGTCGCTTACGACAAATTGACAGTAGTACCAATTTGTCGCAAACGACAAATTGACAGTTGAACCATTTTGTCGCATACGACAAATTGACAGTTGAATCAATTTGTCGCATACGACAAATTGACAGTAGTACCAATTTGTCGCAAACGACAAATTGACAGTACTACCAATTTGTCGCATACGACAAATTGACAGTTGAACCAATTTGTCGCATACGACAAATTGGCAGTTGAATCAATTTGTCGCATACGACAAATTACGACAAATTGACAGTTGAACCAATTTGTCGCATACGACAAATTGACAGTACTACCAATTTGTCGCATACGACAAATTGACAGTTGAACCAATTTGTCGCACACGACAAATTGACAGTTGAACCAATTTGTCGCATACGACAAATTGACAGTAGTACCAATTTGTCGCATACGACAAATTGAGAGTTGAACCAAATTGTCGCATACGACAAATTGACAGTAGCACCAATTTGTCGCATACGACAAATTGACAGTTGAATCAATTTGTCGCATACGACAAATTGACAGTACTACCAATTTGTCGCATACGACAAATTGACAGTTGAACCAATTTGTCGCACACGACAAATTGACAGTAGTACCAATTTGTCGCATACGACAAATTGAGAGTTGAACCAAATTGTCGCATACGACAAATTGACAGTAGCACCAATTTGTCGCATACGACAAATTGACAGTTGAATCAATTTGTCGCATACGACAAATTGACAGTTAAACCAATTTGTCGCATACGACAAATTGGCAGTTAAATCAATTTGTCGCATACGACAAATTACGACAAATTGACAGTTGAACCAATTTGTCGCATACGACAAATTGACAGTTGAATCAATTTGTCGCAAACAACAAATTGACAGTTGAACCAATTTGTCGCATACGACAAATTGACAGTAGTACCAATTTGTCGCATACGACAAATTGACAGGTGAATCAATTTGTCGCATACGACAAATTGACAGTTGAACCAATTTGTCGCATGCGACAAATTGACAGTTGAATCAATTTGTTGCATACGATAAATTGACAGCTGAATCACTTTGTCGCATACGACAAATTGACAGTTGAACCAATTTGTCGCATACGACAAATTGACAGTTGAACCAATTTGTCGCATACGACAAATTGACAGTAGTACCAATTTGTCGCATACGACAAATTGACAGTTGAACCAATTTGTCGCATACGACAAATTGACAGTAGTACCAATTTGTCGCAAACGGCAAATTGACAGTTGAATCAATTTGTCGCATACGACAAATTGACAGTTGAACCAATTTGTCGCATACGACAAATTGACAGTAGTACCAATTTGTCGCATACGACAAATTGACAGTTGAACAAATTTGTCGCATACGACAAATTGACAGTAGTACCAATTTGTCGCAAACGGCAAATTGACAGTTGAATCAATTTGTCGCATACGACAAATTGACAGTTAAACCAATTTGTCGCATACGACAAATTGGCAGTTGAATCAATTTGTCGCATACGACAAATTACGACAAATTGACAGTTGAACCAATTTGTCGCATACGACAAATTGACAGTTGAATCAATTTGTCGCATACGACAAATTGACAGTTGAACCAATTTGTCGCATACGACAAATTGACAGTAGTACCAATTTGTCGCATACGACAAATTGACAGGTGAATCAATTTGTCGCATACGAGAAATTGACAGTAGTACCAGTTTGTCGCAAACGGCAAATTGACAGTTGAATCAATTTGTCGCATACGACAAATTGACAGTACTACCAATTTGTCGCATACGACAAATTGACAGTTGAACCAATTTGTCGCACACGACAAATTGACAGTAGTACCAATTTGTCGCATACGACAAATTGACAGGTGAATCAATTTGTCGCAAACGACAAATTGACAGTAGTACCAATTTGTCGCATACGACAAATTGACAGGTGAATCAATTTGTCGCATACGACAAATTGACAGTTGAATCAATTTGTTGCATACGATAAATTGACAGCTGAATCAATTTGTCGCATACGACAAATTGACAGTTGAACCAATTTGTCGCATACGACAAATTGACAGTTGAACCAATTTGTCGCATACGACAAATTGACAGTAGTACCAATTGGTCGCAAACGACAAATTGACAGTACTACCATTTTGTCGCATACGACAATTTGACAGTTGAACCAATTTGTCGCATACGACAAATTGGCAGTTGAATCAATTTGTCGCATACGACAAATTACGACAAATTGACAGTTGAACCAATTTGTCGCATACGACAAATTGACAGTTGAACCAATTTGTCGCATACGACAAATTGACAGTAGTACCAATTTGTCGCTTACGACAAATTGACAGTTGAACCAATTTGTCGCATACGACAAATTGACAGTAGTACCAATTTGTCGCAAACGGCAAATTGACAGTTGAATCAATTTGTCGCATACGACAAATTGACAGTTAAACCAATTTGTCGCATACGACAATTTGGCAGTTGAATCAATTTGTCGCATACGACAAATTACGACAAATTGACAGTTGAACCAATTTGTCGCATACGACAAATTGACAGTAGTACCAATTTGTCGCATACGACAAATTGAGAGTTGAACCAAATTGTCGCATACGACAAATTGACAGTAGTACCAATTTGTCGCATACGACAAATTGACAGGTGAATCAATTTGTCGCATACGACAAATTGACAGTAGTACCAGTTTGTCGCAAACGGCAAATTGACAGTTGAATCAATTTGTCGCATACGACAAATTGACAGTACTACCAATTTGTCGCATACGACAAATTGACAGTTGAACCAATTTGTCGCACACGACAAATTGACAGTAGTACCAATTTGTCGCATACGACAAATTGACAGGTGAATCAATTTGTCGCAAACGACAAATTGACAGTACTACCAATTTGTCGCATACGACAAATTGACAGTTGAACCAATTTGTCGCATACGACAAATTGGCAGTTGAATCAATTTGTCGCATACGACAAATTACGACAAATTGACAGTTGAACCAATGTGTCGCATACGACAAATTGACTGTTGAACCAATTTGTCGCATACGACAAATTGACAGTTGAACCAATTTGTCGCATACGACAAATTGACAGTAGTACCAATTTGTCGCATACGACAAATTGACAGTTGAACCAATTTGTCGCATACGACAAATTGACAGTAGTACCAATTTGTCGCACACGACAAATTGACAGTTGAACCAATTTGTCGCATACGACAAATTGACAGTAGTACCAGTTTGTCGCAAACGGCAAATTGACAGTTGAATCAATTTGTCGCATACGACAAATTGACAGTACTACCAATTTGTCGCATACGACAAATTGACAGTTGAACCAATTTGTCGCACACGACAAATTGACAGTTGAACCAATTTGTCGCATACGACAAATTGACAGTAGTACCAATTTGTCGCATACGACAAATTGAGAGTTGAACCAAATTGTCGCATACGACAAATTGACAGTAGCACCAATTTGTCGCATACGACAAATTGACAGTTGAATCAATTTGTCGCATACGACAAATTGACAGTTAAACCAATTTGTCGCATACGACAAATTGGCAGTTAAATCAATTTGTCGCATACGACAAATTACGACAAATTGACAGTTGAACCAATTTGTCGCATACGACAAATTGACAGTTGAATCAATTTGTCGCAAACAACAAATTGACAGTTGAACCAATTTGTCGCATACGACAAATTGACAGTAGTACCAATTTGTCGCATACGACAAATTGACAGGTGAATCAATTTGTCGCATACGACAAATTGACAGTTGAACCAATTTGTCGCATGCGACAAATTGACAGTTGAATCAATTTGTTGCATACGATAAATTGACAGCTGAATCATTTTGTCGCATACGACAAATTGACAGTTGAACCAATTTGTCGCATACGACAAATTGACAGTTGAACCAATTTGTCGCATACGACAAATTGACAGTAGTACCAATTTGTCGCATACGACAAATTGACAGTTGAACCAATTTGTCGCATACGACAAATTGACAGTAGTACCAATTTGTCGCAAACGGCAAATTGACAGTTGAATCAATTTGTCGCATACGACAAATTGACAGTTAAACCAATTTGTCGCATACGACAAATTGGCAGTTGAATCAATTTGTCGCATACGACAAATTATGACAAATTGACAGTTGAACCAATTTGTCGCATACGACAAATTGACAGTTGAATCAATTTGTCGCATACGACAAATTGACAGTTGAACCAATTTGTCGCATACGACAAATTGACTGTAGTACCAATTTGTCGCATACGACAAATTGACAGGTGAATCAATTTGTCGCATACGACAAATTGACAGTAGTACCAGTTTGTCGCAAACGGCAAATTGACAGTTGAATCAATTTGTCGCATACGACAAATTGACAGTTGAACCAATTTGTCGCATACGACAAATTGACAGTAGTACCAATTTGTCGCATACGACAAATTAAGAGTTGAACCAAATTGTCGCATACGACAAATTGACAGTAGCACCAATTTGTCGCATACGACAAATTGACAGTTGAATCAATTTGTCGCATACGACAAATTGACAGTTAAACCAATTTGTCGCATACGACAAGTTGACAGTTGAACCAATTTGTCGCATACGACAAATTGACAGTAGTACCAATTTGTCGCATACGACAAATTGACAGTTGAACCAATTTGTCGCATACGACAAATTGACAGTTGAATCAATTTGTCGCATACGACAAATTGACAGTTGAACCAATTTGTCGCTTACGACAAATTGACAGTAGTACCAATTTGTCGCAAACGACAAATTGACAGTTGAACCATTTTGTCGCATACGACAAATTGACAGTTGAATCAATTTGTCGCATACGACAAATTGACAGTAGTACCAATTTGTCGCAAACGACAAATTGACAGTACTACCAATTTGTCGCATACGACAAATTGACAGTTGAACCAATTTGTCGCATACGACAAATTGGCAGTTGAATCAATTTGTCGCATACGACAAATTACGACAAATTGACAGTTGAACCAATTTGTCGCATACGACAAATTGACAGTACTACCAATTTGTCGCATACGACAAATTGACAGTTGAACCAATTTGTCGCACACGACAAATTGACAGTTGAACCAATTTGTCGCATACGACAAATTGACAGTAGTACCAATTTGTCGCATACGACAAATTGAGAGTTGAACCAAATTGTCGCATACGACAAATTGACAGTAGCACCAATTTGTCGCATACGACAAATTGACAGTTGAATCAATTTGTCGCATACGACAAATTGACAGTACTACCAATTTGTCGCATACGACAAATTGACAGTTGAACCAATTTGTCGCACACGACAAATTGACAGTAGTACCAATTTGTCGCATACGACAAATTGAGAGTTGAACCAAATTGTCGCATACGACAAATTGACAGTAGCACCAATTTGTCGCATACGACAAATTGACAGTTGAATCAATTTGTCGCATACGACAAATTGACAGTTAAACCAATTTGTCGCATACGACAAATTGGCAGTTAAATCAATTTGTCGCATACGACAAATTACGACAAATTGACAGTTGAACCAATTTGTCGCATACGACAAATTGACAGTTGAATCAATTTGTCGCAAACAACAAATTGACAGTTGAACCAATTTGTCGCATACGACAAATTGACAGTAGTACCAATTTGTCGCATACGACAAATTGACAGGTGAATCAATTTGTCGCATACGACAAATTGACAGTTGAACCAATTTGTCGCATGCGACAAATTGACAGTTGAATCAATTTGTTGCATACGATAAATTGACAGCTGAATCACTTTGTCGCATACGACAAATTGACAGTTGAACCAATTTGTCGCATACGACAAATTGACAGTTGAACCAATTTGTCGCATACGACAAATTGACAGTAGTACCAATTTGTCGCATACGACAAATTGACAGTTGAACCAATTTGTCGCATACGACAAATTGACAGTAGTACCAATTTGTCGCAAACGGCAAATTGACAGTTGAATCAATTTGTCGCATACGACAAATTGACAGTTAAACCAATTTGTCGCATACGACAAATTGGCAGTTGAATCAATTTGTCGCATACGACAAATTATGACAAATTGACAGTTGAACCAATTTGTCGCATACGACAAATTGACAGTTGAATCAATTTGTCGCATACGACAAATTGACAGTTGAACCAATTTGTCGCATACGACAAATTGACTGTAGTACCAATTTGTCGCATACGACAAATTGACAGGTGAATCAATTTGTCGCATACGACAAATTGACAGTAGTACCAGTTTGTCGCAAACGGCAAATTGACAGTTGAATCAATTTGTCGCATACGACAAATTGACAGTTGAACCAATTTGTCGCATACGACAAATTGACAGTAGTACCAATTTGTCGCATACGACAAATTAAGAGTTGAACCAAATTGTCGCATACGACAAATTGACAGTAGCACCAATTTGTCGCATACGACAAATTGACAGTTGAATCAATTTGTCGCATACGACAAATTGACAGTTAAACCAATTTGTCGCATACGACAAGTTGACAGTTGAACCAATTTGTCGCATACGACAAATTGACAGTAGTACCAATTTGTCGCATACGACAAATTGACAGTTGAACCAATTTGTCGCATACGACAAATTGACAGTTGAATCAATTTGTCGCATACGACAAATTGACAGTTGAACCAATTTGTCGCTTACGACAAATTGACAGTAGTACCAATTTGTCGCAAACGACAAATTGACAGTTGAACCATTTTGTCGCATACGACAAATTGACAGTTGAATCAATTTGTCGCATACGACAAATTGACAGTAGTACCAATTTGTCGCAAACGACAAATTGACAGTACTACCAATTTGTCGCATACGACAAATTGACAGTTGAACCAATTTGTCGCATACGACAAATTGGCAGTTGAATCAATTTGTCGCATACGACAAATTACGACAAATTGACAGTTGAACCAATTTGTCGCATACGACAAATTGACTGTTGAACCAATTTGTCGCATACGACAAATTGACAGTAGTACCAATTTGTCGCTTACGACAAATTGACAGTAGTACCAATTTGTCGCATACGACAAATTGACAGTTGAACCAATTTGTCGCATACGACAAATTGACTGTAGTACCAATTTGTCGCATACGACAAATTGACAGGTGAATCAATTTGTCGCATACGACAAATTGACAGTAGTACCAGTTTGTCGCAAACGGCAAATTGACAGTTGAATCAATTTGTCGCATACGACAAATTGACAGTTGAACCAATTTGTCGCATACGACAAATTGACAGTAGTACCAATTTGTCGCATACGACAAATTAAGAGTTGAACCAAATTGTCGCATACGACAAATTGACAGTAGCACCAATTTGTCGCATACGACAAATTGACAGTTGAATCAATTTGTCGCATACGACAAATTGACAGTTAAACCAATTTGTCGCATACGACAAGTTGACAGTTGAACCAATTTGTCGCATACGACAAATTGACAGTAGTACCAATTTGTCGCATACGACAAATTGACAGTTGAACCAATTTGTCGCATACGACAAATTGACAGTTGAATCAATTTGTCGCATACGACAAATTGACAGTTGAACCAATTTGTCGCTTACGACAAATTGACAGTAGTACCAATTTGTCGCAAACGACAAATTGACAGTTGAACCATTTTGTCGCATACGACAAATTGACAGTTGAATCAATTTGTCGCATACGACAAATTGACAGTAGTACCAATTTGTCGCAAACGACAAATTGACAGTACTACCAATTTGTCGCATGCGACAAATTGACAGTTGAACCAATTTGTCGCATACGACAAATTGGCAGTTGAATCAATTTGTCGCATACGACAAATTACGACAAATTGACAGTTGAACCAATTTGTCGCATACGACAAATTGACTGTTGAACCAATTTGTCGCATACGACAAATTGACAGTTGAACCAATTTGTCGCATACGACAAATTGACAGTAGTACCAATTTGTCGCATACGACAAATTGACAGTTGAACCAATTTGTCGCATACGACAAATTGACAGTAGTACCAATTTGTCGCATACGACAAATTGACAGTTGAACCAATTTGTCGCATACGACAAATTGACAGTAGTACCAGTTTGTCGCAAACGGCAAATTGACAGTTGAACCAATTTGTCGCATACGACAAATTGACAGTTGAACCAATTTGTCGCATACGACAAATTGACAGTTGAACCAATTTGTCGCATACGACAAATTGACAGTAGTACCAATTTGTCGCATACGACAAATTGACAGTTGAATCAATTTGTCGCATACGACAAATTGACAGTTAAACCAATTTGTCGCATACGACAAATTGGCAGTTGAATCAATTTTTCGCATACGACAAATTACGATAAATTGACAGTTGAACCAATTTGTCGCATACGACAAATTGACAGTTGAATCAATTTGTCGCATACGACAAATTGACAGTTGAACCAATTTGTCGCATACGACAAATTGACAGTAGTACCAATTTGTCGCAAACGACAAATTGACAGGTGAATCAATTTGTCGCATACGACAAATTGACAGTTGAACCAATTTGTCGCAAGCGACAAATTGACAGTTGAATCAGTTTGTCGCATACGATAAATTGACAGCTGAATCAATTTGTCGCATACGACAAATTGACAGTTGAACCAATTTGTCGCATACGACAAATTGACAGTAGTACCAATTTGTCGCAAACGACAAATTGACAGTACTACCATTTTGTCGCATACGACAAATTGACAGTTGAACCAATTTGTCGTATACGACAAATTGGCAGTTGAATCAATTTGTCGCATACGACAAATTACGACAAATTGACAGTTGAACCAATTTGTCGCATACGACAAATTGACAGTTGAACCAATTTGTCGCATACGACAAATTGACAGTAGTACCAATTTGTCGCATACGACAAATTGACAGTTGAACCAATTTGTCGCATACGACAAATTGACAGTAGTACCAATTTGTCGCATACGACAAATTGACAGTTAAACCAATTTGTCGCATACGACAAATTGGCAGTTGAATCAATTTGTCGCATACGACAAATTACGACAAATTGACAGTTGAACCAATTTGTCGCATACGACAAATTGACAGTTGAACCAATTTGTCGCATACGACAAATTGACAGTTGAACCAATTTGTCGCATACGACAAATTGACAGTAGTACCAATTTGTCGCATACGACAAATTGACAGGTGAATCAATTTGTCGCATACGAGAAATTGACAGTAGTACCAGTTTGTCGCAAACGGCAAATTGACAGTTGAATCAATTTGTCGCATACGACAAATTGACAGTACTACCAATTTGTCGCATACGACAAATTGACAGTTGAACCAATTTGTCGCACACGACAAATTGACAGTAGTACCAATTTGTCGCATACGACAAATTGACAGGTGAATCAATTTGTCGCAAACGACAAATTGACAGTAGTACCAATTTGTCGCATACGACAAATTGACAGGTGAATCAATTTGTCGCATACGACAAATTGACAGTTGAACCAATTTGTCGCATGCGACAAATTGACAGTTGAATCAATTTGTTGCATACGACAAATTGACAGTTGAACCAATTTGTCGCATACGACAAATTGACAGTTGAACCAATTTGTCGCATACGACAAATTGACAGTAGTACCAATTGGTCGCAAACGACAAATTGACAGTACTACCATTTTGTCGCATACGACAATTTGACAGTTGAACCAATTTGTCGCATACGACAAATTGGCAGTTGAATCAATTTGTCGCATACGACAAATTACGACAAATTGACAGTTGAACCAATTTGTCGCATACGACAAATTGACAGTTGAACCAATTTGTCGCATACGACAAATTGACAGTAGTACCAATTTGTCGCTTACGACAAATTGACAGTTGAACCAATTTGTCGCATACGACAAATTGACAGTAGTACCAATTTGTCGCAAACGGCAAATTGACAGTTGAATCAATTTGTCGCATACGACAAATTGACAGTTAAACCAATTTGTCGCATACGACAATTTGGCAGTTGAATCAATTTGTCGCATACGACAAATTACGACAAATTGACAGTTAAACCAATTTGTCGCATACGACAAATTGACAGTTGAATCAATTTGTCGCATACGACAAATTGACAGTTGAACCAATTTGTCGCATACGACAAATTGACAGTAGTACCAATTTGTCGCATACGACAAATTGACAGGTGAATCAATTTGTCGCATACGACAAATTGACAGTAGTACCAGTTTGTCGCAAACGGCAAATTGACAGTTGAATCAATTTGTCGCATACGACAAATTGACAGTACTACCAATTTGTCGCATACGACAAATTGACAGTTGAACCAATTTGTCGCACACGACAAATTGACAGTAGTACCAATTTGTCGCATACGACAAATTGACAGGTGAATCAATTTGTCGCAAACGACAAATTGACAGTACTACCAATTTGTCGCATACGACAAATTGACAGTTGAACCAATTTGTCGCATACGACAAATTGGCAGTTGAATCAATTTGTCGCATACGACAAATTACGACAAATTGACAGTTGAACCAATGTGTCGCATACGACAAATTGACTGTTGAACCAATTTGTCGCATACGACAAATTGACAGTTGAACCAATTTGTCGCATACGACAAATTGACAGTAGTACCAATTTGTCGCATACGACAAATTGACAGTTGAACCAATTTGTCGCATACGACAAATTGACAGTAGTACCAATTTGTCGCACACGACAAATTGACAGTAGTACCAGTTTGTCGCAAACGGCAAATTGACAGTTGAATCAATTTGTCGCATACGACAAATTGACAGTACTACCAATTTGTCGCATACGACAAATTGACAGTTGAACCAATTTGTCGCACACGACAAATTGACAGTTGAACCAATTTGTCGCATACGACAAATTGACAGTAGTACCAATTTGTCGCATACGACAAATTGAGAGTTGAACCAAATTGTCGCATACGACAAATTGACAGTAGCACCAATTTGTCGCATACGACAAATTGACAGTTGAATCAATTTGTCGCATACGACAAATTGACAGTTAAACCAATTTGTCGCATACGACAAATTGGCAGTTAAATCAATTTGTCGCATACGACAAATTACGACAAATTGACAGTTGAACCAATTTGTCGCATACGACAAATTGACAGTTGAATCAATTTGTCGCAAACAACAAATTGACAGTTGAACCAATTTGTCGCATACGACAAATTGACAGTAGTACCAATTTGTCGCATACGACAAATTGACAGGTGAATCAATTTGTCGCATACGACAAATTGACAGTTGAACCAATTTGTCGCATGCGACAAATTGACAGTTGAATCAATTTGTTGCATACGATAAATTGACAGCTGAATCACTTTGTCGCATACGACAAATTGACAGTTGAACCAATTTGTCGCATACGACAAATTGACAGTTGAACCAATTTGTCGCATACGACAAATTGACAGTAGTACCAATTTGTCGCATACGACAAATTGACAGTTGAACCAATTTGTCGCATACGACAAATTGACAGTAGTACCAATTTGTCGCAAACGGCAAATTGACAGTTGAATCAATTTGTCGCATACGACAAATTGACAGTTAAACCAATTTGTCGCATACGACAAATTGGCAGTTGAATCAATTTGTCGCATACGACAAATTATGACAAATTGACAGTTGAACCAATTTGTCGCATACGACAAATTGACAGTTGAATCAATTTGTCGCATACGACAAATTGACAGTTGAACCAATTTGTCGCATACGACAAATTGACTGTAGTACCAATTTGTCGCATACGACAAATTGACAGGTGAATCAATTTGTCGCATACGACAAATTGACAGTACTACCAATTTGTCGCATACGACAAATTGACAGTTGAACCAATTTGTCGCACACGACAAATTGACAGTAGTACCAATTTGTCGCATACGACAAATTGACAGGTGAATCAATTTGTCGCAAACGACAAATTGACAGTAGTACCAATTTGTCGCATACGACAAATTGACAGGTGAATCAATTTGTCGCATACGACAAATTGACAGTTGAACCAATTTGTCGCATGCGACAAATTGACAGTTGAATCAATTTGTTGCATACGATAAATTGACAGCTGAATCAATTTGTCGCATACGACAAATTGACAGTTGAACCAATTTGTCGCATACGACAAATTGACAGTTGAACCAATTTGTCGCATACGACAAATTGACAGTAGTACCAATTGGTCGCAAACGACAAATTGACAGTACTACCATTTTGTCGCATACGACAATTTGACAGTTGAACCAATTTGTCGCATACGACAAATTGGCAGTTGAATCAATTTGTCGCATACGACAAATTACGACAAATTGACAGTTGAACCAATTTGTCGCATACGACAAATTGACAGTTGAACCAATTTGTCGCATACGACAAATTGACAGTAGTACCAATTTGTCGCTTACGACAAATTGACAGTTGAACCAATTTGTCGCATACGACAAATTGACAGTAGTACCAATTTGTCGCAAACGGCAAATTGACAGTTGAATCAATTTGTCGCATACGACAAATTGACAGTTAAACCAATTTGTCGCATACGACAATTTGGCAGTTGAATCAATTTGTCGCATACGACAAATTACGACAAATTGACAGTTGAACCAATTTGTCGCATACGACAAATTGACAGTTGAATCAATTTGTCGCATACGACAAATTGACAGTTGAACCAATTTGTCGCATACGACAAATTGACAGTAGTACCAATTTGTCGCATACGACAAATTGACAGGTGAATCAATTTGTCGCATACGACAAATTGACAGTAGTACCAGTTTGTCGCAAACGGCAAATTGACAGTTGAATCAATTTGTCGCATACGACAAATTGACAGTACTACCAATTTGTCGCATACGACAAATTGACAGTTGAACCAATTTGTCGCACACGACAAATTGACAGTAGTACCAATTTGTCGCATACGACAAATTGACAGGTGAATCAATTTGTCGCAAACGACAAATTGACAGTACTACCAATTTGTCGCATACGACAAATTGACAGTTGAACCAATTTGTCGCATACGACAAATTGGCAGTTGAATCAATTTGTCGCATACGACAAATTACGACAAATTGACAGTTGAACCAATGTGTCGCATACGACAAATTGACTGTTGAACCAATTTGTCGCAAACGGCAAATTGACAGTTGAATCAATTTGTCGCATACGACAAATTGACAGTTGAACCAATTTGTCGCACACGACAAATTGACAGTTGAACCAATTTGTCGCATACGACAAATTGACAGTAGTACCAATTTGTCGCATACGACAAATTGAGAGTTGAACCAAATTGTCGCATACGACAAATTGACAGTAGCACCAATTTGTCGCATACGACAAATTGACAGTTGAATCAATTTGTCGCATACGACAAATTGACAGTTAAACCAATTTGTCGCATACGACAAATTGGCAGTTAAATCAATTTGTCGCATACGACAAATTACGACAAATTGACAGTTGAACCAATTTGTCGCATACGACAAATTGACAGTTGAATCAATTTGTCGCAAACAACAAATTGACAGTTGAACCAATTTGTCGCATACGACAAATTGACAGTAGTACCAATTTGTCGCATACGACAAATTGACAGGTGAATCAATTTGTCGCATACGACAAATTGACAGTTGAACCAATTTGTCGCATGCGACAAATTGACAGTTGAATCAATTTGTTGCATACGATAAATTGACAGCTGAATCACTTTGTCGCATACGACAAATTGACAGTTGAACCAATTTGTCGCATACGACAAATTGACAGTTGAACCAATTTGTCGCATACGACAAATTGACAGTAGTACCAATTTGTCGCATACGACAAATTGACAGTTGAACCAATTTGTCGCATACGACAAATTGACAGTAGTACCAATTTGTCGCAAACGGCAAATTGACAGTTGAATCAATTTGTCGCATACGACAAATTGACAGTTAAACCAATTTGTCGCATACGACAAATTGGCAGTTGAATCAATTTGTCGCATACGACAAATTATGACAAATTGACAGTTGAACCAATTTGTCGCATACGACAAATTGACAGTTGAATCAATTTGTCGCATACGACAAATTGACAGTTGAACCAATTTGTCGCATACGACAAATTGACTGTAGTACCAATTTGTCGCAAACGGCAAATTGACAGTTGAATCAATTTGTCGCATACGACAAATTGACAGTTGAACCAATTTGTCGCATACGACAAATTGACAGTAGTACCAATTTGTCGCATACGACAAATTAAGAGTTGAACCAAATTGTCGCATACGACAAATTGACAGTAGCACCAATTTGTCGCATACGACAAATTGACAGTAGCACCAATTTGTCGCATACGACAAATTGACAGTTGAATCAATTTGTCGCATACGACAAATTGACAGTTAAACCAATTTGTCGCATACGACAAGTTGACAGTTGAACCAATTTGTCGCATACGACAAATTGACAGTAGTACCAATTTGTCGCATACGACAAATTGACAGTTGAACCAATTTGTCGCATACGACAAATTGACAGTTGAATCAATTTGTCGCATACGACAAATTGACAGTTGAACCAATTTGTCGCTTACGACAAATTGACAGTAGTACCAATTTGTCGCAAACGACAAATTGACAGTTGAACCATTTTGTCGCATACGACAAATTGACAGTTGAATCAATTTGTCGCATACGACAAATTGACAGTAGTACCAATTTGTCGCAAACGACAAATTGACAGTACTACCAATTTGTCGCATACGACAAATTGACAGTTGAACCAAT
This sequence comes from Oscheius myriophilus, assembly GCA_964057215.1. Lineage (NCBI taxonomy): Eukaryota > Metazoa > Nematoda > Chromadorea > Rhabditida > Rhabditidae > Oscheius > Oscheius myriophilus. The sequence goes on from OZ059904.1 coordinate 7,663,029, forward strand.
TTGTCGCATACGACAAATTGGCAGTTGAATCAATTTGTCGCATACGACAAATTACGACAAATTGACAGTTGAACCAATTTGTCGCATACGACAAATTGACTGTTGAACCAATTTGTCGCATACGACAAATTGACAGTTGAACCAATTTGTCGCATACGACAAATTGACAGTAGTACCAATTTGTCGCATACGACAAATTGACAGTTGAACCAATTTGTCGCATACGACAAATTGACAGTAGTACCAATTTGTCGCATACGACAAATTGACAGTTGAACCAATTTGTCGCATACGACAAATTGACAGTAGTACCAGTTTGTCGCAAACGGCAAATTGACAGTTGGACCAATTTGTCGCATACGACAAATTGACAGTTGAACCAATTTGTCGCATACGACAAATTGACAGTTGAACCAATTTGTCGCATACGACAAATTGACAGTAGTACCAATTTGTCGCATACGACAAATTGACAGTTGAACCAATTTGTCGCATACGACAAATTGACTGTAGTACCAATTTGTCGCATACGACAAATTGACAGGTGAATCAATTTGTCGCATACGACAAATTGACAGTAGTACCAGTTTGTCGCAAACGGCAAATTGACAGTTGAATCAATTTGTCGCATACGACAAATTGACAGTTGAACCAATCTGTCGCATACGACAAATTGACAGTAGTACCAATTTGTCGCATACGACAAATTAAGAGTTGAACCAAATTGTCGCATACGACAAATTGACAGTAGCACCAATTTGTCGCATACGACAAATTGACAGTTGAATCAATTTGTCGCATACGACAAATTGACAGTTAAACCAATTTGTCGCATACGACAAGTTGACAGTTGAACCAATTTGTCGCATACGACAAATTGACAGTAGTACCAATTTGTCGCATACGACAAATTGACAGTTGAACCAATTTGTCGCATACGACAAATTGACAGTTGAATTAATTTGTCGCATACGACAAATTGACAGTTGAACCAATTTGTCGCTTACGACAAATTGACAGTAGTACCAATTTGTCGCAAACGACAAATTGACAGTTGAACCATTTTGTCGCATGCGACAAATTGACAGTTGAATCAATTTGTCGCATACGACAAATTGACAGTAGTACCAATTTGTCGCAAACGACAAATTGACAGTACTACCAATTTGTCGCATACGACAAATTGACAGTTGAACCAATTTGTCGCATACGACAAATTGGCAGTTGAATCAATTTGTCGCATACGACAAATTACGACAAATTGACAGTTGAACCAATTTGTCGCATACGACAAATTGACTGTTGAACCAATTTGTCGCATACGACAAATTGACAGTTGAATCAATTTGTCGCATACGACAAATTGACAGTTAAACCAATTTGTCGCATACGACAATTTGGCAGTTGAATCAATTTGTCGCATACGACAAATTACGACAAATTGACAGTTGAACCAATTTGTCGCATACGACAAATTGACAGTTGAATCAATTTGTCGCATACGACAAATTGACAGTTGAACCAATTTGTCGCATACGACAAATTGACAGTAGTACCAATTTGTCGCATACGACAAATTGACAGGTGAATCAATTTGTCGCATACGACAAATTGACAGTAGTACCAGTTTGTCGCAAACGGCAAATTGACAGTTGAATCAATTTGTCGCATACGACAAATTGACAGTACTACCAATTTGTCGCATACGACAAATTGACAGTTGAACCAATTTGTCGCACACGACAAATTGACAGTAGTACCAATTTGTCGCATACGACAAATTGACAGGTGAATCAATTTGTCGCAAACGACAAATTGACAGTACTACCAATTTGTCGCATACGACAAATTGACAGTTGAACCAATTTGTCGCATACGACAAATTGGCAGTTGAATCAATTTGTCGCATACGACAAATTACGACAAATTGACAGTTGAACCAATGTGTCGCATACGACAAATTGACTGTTGAACCAATTTGTCGCATACGACAAATTGACAGTTGAACCAATTTGTCGCATACGACAAATTGACAGTAGTACCAATTTGTCGCATACGACAAATTGACAGTTGAACCAATTTGTCGCATACGACAAATTGACAGTAGTACCAATTTGTCGCACACGACAAATTGACAGTTGAACCAATTTGTCGCATACGACAAATTGACAGTAGTACCAGTTTGTCGCAAACGGCAAATTGACAGTTGAATCAATTTGTCGCATACGACAAATTAACAGTACTACCAATTTGTCGCATACGACAAATTGACAGTTGAACCAATTTGTCGCACACGACAAATTGACAGTTGAACCAATTTGTCGCATACGACAAATTGACAGTAGTACCAATTTGTCGCATACGACAAATTGAGAGTTGAACCAAATTGTCGCATACGACAAATTGACAGTAGCACCAATTTGTCGCATACGACAAATTGACAGTTGAATCAATTTGTCGCATACGACAAACTGACAGTTAAACCAATTTGTCGCATACGACAAATTGGCAGTTAAATCAATTTGTCGCATACGACAAATTACGACAAATTGACAGTTGAACCAATTTGTCGCATACGACAAATTGACAGTTGAATCAATTTGTCGCAAACAACAAATTGACAGTTGAACCAATTTGTCGCATACGACAAATTGACAGTAGTACCAATTTGTCGCATACGACAAATTGACAGGTGAATCAATTTGTCGCATACGACAAATTGACAGTTGAACCAATTTGTCGCATGCGACAAATTGACAGTTGAATCAATTTGTTGCATACGATAAATTGACAGCTGAATCACTTTGTCGCATACGACAAATTGACAGTTGAACCAATTTGTCGCATACGACAAATTGACAGTTGAACCAATTTGTCGCATACGACAAATTGACAGTAGTACCAATTTGTCGCATACGACAAATTGACAGTTGAACCAATTTGTCGCATACGACAAATTGACAGTAGTACCAATTTGTCGCAAACGGCAAATTGACAGTTGAATCAATTTGTCGCATACGACAAATTGACAGTTAAACCAATTTGTCGCATACGACAAATTGGCAGTTGAATCAATTTGTCGCATACGACAAATTATGACAAATTGACAGTTGAACCAATTTGTCGCATACGACAAATTGACAGTTGAATCAATTTGTCGCATACGACAAATTGACAGTTGAACCAATTTGTCGCATACGACAAATTGACTGTAGTACCAATTTGTCGCATACGACAAATTGACAGGTGAATCAATTTGTCGCATACGACAAATTGACAGTAGTACCAGTTTGTCGCAAACGGCAAATTGACAGTTGAATCAATTTGTCGCATACGACAAATTGACAGTTGAACCAATTTGTCGCATACGACAAATTGACAGTAGTACCAATTTGTCGCATACGACAAATTAAGAGTTGAACCAAATTGTCGCATACGACAAATTGACAGTAGCACCAATTTGTCGCATACGACAAATTGACAGTTGAATCAATTTGTCGCATACGACAAATTGACAGTTAAACCAATTTGTCGCATACGACAAGTTGACAGTTGAACCAATTTGTCGCATACGACAAATTGACAGTAGTACCAATTTGTCGCATACGACAAATTGACAGTTGAACCAATTTGTCGCATACGACAAATTGACAGTTGAATCAATTTGTCGCATACGACAAATTGACAGTTGAACCAATTTGTCGCTTACGACAAATTGACAGTAGTACCAATTTGTCGCAAACGACAAATTGACAGTTGAACCATTTTGTCGCATACGACAAATTGACAGTTGAATCAATTTGTCGCATACGACAAATTGACAGTAGTACCAATTTGTCGCAAACGACAAATTGACAGTACTACCAATTTGTCGCTTACGACAAATTGACAGTTGAACCAATTTGTCGCATACGACAAATTGGCAGTTGAATCAATTTGTCGCATACGACAAATTACGACAAATTGACAGTTGAACCAATTTGTCGCATACGACAAATTGACTGTTGAACCAATTTGTCGCATACGACAAATTGACAGTTGAACCAATTTGTCGCATACGACAAATTGACAGTAGTACCAATTTGTCGCATACGACAAATTGACAGTTGAACCAATTTGTCGCATACGACAAATTGACAGTAGTACCAATTTGTCGCATACGACAAATTGACAGTTGAACCAATTTGTCGCATACGACAAATTGACAGTAGTACCAGTTTGTCGCAAACGGCAAATTGACAGTTGGACCAATTTGTCGCATACGACAAATTGACAGTTGAACCAATTTGTCGCATACGACAAATTGACAGTTGAACCAATTTGTCGCATACGACAAATTGACAGTAGTACCAATTTGTCGCATACGACAAATTGACAGTTGAACCAATTTGTCGCATACGACAAATTGACTGTAGTACCAATTTGTCGCATACGACAAATTGACAGGTGAATCAATTTGTCGCATACGACAAATTGACAGTAGTACCAGTTTGTCGCAAACGGCAAATTGACAGTTGAATCAATTTGTCGCATACGACAAATTGACAGTTGAACCAATTTGTCGCATACGACAAATTGACAGTAGTACCAATTTGTCGCATACGACAAATTAAGAGTTGAACCAAATTGTCGCATACGACAAATTGACAGTAGCACCAATTTGTCGCATACGACAAATTGACAGTTGAATCAATTTGTCGCATACGACAAATTGACAGTTAAACCAATTTGTCGCATACGACAAGTTGACAGTTGAACCAATTTGTCGCATACGACAAATTGACAGTAGTACCAATTTGTCGCATACGACAAATTGACAGTTGAACCAATTTGTCGCATACGACAAATTGACATTTGAATCAATTTGTCGCATACGACAAATTGACAGTTGAACCAATTTGTCGCTTACGACAAATTGACAGTAGTACCAATTTGTCGCAAACGACAAATTGACAGTTGAACCATTTTGTCGCATACGACAAATTGACAGTTGAATCAATTTGTCGCATACGACAAATTGACAGTAGTACCAATTTGTCGCAAACGACAAATTGACAGTACTACCAATTTGTCGCATACGACAAATTGACAGTTGAACCAATTTGTCGCATACGACAAATTGGCAGTTGAATCAATTTGTCGCATACGACAAATTACGACAAATTGACAGTTGAACCAATTTGTCGCATACGACAAATTGACTGTTGAACCAATTTGTCGCATACGACAAATTGACAGTTGAACCAATTTGTCGCATACGACAAATTGACAGTAGTACCAATTTGTCGCATACGACAAATTGACAGTTGAACCAATTTGTCGCATACGACAAATTGACAGTAGTACCAATTTGTCGCATACGACAAATTGACAGTTGAACCAATTTGTCGCATACGACAAATTGACAGTAGTACCAGTTTGTCGCAAACGGCAAATTGACAGTTGAACCAATTTGTCGCATACGACAAATTGACAGTTGAACCAATTTGTCGCATACGACAAATTGACAGTTGAACCATTTTGTCGCATACGACAAATTGACAGTTGAATCAATTTGTCGCATACGACAAATTGACAGTAGTACCAATTTGTCGCAAACGACAAATTGACAGTACTACCAATTTGTCGCATACGACAAATTGACAGTTGAACCAATTTGTCGCATACGACAAATTGGCAGTTGAATCAATTTGTCGCATACGACAAATTACGACAAATTGACAGTTGAACCAATTTGTCGCATACGACAAATTGACTGTTGAACCAATTTGTCGCATACGACAAATTGACAGTTGAACCAATTTGTCGCATACGACAAATTGACAGTAGTACCAATTTGTCGCATACGACAAATTGACAGTTGAACCAATTTGTCGCATACGACAAATTGACAGTAGTACCAATTTGTCGCATACGACAAATTGACAGTTGAACCAATTTGTCGCATACGACAAATTGACAGTAGTACCAGTTTGTCGCAAACGGCAAATTGACAGTTGGACCAATTTGTCGCATACGACAAATTGACAGTTGAACCAATTTGTCGCATACGACAAATTGACAGTAGCACCAATTTGTCGCATACGACAAATTGACAGTTGAATCAATTTGTCGCATACGACAAATTGACAGTTAAACCAATTTGTCGCATACGACAAGTTGACAGTTGAACCAATTTGTCGCATACGACAAATTGACAGTAGTACCAATTTGTCGCATACGACAAATTGACAGTTGAACCAATTTGTCGCATACGACAAATTGACAGTTGAATCAATTTGTCGCATACGACAAATTGACAGTTGAACCAATTTGTCGCTTACGACAAATTGACAGTAGTACCAATTTGTCGCAAACGACAAATTGACAGTTGAACCATTTTGTCGCATACGACAAATTGACAGTTGAATCAATTTGTCGCATACGACAAATTGACAGTAGTACCAATTTGTCGCAAACGACAAATTGACAGTACTACCAATTTGTCGCATACGACAAATTGACAGTTGAACCAATTTGTCGCATACGACAAATTGGCAGTTGAATCAATTTGTCGCATACGACAAATTACGACAAATTGACAGTTGAACCAATTTGTCGCATACGACAAATTGACTGTTGAACCAATTTGTCGCATACGACAAATTGACAGTTGAACCAATTTGTCGCATACGACAAATTGACAGTAGTACCAATTTGTCGCATACGACAAATTGACAGTTGAACCAATTTGTCGCATACGACAAATTGACAGTAGTACCAATTTGTCGCATACGACAAATTGACAGTTGAACCAATTTGTCGCATACGACAAATTGACAGTAGTACCAGTTTGTCGCAAACGGCAAATTGACAGTTGAACCAATTTGTCGCATACGACAAATTGACAGTTGAACCAATTTGTCGCATACGACAAATTGACAGTTGAACCAATTTGTCGCATACGACAAATTGACAGTAGTACCAATTTGTCGCATACGACAAATTGACAGTTGAATCAATTTGTCGCATACGACAAATTGACAGTTAAACCAATTTGTCGCATACGACAAATTGGCAGTTGAATCAATTTTTCGCATACGACAAATTACGATAAATTGACAGTTGAACCAATTTGTCGCATACGACAAATTGACAGTTGAATCAATTTGTCGCATACGACAAATTGACAGTTGAACCAATTTGTCGCATACGACAAATTGACAGTAGTACCAATTTGTCGCAAACGACAAATTGACAGGTGAATCAATTTGTCGCATACGACAAATTGACAGTTGAACCAATTTGTCGCAAGCGACAAATTGACAGTTGAATCAGTTTGTCGCATACGATAAATTGACAGCTGAATCAATTTGTCGCATACGACAAATTGACAGTTGAACCAATTTGTCGCATACGACAAATTGACAGTAGTACCAATTTGTCGCAAACGACAAATTGACAGTACTACCATTTTGTCGCATACGACAAATTGACAGTTGAACCAATTTGTCGTATACGACAAATTGGCAGTTGAATCAATTTGTCGCATACGACAAATTACGACAAATTGACAGTTGAACCAATTTGTCGCATACGACAAATTGACAGTTGAACCAATTTGTCGCATACGACAAATTGACAGTAGTACCAATTTGTCGCATACGACAAATTGACAGTTGAACCAATTTGTCGCATACGACAAATTGACAGTAGTACCAATTTGTCGCATACGACAAATTGACAGTTGAACCAATTTGTCGCATACGACAAATTGACAGTAGTACCAATTTGTCGCATACGACAAATTGACAGTTGAACCAATTTGTCGCATACGACAAATTGACAGTAGTACCAGTTTGTCGCAAACGGCAAATTGACAGTTGAACCAATTTGTCGCATACGACAAATTGACAGTTGAACCAATTTGTCGCATACGACAAATTGACAGTTGAACCAATTTGTCGCATACGACAAATTGACAGTAGTACCAATTTGTCGCATACGACAAATTGACAGTTGAATCAATTTGTCGCATACGACAAATTGACAGTTAAACCAATTTGTCGCATACGACAAATTGGCAGTTGAATCAATTTTTCGCATACGACAAATTACGATAAATTGACAGTTGAACCAATTTGTCGCATACGACAAATTGACAGTTGAATCAATTTGTCGCATACGACAAATTGACAGTTGAACCAATTTGTCGCATACGACAAATTGACAGTAGTACCAATTTGTCGCAAACGACAAATTGACAGGTGAATCAATTTGTCGCATACGACAAATTGACAGTTGAACCAATTTGTCGCAAGCGACAAATTGACAGTTGAATCAGTTTGTCGCATACGATAAATTGACAGCTGAATCAATTTGTCGCATACGACAAATTGACAGTTGAACCAATTTGTCGCATACGACAAATTGACAGTAGTACCAATTTGTCGCAAACGACAAATTGACAGTACTACCATTTTGTCGCATACGACAAATTGACAGTTGAACCAATTTGTCGTATACGACAAATTGGCAGTTGAATCAATTTGTCGCATACGACAAATTACGACAAATTGACAGTTGAACCAATTTGTCGCATACGACAAATTGACAGTTGAACCAATTTGTCGCATACGACAAATTGACAGTAGTACCAATTTGTCGCATACGACAAATTGACAGTTGAACCAATTTGTCGCATACGACAAATTGACAGTAGTACCAATTTGTCGCAAACGGCAAATTGACAGTTGAATCAATTTGTCGCAAACGACAAATTGACAGTACTACCAATTTGTCGCATACGACAAATTGACAGTTGAATTAATTTGTCGCATACGACAAATTGACAGTTGAACCAATTTGTCGTATACGACAAATTGACAGTAGTACCAATTTGTCGCATACGACAAATTGACAGTTGAACCAATTTGTCGCATGCGACAAATTGACAGTTGAATCATTTTGTCGCATACGATAAATTGACAGTTGAATCAATTTGTCGCATACGACAAATTGACAGTTGAACCAATTTGTCGCATACGACAAGTTGACAGTAGTACCAATTTGTCGCAAACGACAAATTGACAGTTGAACCATTTTGTCGCATACGACAAATTGACAGTTGAATCAATTTGTCGCATACGACAAATTGACAGTAGTACCAATTTGTCGCAAACGACAAATTGACAGTACTACCAATTTGTCGCATACGACAAATTGACAGTTGAACCAATTTGTCGCATACGACAAATTGGCAGTTGAATCAATTTGTCGCATACGACAAATTACGACAAATTGACAGTTGAACCAATTTGTCGCATACGACAAATTGACAGTTGAACCAATTTGTCGCATACGACAAATTGACAGTAGTACCAATTTGTCGCAAACGACAAATTGACAGGTGAATCAATTTGTCGCATACGACAAATTGACAGTTGAACCAATTTGTCGCAAGCGACAAATTGACAGTTGAATCAGTTTGTCGCATACGATAAATTGACAGCTGAATCAATTTGTCGCATACGACAAATTGACAGTTGAACCAATTTGTCGCATACGACAAATTGACAGTAGTACCAATTTGTCGCAAACGACAAATTGACAGTACTACCATTTTGTCGCATACGACAAATTGACAGTTGAACCAATTTGTCGTATACGACAAATTGGCAGTTGAATCAATTTGTCGCATACGACAAATTACGACAAATTGACAGTTGAACCAATTTGTCGCATACGACAAATTGACAGTTGAACCAATTTGTCGCATACGACAAATTGACAGTAGTACCAATTTGTCGCATACGACAAATTGACAGTTGAACCAATTTGTCGCATACGACAAATTGACAGTAGTACCAATTTGTCGCAAACGGCAAATTGACAGTTGAATCAATTTGTCGCAAACGACAAATTGACAGTACTACCAATTTGTCGCATACGACAAATTGACAGTTGAATTAATTTGTCGCATACGACAAATTGACAGTTGAACCAATTTGTCGTATACGACAAATTGACAGTAGTACCAATTTGTCGCATACGACAAATTGACAGTTGAACCAATTTGTCGCATGCGACAAATTGACAGTTGAATCATTTTGTCGCATACGATAAATTGACAGTTGAATCAATTTGTCGCATACGACAAATTGACAGTTGAACCAATTTGTCGCATACGACAAATTGACAGTAGTACCAATTTGTCGCAAACGACAAATTGACAGTTGAACCAATTTGTCGCATACGACAAATTGACAGTTGAATCAATTTGTCGCATACGACAAATTGACAGTTGAACCAATTTGTCGCATACGACAAATTGACACAAATTGATTCAACTGTCAATTTGTCGCATACGACAAATTGACAGTTGAATCAATTTGTCGCATACGATAAATTGACAGTTGAACCATTTTGTCGCATACGACAAATTGACAGTAGTTCCAATTTGTCGCAAACGACAAATTGACGGTTGAACCAATTTGTCGCATACGACAAATTGACAGTTGAACCAATTTGTCGCATACGACAAATTCACAGTAGTACCAATTTGTCGCAAACGGCAAATTGACAGTTGAATCAATTTGTCGCATACGACAAATTGACAGTACTACCAATTTGTCGCATACGACAATATGACAGTAGTACCAATTTGTCGCATACGACAAATTGACAGTTGAACCAATTTGTCGCATGCGACAAATTGACAGTTGAATCAATTTGTCGCATACGATAAATTGACAGTTGAATCAATTTGTCGCATACGACAAATTGACAGTTGAACCAATTTGTCGCATACGACAAATTGACAGTAGTACCAATTTGTCGCAAACGACAAATTGACAGTTGAACCATTTTGTCGCATACGACAAATTGACAGTTGAATCAATTTGTCGCATACGACAAATTGACAGTAGTACCAATTTGTCGCATACGACAAATTGACAGTTGAACCAATTTGTCGCATGCGACAAATTGACAGTTGAATCATTTTGTCGCATACGATAAATTGACAGTTGAATCAATTTGTCGCATACGACAAATTGACAGTTGAACCAATTTGTCGCATACGACAAATTGACAGTAGTACCAATTTGTCGCAAACGACAAATTGACAGTTGAACCAATTTGTCGCATACGACAAATTGACAGTTGAATCAATTTGTCGCATACGACAAATTGACAGTTGAACCAATTTGTCGCATACGACAAATTGACACAAATTGATTCAACTGTCAATTTGTCGCATACGACAAATTGACAGTTGAATCAATTTGTCGCATACGATAAATTGACAGTTGAACCATTTTGTCGCATACGACAAATTGACAGTAGTTCCAATTTGTCGCAAACGACAAATTGACGGTTGAACCAATTTGTCGCATACGACAAATTGACAGTTGAACCAATTTGTCGCATACGACAAATTCACAGTAGTACCAATTTGTCGCAAACGGCAAATTGACAGTTGAATCAATTTGTCGCATACGACAAATTGACAGTACTACCAATTTGTCGCATACGACAAATTGACAGTTGAATTAATTTGTCGCATACGACAAATTGACAGTTGAACCAATTTGTCGTATACGACAATATGACAGTAGTACCAATTTGTCGCATACGACAAATTGACAGTTGAACCAATTTGTCGCATGCGACAAATTGACAGTTGAATCAATTTGTCGCATACGATAAATTGACAGTTGAATCAATTTGTCGCATACGACAAATTGACAGTTGAACCAATTTGTCGCATACGACAAATTGACAGTAGTACCAATTTGTCGCAAACGACAAATTGACAGTTGAACCATTTTGTCGCATACGACAAATTGACAGTTGAATCAATTTGTCGCATACGACAAATTGACAGTACTACCAATTTGTCGCATACGACAAATTGACAGTTGAACCAATTTGTCGCTAACGACAAATTGGCAGTTGAATCAATTTGTCGCATACGACAAATTACGACAAATTGACAGTTGAACCAATTTGTCGCATACGACAAATTGACTGTTGAACCAATTTGTCGCATACGACAAATTGACAGTTGAACCAATTTGTCGCATACGACAAATTGACAGTAGTACCAATTTGTCGCAAACGACAAATTGACAGTTGAACCAATTTGTCGCATACGACAAATTGACAGTTGAATCAATTTGTCGCATACGACAAATTGACAGTTGAACCAATTTGTCGCATACGACAAATTGACAGTAGTACCAATTTGTCGCAAACGACAAATTGACAGTACTACCAATTTGTCGCATACGACAAATTGACAGTTGAACCAATTTGTCGCATACGACAAATTGGCAGTTGAATCAATTTGTCGCATACGACAAATTACGACAAATTGACAGTTGAACCAATTTGTCGCATACGACAAATTGACAGTTGAACCAATTTGTCGCATACGACAAATTGACAGTAGTACCAATTTGTCGCATACGACAAATTGACAGTTGAACCAATTTGTCGCATACGACAAATTGACAGTAGTACCAATTTGTCGCAAACGGCAAATTGACAGTTGAATCAATTTGTCGCATACGACAAAATTGGTTTAACTGTCAATTTGTCGCATACGACAAATTGACAGTTGAATTAATTTGTCGCATACGACAAATTGACAGGTGAATCAATTTGTCGCATACGACAAATTGACAGTTGAACCAATTTGTCGCATGCGACAATTTGACAGTTGAATCAATTTGTCGCATACGATAAATTGACAGTTGAATCAATTTGTCGCATACGACAAATTGACAGTTGAACCAATTTGTCGCATACGACAAATTGACAGTAGTACCAATTTGTCGCAAACGACAAATTGACAGTTGAACCAATTTGTCGCATACGACAAATTGACAGTTGAATCAATTTGTCGCATACGACAAGTTGACAGTTGAACCAATTTGTCGCATACGACAAATTGACAGTAGTACCAATTTGTCGCAAACGACAAATTGACAGTACTACCATTTTGTCGCATACGACAAATTGACAGTTGAACCAATTTGTCGCATACGACAAATTGGCAGTTGAATCAATTCGTCGCATACGACAAATTACGACAAATTGACAGTTGAACCAATTTGTCGCATACGACAAATTGACAGTTGAACCAATTTGTCGCATACGACAAATTGACAGTAGTACCAATTTGTCGCATACGACAAATTGACAGTTGAACCAATTTGTCGCATACGACAAATTGACAGTACTACCAATTTGTCGCATACGACAAATTGACAGTTGAACCAATTTGTCGCTAACGACAAATTGGCAGTTGAATCAATTTGTCGCATACGACAAATTACGACAAATTGACAGTTGAACCAATTTGTCGCATACGACAAATTGACTGTTGAACCAATTTGTCGCATACGACAAATTGACAGTTGAACCAATTTGTCGCATACGACAAATTGACAGTAGTACCAATTTGTCGCAAACGACAAATTGACAGTTGAACCAATTTGTCGCATACGACAAATTGACAGTTGAATCAATTTGTCGCATACGACAAATTGACAGTTGAACCAATTTGTCGCATACGACAAATTGACAGTAGTACCAATTTGTCGCAAACGACAAATTGACAGTACTACCAATTTGTCGCATACGACAAATTGACAGTTGAACCAATTTGTCGCATACGACAAATTGGCAGTTGAATCAATTTGTCGCATACGACAAATTACGACAAATTGACAGTTGAACCAATTTGTCGCATACGACAAATTGACAGTTGAACCAATTTGTCGCATACGACAAATTGACAGTAGTACCAATTTGTCGCATACGACAAATTGACAGTTGAACCAATTTGTCGCATACGACAAATTGACAGTAGTACCAATTTGTCGCAAACGGCAAATTGACAGTTGAATCAATTTGTCGCATACGACAAAATTGGTTTAACTGTCAATTTGTCGCATACGACAAATTGACAGTTGAATTAATTTGTCGCATACGACAAATTGACAGGTGAATCAATTTGTCGCATACGACAAATTGACAGTTGAACCAATTTGTCGCATGCGACAATTTGACAGTTGAATCAATTTGTCGCATACGATAAATTGACAGTTGAATCAATTTGTCGCATACGACAAATTGACAGTTGAACCAATTTGTCGCATACGACAAATTGACAGTAGTACCAATTTGTCGCAAACGACAAATTGACAGTTGAACCAATTTGTCGCATACGACAAATTGACAGTTGAATCAATTTGTCGCATACGACAAGTTGACAGTTGAACCAATTTGTCGCATACGACAAATTGACAGTAGTACCAATTTGTCGCAAACGACAAATTGACAGTACTACCATTTTGTCGCATACGACAAATTGACAGTTGAACCAATTTGTCGCATACGACAAATTGGCAGTTGAATCAATTCGTCGCATACGACAAATTACGACAAATTGACAGTTGAACCAATTTGTCGCATACGACAAATTGACAGTTGAACCGATTTGTCGCATACGACAAATTGACAGTAGTACCAAATTGTCGCATACGACAAATTGACAGTTGAACCAATTTGTCGCATACGACAAATTGACAGTAGTACCAATTTGTCGCAAACAGCAAATTGACAGTTGAATCAATTTGTCGCATACGACAATTTGACAGTTGAACCAATTTGTCGCATACGACAAATTGGCAGTTGAATCAATTTGTCGCATACGACAAATTACGACAAATTGACAGTTGAACCAATTTGTCGCATACGACAAATTGACAGTTGAACCAATTTGTCGCATACGACAAATTGACAGTAGTACCAATTTGTCGCATACGACAAATTGACAGTTGAACCAATTTGTCGCATACGACAAATTGACAGTAGTACCAATTTGTCGCAAACGGCAAATTGACAGTTGAAACAATTTGTCGCATACGACAAATTGACAGTTAAACCAATTTGTCGCATACTACAATTTGGCAGTTGAATCAATTTGTCGCATACGACAAATTACGACAAATTGACAGTTGAACCAATTTGTCGCATACGACAAATTGACAGTTGAATCAATTTGTCGCATACGACAAATTGACAGTTGAACCAATTTGTCGCATACGACAAATTGACAGTAGTACCAATTTGTCGCATACGACAAATTGACAGGTGAATCAATTTGTCGCATACGACAAATTGACAGTAGTACCAGTTTGTCGCAAACGGCAAATTGACAGTTGAATCAATTTGTCGCATACGACAAATTACGACAAATTGACAGTTGAACCAATGTGTCGCATACGACAAATTGACTGTTGAACCAATTTGTCGCATACGACAAATTGACAGTTGAACCAATTTGTCGCATACGACAAATTGACAGTAGTACCAATTTGTCGCATACGACAAATTGACAGTTGAACCAATTTGTCGCATACGACAAATTGACAGTAGTACCAATTTGTCGCATACGACAAATTGACAGTTGAACCAATTTGTCGCATACGACAAATTGACAGTAGTACCAGTTTGTCGCAAACGGCAAATTGACAGTTGAATCAATTTGTCGCATACGACAAATTGACAGTACTACCAATTTGTCGCATACGACAAATTGACAGTTGAACCAATTTGTCGCACACGACAAATTGACAGTTGAACCAATTTGTCGCAAACGACAAATTACGACAAATTGACAGTTGAACCAATTTGTCGCATACGACAAATTGACAGTTGAATCAATTTGTCGCAAACGACAAATTGACAGGTGAATCAATTTGTCGCATACGACAAATTGACAGTTGAACCAATTTGTCGCATGCGACAAATTGACAGTTGAATCAATTTGTTGCATACGATAAATTGACAGCTTAATCAATTTGTCGCATACGACAAATTGACAGTTGAACCAATTTGTCGCATACGACAAATTGACAGTTGAACCAATTTGTCGCATACGACAAATTGACAGTAGTACCAATTTGTCGCATACGACAAATTGACAGTTGAACCAATTTGTCGCATACGACAAATTGACAGTAGTACCAATTTGTCGCAAACGGCAAATTGACAGTTGAATCAATTTGTCGCATACGACAAATTGACAGTTAAACCAATTTGTCGCATACTACAATTTGGCAGTTGAATCAATTTGTCGCATACGACAAATTACGACAAATTGACAGTTGAACCAATTTGTCGCATACGACAAATTGACAGTTGAATCAATTTGTCGCATACGACAAATTGACAGTTGAACCAATTTGTCGCATACGACAAATTGACAGTAGTACCAATTTGTCGCATACGACAAATTGACAGGTGAATCAATTTGTCGCATACGACAAATTGACAGTAGTACCAGTTTGTCGCAAACGGCAAATTGACAGTTGAATCAATTTGTCGCATACGACAAATTGACAGTACTACCAATTTGTCGCATACGACAAATTGACAGTTGAACCAATTTGTCGCACACGACAAATTGACAGTAGTACCAATTTGTCGCATACGACAAATTGACAGGTGAATCAATTTGTCGCAAACGACAAATTGACAGTACTACCAATTTGTCGCATACGACAAATTGACAGTTGAACCAATTTGTCGCATACGACAAATTGGCAGTTGAATCAATTTGTCGCATACGACAAATTGGCAGTTGAATCAATTTGTCGCATACGACAAATTACGACAAATTGACAGTTGAACCAATGTGTCGCATACGACAAATTGACTGTTGAACCAATTTGTCGCATACGACAAATTGACAGTTGAACCAATTTGTCGCATACGACAAATTGACAGTAGTACCAATTTGTCGCATACGACAAATTGACAGTTGAACCAATTTGTCGCATACGACAAATTGACAGTAGTACCAATTTGTCGCATACGACAAATTGACAGTTGAACCAATTTGTCGCATACGACAAATTGACAGTAGTACCAGTTTGTCGCAAACGGCAAATTGACAGTTGAATCAATTTGTCGCATACGACAAATTGACAGTACTACCAATTTGTCGCATACGACAAATTGACAGTTGAACCAATTTGTCGCACACGACAAATTGACAGTTGAACCAATTTGTCGCATACGACAAATTGACAGTAGTACCAATTTGTCGCATACGACAAATTGAGAGTTGAACCAAATTGTCGCATACGACAAATTGACAGTAGCACCAATTTGTCGCATACGACAAATTGACAGTTGAATCAATTTGTCGCATACGACAAATTGACAGTTAAACCAATTTGTCGCATACGACAAATTGGCAGTTAAATCAATTTGTCGCATACGACAAATTACGACAAATTGACAGTTGAACCAATTTGTCGCATACGACAAATTGACAGTTGAATCAATTTGTCGCAAACGACAAATTGACAGTTGAACCAATTTGTCGCATACGACAAATTGACAGTAGTACCAATTTGTCGCAAACGACAAATTGACAGTTGAACCAATTTGTCGCACACGACAAATTGACAGTTGAACCAATTTGTCGCAAACGACAAATTACGACAAATTGACAGTTGAACCAATTTGTCGCATACGACAAATTGACAGTTGAATCAATTTGTCGCAAACGACAAATTGACAGGTGAATCAATTTGTCGCATACGACAAATTGACAGTTGAACCAATTTGTCGCATGCGACAAATTGACAGTTGAATCAATTTGTTGCATACGATAAATTGACAGCTTAATCAATTTGTCGCATACGACAAATTGACAGTTGAACCAATTTGTCGCATACGACAAATTGACAGTTGAACCAATTTGTCGCATACGACAAATTGACAGTAGTACCAATTTGTCGCATACGACAAATTGACAGTTGAACCAATTTGTCGCATACGACAAATTGACAGTAGTACCAATTTGTCGCAAACGGCAAATTGACAGTTGAATCAATTTGTCGCATACGACAAATTGACAGTTAAACCAATTTGTCGCATACTACAATTTGGCAGTTGAATCAATTTGTCGCATACGACAAATTACGACAAATTGACAGTTGAACCAATTTGTCGCATACGACAAATTGACAGTTGAATCAATTTGTCGCATACGACAAATTGACAGTTGAACCAATTTGTCGCATACGACAAATTGACAGTAGTACCAATTTGTCGCATACGACAAATTGACAGGTGAATCAATTTGTCGCATACGACAAATTGACAGTAGTACCAGTTTGTCGCAAACGGCAAATTGACAGTTGAATCAATTTGTCGCATACGACAAATTGACAGTACTACCAATTTGTCGCATACGACAAATTGACAGTTGAACCAATTTGTCGCACACGACAAATTGACAGTAGTACCAATTTGTCGCATACGACAAATTGACAGGTGAATCAATTTGTCGCAAACGACAAATTGACAGTACTACCAATTTGTCGCATACGACAAATTGACAGTTGAACCAATTTGTCGCATACGACAAATTGGCAGTTGAATCAATTTGTCGCATACGACAAATTGGCAGTTGAATCAATTTGTCGCATACGACAAATTACGACAAATTGACAGTTGAACCAATGTGTCGCATACGACAAATTGACTGTTGAACCAATTTGTCGCATACGACAAATTGACAGTTGAACCAATTTGTCGCATACGACAAATTGACAGTAGTACCAATTTGTCGCATACGACAAATTGACAGTTGAACCAATTTGTCGCATACGACAAATTGACAGTAGTACCAATTTGTCGCATACGACAAATTGACAGTTGAACCAATTTGTCGCATACGACAAATTGACAGTAGTACCAGTTTGTCGCAAACGGCAAATTGACAGTTGAATCAATTTGTCGCATACGACAAATTGACAGTACTACCAATTTGTCGCATACGACAAATTGACAGTTGAACCAATTTGTCGCACACGACAAATTGACAGTTGAACCAATTTGTCGCATACGACAAATTGACAGTAGTACCAATTTGTCGCATACGACAAATTGAGAGTTGAACCAAATTGTCGCATACGACAAATTGACAGTAGCACCAATTTGTCGCATACGACAAATTGACAGTTGAATCAATTTGTCGCATACGACAAATTGACAGTTAAACCAATTTGTCGCATACGACAAATTGGCAGTTAAATCAATTTGTCGCATACGACAAATTACGACAAATTGACAGTTGAACCAATTTGTCGCATACGACAAATTGACAGTTGAATCAATTTGTCGCAAACGACAAATTGACAGTTGAACCAATTTGTCGCATACGACAAATTGACAGTAGTACCAATTTGTCGCATACGACAAATTGACAGGTGAATCAATTTGTCGCATACGACAAATTGACAGTTGAACCAATTTGTCGCATGCGACAAATTGACAGTTGAATCAATTTGTTGCATACGATAAATTGACAGTTGAACCAATTTGTCGCATACGACAAATTGACAGTTGAACCAATTTGTCGCATACGACAAATTGACAGTAGTACCAATTTGTCGCAAACGACAAATTGACAGTACTACCATTTTGTCGCATACGACAAATTGACAGTTGAACCAATTTGTCGCATACGACAAATTGGCAGTTGAATCAAATTGTCGCATACGACAAATTACGACAAATTGACAGTTGAACCAATTTGTCGCATACGACAAATTGACAGTTGAACCAATTTGTCGCATACGACAAATTGACAGTAGTACCAATTTGTCGCAAACGGCAAATTGACAGTTGAATCAATTTGTCGCATACGACAAATTGACAGTTAAACCAATTTGTCGCATACGACAAATTGGCAGTTGAATCAATTTGTCGCATACGACAAATTACGACAAATTGACAGTTGAACCAATTTGTCGCATACGACAAATTGACAGTTGAATCAATTTGTCGCATACGACAAATTGACAGTTGAACCAATTTGTCGCATACGACAAATTGACAGTAGTACCAATTTGTCGCATACGACAAATTGACAGGTGAATCAATTTGTCGCATACGACAAATTGACAGTAGTACCAGTTTGTCGCAAACGGCAAATTGACAGTTGAATCAATTTGTCGCATACGACAAATTGACAGTACTACCAATTTGTCGCATACGACAAATTGACAGTTGAACCAAATTGTCGCACACGACAAATTGACAGTTGAACCAATTTGTCGCATACGACAAATTGACAGTAGTACCAATTTGTCGCATACGACAAATTAAGAGTTGAACCAAATTGTCGCATACGACAAATTGACAGTAGCACCAATTTGTCGCATACGACAAATTGACAGTTGAATCAATTTGTCGCATACGACAAATTGACAGTTAAACCAATTTGTCGCATACGACAAGTTGACAGTTGAACCAATTTGTCGCATACGACAAATTGACAGTAATACCAATTTGTCGCATACGACAAATTGACAGTTGAACCAATTTGTCGCATACGACAAATTGACAGTTGAATCAATTTGTCGCATACGACAAATTGACAGTTGAACCAATTTGTCGCTTACGACAAATTGACAGTAGTACCAATTTGTCGCAAACGACAAATTGACAGTTGAACCATTTTGTCGCATACGACAAATTGACAGTTGAATCAATTTGTCGCATACGACAAATTGACAGTAGTACCAATTTGTCGCAAACGACAAATTGACAGTACTACCAATTTGTCGCATACGACAAATTGACAGTTGAACCAATTTGTCGCATACGACAAATTGGCAGTTGAATCAATTTGTCGCATACGACAAATTACGACAAATTGACAGTTGAATCAATTTGTCGCATTCGACAAATTGACTGTTGAACCAATTTGTCGCATACGACAAATTGACAGTTGAACCAATTTGTCGCATACGACAAATTGACAGTTGAATCAATTTGTCGCATACGACAATATGACAGTAGTACCAATTTGTCGCATACGACAAATTGACAGTTGAACCAATTTGTCGCATGCGACAAATTGACAGTTGAATCAATTTGTCGCATACGACAAATTGACAGTAGTACCAGTTTGTCGCATACGACAAATTGACAGTTGAACCAATTTGTCGCATACGACAAATTGACAGTAGTACCAATTTGTCGCAAACGACAAATTGACAGTTGAACCATTTTGTCGCATACGACAAATTGACAGTTGAATCAATTTGTCGCATACGACAAATTGACAGTACTACCAATTTGTCGCATACGACAAATTGACAGTTGAACCAATTTGTCGCTAACGACAAATTGGCAGTTGAATCAATTTGTCGCATACGACAAATTACGACAAATTGACAGTTGAACCAATTTGTCGCATACGACAAATTGACTGTTGAACCAATTTGTCGCATACGACAAATTGACAGTTGAACCAATTTGTCGCATACGACAAATTGACAGTAGTACCAATTTGTCGCAAACGACAAATTGACAGGTGAATCAATTTGTCGCATACGACAAATTGACAGTTGAACCAATTTGTCGCAAGCGACAAATTGACAGTTGAATCAGTTTGTCGCATACGATAAATTGACAGCTGAATCAATTTGTCGCATACGACAAATTGACAGTTGAACCAATTTGTCGCATACGACAAATTGACAGTAGTACCAATTTGTCGCAAACGACAAATTGACAGTACTACCATTTTGTCGCATACGACAAATTGACAGTTGAACCATACGACAAATTGGCAGTTGAATCAATTTGTCGCATACGACAAATTACGACAAATTGACAGTTGAACCAATTTGTCGCATACGACAAATTGACAGTTGAACCAATTTGTCGCATACGACAAATTGACAGTAGTACCAATTTGTCGCATACGACAAATTGACAGTTGAACCAATTTGTCGCATACGACAAATTGACAGTAGTACCAATTTGTCGCAAACGGCAAATTGACAGTTGAATCAATTTGTCGCAAACGACAAATTGACAGTACTACCAATTTGTCGCATACGACAAATTGACAGTTGAATTAATTTGTCGCATACGACAAATTGACAGTTGAACCAATTTGTCGTATACGACAAATTGACAGTAGTACCAATTTGTCGCATACGACAAATTGACAGTTGAACCAATTTGTCGCATGCGACAAATTGACAGTTGAATCATTTTGTCGCATACGATAAATTGACAGTTGAATCAATTTGTCGCATACGACAAATTGACAGTTGAACCAATTTGTCGCATACGACAAATTGACAGTAGTACCAATTTGTCGCAAACGACAAATTGACAGTTGAACCAATTTGTCGCATACGACAAATTGACAGTTGAATCAATTTGTCGCATACGACAAATTGACAGTTGAACCAATTTGTCGCATACGACAAATTGACACAAATTGATTCAACTGTCAATTTGTCGCATACGACAAATTGACAGTTGAATCAATTTGTCGCATACGATAAATTGACAGTTGAACCAATTTGTCGCATACGACAAATTGACAGTAGTTCCAATTTGTCGCAAACGACAAATTGACGGTTGAACCAATTTGTCGCATACGACAAATTGACAGTTGAACCAATTTGTCGCATACGACAAATTCACAGTAGTACCAATTTGTCGCAAACGGCAAATTGACAGTTGAATCAATTTGTCGCATTCGACAAAATGACAGTACTACCAATTTGTCGCATACGACAAATTGACAGTTGAATTAATTTGTCGCATACGACAAATTGACAGTTGAACCAATTTGTCGTATACGACAATATGACAGTAGTACCAATTTGTCGCATACGACAAATTGACAGTTGAACCAATTTGTCGCATGCGACAAATTGACAGTTGAATCAATTTGTCGCTTACGATAAATTGACAGTTGAATCAATTTGTCGCATACGACAAATTGACAGTTGAACCAATTTGTCGCATACGACAAATTGACAGTAGTACCAGTTTGTCGCAAACGGCAAATTGACAGTTGAACCAATTTGTCGCATACGACAAATTGACAGTTGAACCAATTAGTCGCATACGACAAATTGACAGTTGAACCAATTTGTCGCATACGACAAATTGACAGTAGTACCAATTTGTCGCATACGACAAATTGACAGTTGAATCAATTTGTCGTATGCGACAAATTGATTCAACTGTCAATTTGCCGTTTGCGACAAATTGGTACTACTGTCAATTTGTCGTATGCGACAAATTGGTTCAACTGTCAATTTGTCGTATGCGACAAATTGGTACTACTGTCAATTTGTCTTATGCGACAAATTGGTTCAACTGTCAATTTGTCGTATGCGACAAATTGGTTCAACTGTCAATTTGTCGTAATTTGTCGTATGCGACAAATTGATTCAACTGCCAATTTGTCGTATGCGACAATTTGGTTTAACTGTCAATTTGTCGTATGCGACAAATTGGTTCAACTGTCAATTTGTCGTATGCGACAAATTGGTAGTACTGTCAATTTGTCGTTTGCGACAAATTGGTACTACTGTCAATTTGTCGTATGCGACAAATTGATTCAACTGTCACTTTGTCGTATGCGACAAAATGGTTCAACTGTCAATTTGTCGTTTGCGACAAATTGGTACTACTGTCAATTTGTCGTATGTGACAAATTGGTTCAACTGTCAATTTGTCGTATGCGACAAATTGGTACTACTGTCAATTTGTCGTATACGACAAATTGGTTCAACTGTCAATTTGTCGTATGCGACAAATTAATTCAACTGTCAATTTGTCGTATGCGACAAATTGGTAGTACTGTCAATTTGTCGTATGCGACAAATTGATTCAACTGTCAATTTGCCGTTTGCGACAAATTGGTACTACTGTCAATTTGTCGTATGCGACAAATTGGTTCAACTGTCAATTTGTCGTATGCGACAAATTGGTACTACTGTCAATTTGTCTTATGCGACAAATTGGTTCAACTGTCAATTTGTCGTATGCGACAAATTGGTTCAACTGTCAATTTGTCGTAATTTGTCGTATGCGACAAATTGATTCAACTGCCAATTTGTCGTATGCGACAATTTGGTTTAACTGTCAATTTGTCGTATGCGACAAATTGATTCAACTGTCAATTTGTCGTATGCGACAAATTGGTACTACTGTCAATTTGTCGTATGCGACAAATTGGTTCAACTGTCAATTTGTCGTATGCGACTAATTGGTTCAACTGTCAATTTGTCGTATGCGACAAATTGGTTCAACTGTCAATTTGCCGTTTGCGACAAACTGGTACTACTGTCAATTTGTCGTATGCGACAAATTGGTTCAACTGTCAATTTGTCGTATGCGACAAATTGGTACTACTTTCAATTTGTCGTATGCGACAATTTGGTTCAACTGTCAATTTGTCGTATGCGACAAATTGGTACTACTGTCAATTTGTCGTATGCGACAAACTGGTTCAACTGTCAATTTGTCGTATGCGACAAATTGGTTCAACAGTCAATTTGTCGTATGCGACAAATTGGTTCAACTGTCAATTTGTCGTAATTTGTCGTATGCGACAAATTGATTCAACTGCCAATTTGTCGTATGCGACAAATTGGTTCAACTGTCAATTTGTCGTATGCGACAAATTGGTAGTACTGTCAATTTGTCGTTTGCGACAAATTGGTACTACTGTCAATTTGTCGTATGCGACAAATTGATTCAACTGTCAATTTGTCGTATGCGACAAAATGGTTCAACTGTCAATTTGTCGTTTGCGACAAATTGGTACTACTGTCAATTTGTCGTATGTGACAAATTGGTTCAACTGTCAATTTGTCGTATGCGACAAATTGATTCAACTGTCAATTTATCGTATGCGACAAATTGATTCAACTGTCAATTTGTCGCATGCGACAAATTGGTTCAACTGTCAATTTGTCGTATGCGACAAATTGGTAGTACTGTCAATTTGTCGTATGCGACAAATTGATTCAACTGCCAATTTGTCGTATGCGACAAATTGGTTCAACTGTCAATTTGTCGTATGCGACAAATTGGTAGTACTGTCAATTTGTCGTTTGCGACAAATTGGTACTACTGTCAATTTGTCGTATGCGACAAATTGATTCAACTGTCACTTTGTCGTATGCGACAAAATGGTTCAACTGTCAATTTGTCGTTTGCGACAAATTGGTACTACTGTCAATTTGTCGTATGTGACAAATTGGTTCAACTGTCAATTTGTCGTATGCGACAAATTGGTACTACTGTCAATTTGTCGTATACGACAAATTGGTTCAACTGTCAATTTGTCGTATGCGGCAAATTAATTCAACTGTCAATTTGTCGTATGCGACAAATTGGTAGTACTGTCAATTTGTCGTATGCGACAAATTGATTCAACTGTCAATTTGCCGTTTGCGACAAATTGGTACTACTGTCAATTTGTCGTATGCGACAAATTGGTTCAACTGTCAATTTGTCGTATGCGACAAATTGGTACTACTGTCAATTTGTCTTATGCGACAAATTGGTTCAACTGTCAATTTGTCGTATGCGACAAATTGGTTCAACTGTCAATTTGTCGTAATTTGTCGTATGCGACAAATTGATTCAACTGCCAATTTGTCGTATGCGACAAATTGGTTCAACTGTCAATTTGTCGTATGCGACAAAATGGTAGTACTGTCAATTTGTCGTTTGCGACAAATTGGTACTACTGTCAATTTGTCGTATGCGACAAATTGGTTCAACTGTCTACTTGTCGTATGCGACAAATTAATTCAACTGTCAATTTGTCGTATGCGACAAATTGGTTTAACTGTCAATTTGTCGTTTGCGACAAATTGGTACTACTGTCAATTTGTCGTATGCGACAAATTGGTTCAACTGTCAATTTGTCGTAATTTGTCGTATGCGACAAATTGATTCAACTGCCAATTTGTCGTATACGACAAATTGGTTCAACTGTCAATTTGTCGTATGCGACAAATTGATTTAGCTGTCAATTTATCGTATGCGACAAATTGATTCAACTGTCAATTTGTCGCTTGCGACAAATTGGTTCAACTGTCAATTTGTCGTATGCGACAAATTGATTCACCTGTCAATTTGTCGTTTGCGACAAATTGGTACTACTGTCAATTTGTCGTATGCGACAAATTGGTTCAACTGTCAATTTGTCGTATGCGACAAATTGATTCAACTGTCAATTTGTCGTATGCGACAAATTGGTTCAACTGTCAATTTGTCGTAATTTGTCGTATGCGACAAATTGATTCAACTGCCAATTTGTCGTATGCGACAAATTGGTTTAACTGTCAATTTGTCGTATGCGACAAATTGATTCAACTGTCAATTTGTCGTATGCGACAAATTGGTACTACTGTCAATTTGTCGTATGCGACAAATTGGTTCAACTGTCAATTTGTCGTATGCGACTAATTGGTTCAACTGTCAATTTGTCGTATGCGACAAATTGGTTCAACTGTCAATTTGCCGTTTGCGACAAACTGGTACTACTGTCAATTTGTCGTATGCGACAAATTGGTTCAACTGTCAATTTGTCGTATGCGACAAATTGGTACTACTTTCAATTTGTCGTATGCGACAATTTGGTTCAACTGTCAATTTGTCGCATGCGACAAATTGGTAGTACTGTCAATTTGTCGTTTGCGACAAATTGGTACTACTGTCAATTTGTCGTATGCGACAAATTGATTCAACTGTCACTTTGTCGTATGCGACAAAATGGTTCAACTGTCAATTTGTCGTTTGCGACAAATTGGTACTACTGTCAATTTGTCGTATGTGACAAATTGGTTCAACTGTCAATTTGTCGTATGCGACAAATTGGTACTACTGTCAATTTGTCGTATACGACAAATTGGTTCAACTGTCAATTTGTCGTATGCGACAAATTAATTCAACTGTCAATTTGTCGTATGCGACAAATTGGTAGTACTGTCAATTTGTCGTATGCGACAAATTGATTCAACTGTCAATTTGCCGTTTGCGACAAATTGGTACTACTGTCAATTTGTCGTATGCGACAAATTGGTTCAACTGTCAATTTGTCGTATGCGACAAATTGGTACTACTGTCAATTTGTCTTATGCGACAAATTGGTTCAACTGTCAATTTGTCGTATGCGACAAATTGGTTCAACTGTCAATTTGTCGTAATTTGTCGTATGCGACAAATTGATTCAACTGCCAATTTGTCGTATGCGACAATTTGGTTTAACTGTCAATTTGTCGTATGCGACAAATTGATTCAACTGTCAATTTGTCGTATGCGACAAATTGGTACTACTGTCAATTTGTCGTATGCGACAAATTGGTTCAACTGTCAATTTGTCGTATGCGACTAATTGGTTCAACTGTCAATTTGTCGTATGCGACAAATTGGTTCAACTGTCAATTTGCCGTTTGCGACAAACTGGTACTACTGTCAATTTGTCGTATGCGACAAATTGGTTCAACTGTCATTTTGTCGTATGCGACAAATTGGTACTACTTTCAATTTGTCGTATGCGACAATTTGGTTCAACTGTCAATTTGTCGTATGCGACAAATTGGTACTACTGTCAATTTGTCGTATGCGACAAACTGGTTCAACTGTCAATTTGTCGTATGCGACAAATTGGTTCAACAGTCAATTTGTCGTATGCGACAAATTGGTTCAACTGTCAATTTGTCGTAATTTGTCGTATGCGACAAATTGATTCAACTGCCAATTTGTCGTATGCGACAAATTGGTTCAACTGTCAATTTGTCGTATGCGACAAATTGGTAGTACTGTCAATTTGTCGTTTGCGACAAATTGGTACTACTGTCAATTTGTCGTATGCGACAAATTGATTCAACTGTCAATTTGTCGTATGCGACAAAATGGTTCAACTGTCAATTTGTCGTTTGCGACAAATTGGTACTACTGTCAATTTGTCGTATGTGACAAATTGGTTCAACTGTCAATTTGTCGTATGCGACAAATTGATTCAACTGTCAATTTATCGTATGCGACAAATTGATTCAACTGTCAATTTGTCGCATGCGACAAATTGGTTCAACTGTCAATTTGTCGTATGCGACAAATTGGTAGTACTGTCAATTTGTCGTATGCGACAAATTGATTCAACTGCCAATTTGTCGTATGCGACAAATTGGTTCAACTGTCAATTTGTCGTATGCGACAAATTGGTAGTACTGTCAATTTGTCGTTTGCGACAAATTGGTACTACTGTCAATTTGTCGTATGCGACAAATTGATTCAACTGTCACTTTGTCGTATGCGACAAAATGGTTCAACTGTCAATTTGTCGTTTGCGACAAATTGGTACTACTGTCAATTTGTCGTATGTGACAAATTGGTTCAACTGTCAATTTGTCGTATGCGACAAATTGGTACTACTGTCAATTTGTCGTATACGACAAATTGGTTCAACTGTCAATTTGTCGTATGCGACAAATTAATTCAACTGTCAATTTGTCGTATGCGACAAATTGGTAGTACTGTCAATTTGTCGTATGCGACAAATTGATTCAACTGTCAATTTGCCGTTTGCGACAAATTGGTACTACTGTCAATTTGTCGTATGCGACAAATTGGTTCAACTGTCAATTTGTCGTATGCGACAAATTGGTACTACTGTCAATTTGTCTTATGCGACAAATTGGTTCAACTGTCAATTTGTCGTATGCGACAAATTGGTTCAACTGTCAATTTGTCGTAATTTGTCGTATGCGACAAATTGATTCAACTGCCAATTTGTCGTATGCGACAAATTGGTTCAACTGTCAATTTGTCGTATGCGACAAAATGGTAGTACTGTCAATTTGTCGTTTGCGACAAATTGGTACTACTGTCAATTTGTCGTATGCGACAAATTGGTTCAACTGTCAACTTGTCGTATGCGACAAATTAATTCAACTGTCAATTTGTCGTATGCGACAAATTGGTTTAACTGTCAATTTGTCGTTTGCGACAAATTGGTACTACTGTCAATTTGTCGTATGCGACAAATTGGTTCAACTGTCAATTTGTCGTATGCGACAAATTGATTCAACTGTCAATTTATCGTATGCGACAAATTGATTCAACTGTCAATTTGTCGCATGCGACAAATTGGTTCAACTGTCAATTTGTCGTATGCGACAAATTGATTCACCTGTCAATTTGTCGTATGCGACAATTTGATTCAACTGTCAATTTGTCGTATGCGACAAATTGACAGTTAAACCAATTTTGTCGTATGCGACAAATTGATTCAACTGTCAATTTGCCGTTTGCGACAAATTGGTACTACTGTCAATTTGTCGCATGCGACAAATTGGTTCAACTGTCAATTTGTCGTATGCGACAAATTGGTACTACTGTCAATTTGTCGTATGCGACAAATTGGTAGTACTGTCAATTTGTCGTTTGCGACAAATTGGTACTACTGTCAATTTGTCGTATGCGACAAATTGATTCAACTGTCAATTTGTCGTATGCGACAAATTGATTCAACTGTCAATTTGTCGCATGCGACAAATTGGTTCAACTGTCAATTTGTCGTATGCGACAAATTGACAGTTAAACCAATTTTGTCGTATGCGACAAATTGATTCAACTGTCAATTTGCCGTTTGCGACAAATTGGTACTACTGTCAATTTGTCGCATGCGACAAATTGGTTCAACTGTCAATTTGTCGTATGCGACAAATTGGTACTACTGTCAATTTGTCGTATGCGACAAATTGGTAGTACTGTCAATTTGTCGTTTGCGACAAATTGGTACTACTGTCAATTTGTCGTATGCGACAAATTGATTCAACTGTCAATTTGTCGTATGCGACAAATTGATTCAACTGTCAATTTGTCGCATGCGACAAATTGGTTCAACTGTCAATTTATCGTATGCGACAAATTGATTCAACTGTCAATTTGCCGTTTGCGACAAATTGGTACTACTGTCAATTTGTCGTATGCGACAAATTGGTTCAACTGTCAATTTGTCGTATGCGACAAAATGGTACTACTGTCAATTTGTCGTATGCGACAAATTGGTTCAACTGTCAATTTGTCGTATGCGACAAATTGGTTCAACTGTCAATTTGTCGTAATTTGTCGTATGCGACAAATTGATTCAACTGCCAATTTGTCGTATACGACAAATTGGTTCAACTGTCAATTTGTCGTATGCGACAAAATGGTAGTACTGTCAATTTGTCGTTTGCGACAAATTGGTACTACTGTCAATTTGTCGTATGCGACAAATTGGTTCAACTGTCAATTTGTCGTATGCGACAAATTGATGCAGCTGTCAATTTATCGTATGCGACAAATTGATTCAACTGTCAATTTGTCGCTTGCGACAAATTGGTTCAACTGTCAATTTGTCGTATGCGACAAATTGATTCACCTGTCAATTTGTCGCTTGCGACAAATTGGTACTACTGTCAATTTGTCGTATGCGACAAATTGGTTCAACTGTCAATTTGTCGTATGCGACAAATTGATTCAACTGTCAATTTGTCGTATGCGACAAATTGGTTCAACTGTCAATTTGTCGTAATTTGTCGTATGCGACAAATTGATTCAACTGCCAATTTGTCGTATGCGACAAATTGGTTTAACTGTCAATTTGTCGTATGCGACAAATTGTTTCAACTGTCAATTTGTCGTATGCGACAAATTGGTACTACTGTCAATTTGTCGTATGCGACAAATTGGTTCAACTGTCAATTTGTCGTATGCGACAAATTGGTAGTACTGTCAATTTGTCGTTTGCGACAAATTGGTACTACTGTCAATTTGTCGTATGCGACAAATTGATTCAACTGTCAATTTGTCGTATGCGACAAATTGATTCAACTGTCAATTTGTCGCATGCGACAAATTGGTTCAACTGTCAATTTATCGTATGCGACAAATTGATTCAACTGTCAATTTGCCGTTTGCGACAAATTGGTACTACTGTCAATTTGTCGTATGCGACAAATTGGTTCAACTGTCAATTTGTCGTATGCGACAAAATGGTACTACTGTCAATTTGTCGTATGCGACAAATTGGTTCAACTGTCAATTTGTCGTATGCGACAAATTGGTTCAACTGTCAATTTGTCGTAATTTGTCGTATGCGACAAATTGATTCAACTGCCAATTTGTCGTATACGACAAATTGGTTCAACTGTCAATTTGTCGTATGCGACAAAATGGTAGTACTGTCAATTTGTCGTTTGCGACAAATTGGTACTACTGTCAATTTGTCGTATGCGACAAATTGGTTCAACTGTCAATTTGTCGTATGCGACAAATTGATTCAGCTGTCAATTTATCGTATGCGACAAATTGATTCAACTGTCAATTTGTCGCTTGCGACAAATTGGTTCAACTGTCAATTTGTCGTATGCGACAAATTGATTCACCTGTCAATTTGTCGTTTGCGACAAATTGGTACTACTGTCAATTTGTCGTATGCGACAAATTGGTTCAACTGTCAATTTGTCGTATGCGACAAATTGATTCAACTGTCAATTTGTCGTATGCGACAAATTGGTTCAACTGTCAATTTGTCGTAATTTGTCGTATGCGACAAATTGATTCAACTGCCAATTTGTCGTATGCGACAAATTGGTTTAACTGTCAATTTGTCGTATGCGACAAATTGATTCAACTGTCAATTTGTTGTATGCGACAAATTGGTACTACTGTCAATTTGTCGTATGCGACAAATTGGTTCAACTGTCAATTTGTCGTATGCGACAAATTGGTAGTACTGTCAATTTGTCGTTTGCGACAAATTGGTACTACTGTCAATTTGTCGTATGCGACAAATTGATTCAACTGTCAATTTGTCGTATGCGACAAATTGATTCAACTGTCAATTTGTCGCATGCGACAAATTGGTTCAACTGTCAATTTATCGTATGCGACAAATTGATTCAACTGTCAATTTGCCGTTTGCGACAAATTGGTACTACTGTCAATTTGTCGTATGCGACAAATTGGTTCAACTGTCTATTTGTCGTATGCGACAAAATGGTACTACTGTCAATTTGTCGTATGCGACAAATTGGTTCAACTGTCAATTTGTCGTATGCGACAAATTGGTTCAACTGTCAATTTGTCGTATGCGACAAATTGGTTCAACTGTCAATTTGTCGCATGCGACAAATTGGTTCAACTGTCAATTTGTCGTATGCGACAAATTGGTACTACTGTCAATTTGTCGTATACGACAAATTGGTTCAACTGTCAATTTGTCGTATGCGACAAATTAATTCAACTGTCAATTTGTCGTATGCGACAAATTGGTAGTACTGTCAATTTGTCGTATGCGACAAATTAATTCAACTGTCAATTTGTCGTATGCGACAAATTGGTAGTACTGTCAATTTGTCGTATGCGACAAATTGATTCAACTGTCAATTTGCCGTTTGCGACAAATTGGTACTACTGTCAATTTGTCGTATGCGACAAATTCGTTCAACTGTCAATTTGTCGTATGCGACAAATTGGTACTACTGTCAATTTGTCTTATGCGACAAATTGGTTCAACTGTCAATTTGTCGTATGCGACAAATTGGTTCAACTGTCAATTTGTCGTAATTTGTCGTATGCGACAAATTGATTTAACTGCCAATTTGTCGTATGCGACAAATTGGTACTACTGTCAATTTGTCGTATGCGACAAATTGGTTCAACTGTCAACTTGTCGTATGCGACAAATTAATTCAACTGTCAATTTGTCGTATGCGACAAATTGGTTTAACTGTCAATTTGTCGTTTGCGACAAATTGGTACTACTGTCAATTTGTCGTATGCGACAAATTGGTTCAACTGTCAATTTGTCGTATGCGACAAATTGATTCAACTGTCAATTTATCGTATGCGACAAATTGATTCAACTGTCAATTTGTCGCATGCGACAAATTGGTTCAACTGTCAATTTGTCGTATGCGACAAATTGATTCACCTGTCAATTTGTCGTATGCGACAAATTGATTCAACTGTCAATTTGTCGTATGCGACAAATTGACAGTTAAACCAATTTTGTCGTATGCGACAAATTGATTCAACTGTCAATTTGCCGTTTGCGACAAATTGGTACTACTGTCAATTTGTCGTATGCGACAAATTGGTTCAACTGTCAATTTGTCGTATGCGACAAATTGGTACTACTGTCAAATTGTCGTATGCGACAAATTGGTTCAACTGTCAATTTGTCGTATGCGACAAATTGGTTCAACTGTCAATTTGTCGTAATTTGTCGTATGCGACAAATTGATTCACCTGCCAATTTGTCGTATGCGACAAATTGGTTCAACTGTCAATTTGTCGTATGCGACAAATTGGTACTACTGTCAATTTGTCGTATACGACAAATTGGTTCAACTGTCAATTTGTCGTATGCGACAAATTAATTCAACTGTCAATTTGTCGTATGCGACAAATTGGTAGTACTGTCAATTTGTCGTATGCGACAAATTAATTCAACTGTCAATTTGTCGTATGCGACAAATTGGTAGTACTGTCAATTTGTCGTATGCGACAAATTGATTCAACTGTCAATTTGCCGTTTGCGACAAATTGGTACTACTGTCAATTTGTCGTATGCGACAAATTGGTTCAACTGTCAATTTGTCGTATGCGACAAATTGGTACTACTGTCAATTTGTCTTATGCGACAAATTGGTTCAACTGTCAATTTGTCGTATGCGACAAATTGGTTCAACTGTCAATTTGTCGTAATTTGTCGTATGCGACAAATTGATTTAACTGCCAATTTGTCGTATGCGACAAATTGGTACTACTGTCAATTTGTCGTATGCGACAAATTGGTTCAACTGTCAACTTGTCGTATGCGACAAATTAATTCAACTGTCAATTTGTCGTATGCGACAAATTGGTTTAACTGTCAATTTGTCGTTTGCGACAAATTGGTACTACTGTCAATTTGTCGTATGCGACAAATTGGTTCAACTGTCAATTTGTCGTATGCGACAAATTGATTCAACTGTCAATTTATCGTATGCGACAAATTGATTCAACTGTCAATTTGTCGCATGCGACAAATTGGTTCAACTGTCAATTTGTCGTATGCGACAAATTGATTCACCTGTCAATTTGTCGTATGCGACAAATTGACAGTTAAACCAATTTTGTCGTATGCGACAAATTGATTCAACTGTCAATTTGCCGTTTGCGACAAATTGGTACTACTGTCAATTTGTCGTATGCGACAAATTGGTTCAACTGTCAATTTGTCGTATGCGACAAATTGGTACTACTGTCAATTTGTCGTATGCGACAAATTGGTTCAACTGTCAATTTGTCGTATGCGACAAATTGGTTCAACTGTCAATTTGTCGTAATTTGTCGTATGCGACAAATTGATTCACCTGCCAATTTGTCGTATGCGACAAATTGGTTCAACTGTCAATTTGTCGTATGCGACAAATTGGTAGTACTGTCAATTTGTCGTTTGCGACAAATTGGTACTACTGTGAATTTGTCGTATGCGACAAATTGGTTCAACTGTCAATTTGTCGTATGCGACAAATTGATTCAACTGTCAATTTGTCGTATGCGACAAATTGGTTCAACCGTCAATTTGTCGTTTGCGACAAATTGGTAGTACTGTCAATTTGTCGTATGCGACAAATTGGTACTACTGTCAATTTGTCGTATGCGACAAATTGGTTCAACTGTCAATTTGTCGTATGCGACAAATTGGTATTACTGTCAATTTGTCGTATGCGACAAATTGGTTCAACTGTCAATTTGTCGTATGCGACAAATTGGTTCAACTGTCAATTTGTCGTAATTTGTCGTATGCTACAAATTGATTCACCTGCCAATTTGTCGTATGCGACAAATTGGAAGTACTGTCAATTTGTCGTATGCGACAAATTGGTTCAACTGTCAATTTGTTGTATGCGACAAATTGGTACTACTGTCAATTTGTCGTATGCGACAAATTGGTTTAACTGTCAATTTGTCGTATGCGACAAATTGGTACTACTGTCAATTTGTCGTATGCGACAAATTGGTTCAACTGTCAATTTGTCGTATGCGACAAATTGGTTCAACTGTCAATTTGTCGTAATTTGTCGTATGCTACAAATTGATTCACCTGCCAATTTGTCGTATGCGACAAATTGGTTCAACTGTGAATTTGTCGTATGCGACAAATTGGTAGTACTGTCAATTTTTCGTTTGCGACAAATTGATTCAACTGTCAATTTGTCGTATGCGACAAATTGGTTCAACCGTCAATTTGTCGTTTGCGACAAATTGGTACTACTGTCAATTTGTCGTATGCGACAAATTGGTTCAACTGTCAATTTATCGTATGCGACAAATTGATTCAACTGTTAATTTGTCGTATGCGACAAATTGACAGTTGAATCAATTTGTGTCAATTTGTCGTATGCGACAAATTGGTTCAACTGTCAATTTGTCGTATGCGACAAATTGGTTCAACTGTCAATTTGTCGCATGCGACAAATTGGTACTACTGTCAATTTGTCGTACGCGACAAATTGGTTCAAGTGTCAATTTGTCGTATGCGACAATTTGGTTCAACTCTCAATTTGTCGTATGCGACAATTTGGTTCAAGTGTCAATTTTTCGTATGCGACAAATTGGTTCAACTGTCATTTTGTCGTATGCGACAAATTGGTACTACTGTCAATTTGTCGTATGCGACAAATTGGTTTAACTGTCAATTTGTCGTATGCGACAAATTGATTCAACTGTCAATTTGTCGTATGCGACAAATTGGTTCAACTACCAATTTGTCGTATGCGACAAATTGGTTTAACTGTCAATTTGTCGTATGCGACAAATTGATTCAACTGTCAATTTGTCGTATGCGACAAATTGGTGCTACTGTCAATTTGTCGTATGCGACAAATTGGTACTACTGTCAATTTGTCGTATGCGACAAATTGGTTCAACTGTCAATTTGTCGTATGCGACAAATTGGTTCAACTGTCAATTTGTCGTATGCGACAAATTGGTAGTACTGTCAATTTGTCGTATGCGACAAATTGATTCAACTGTCAATTTGCCGTTTGCGACAAATTGGTACTACTGTCAATTTGTCGTATGCGACAAATTGGTTCAACTGTCAATTTGTCGTATGCGACAAATTGATTCAACTGTCAATTTGTCGTATGCGACAAACTGGTTCAACTGTCAATTTGTCGTTTGCGACAAATTGGTACTACTGTCAATTTGTCGTATGCGACAAATTGGTTCAACTGTCAATTTGTCGTATGCGACAAATTGATTCAACTGTCAATTTGTCGCATGCGACAAATTGATTCAACTGTCAATTTGCCGTTTGCGACAAATTGGTACTACTGTCAATTTGTCGTATGCGACAAATTGGTTCAACTGTCAATTTGTCGTATGCGACAAATTGGTACTACTGTCAATTTGTCGTATGCGACAAATTGGTTCAACTGTCAATTTGTCGTATGCGACAAATTGGTTCAACTGTCAATTTGTCGTAATTTGTCGTATGCGACAAATTGATTCAACAGCCAATTTGTCGTATGCGACAAATTGGTTCAACTGTCAATTTGTCGTATGCGACAAATTGGTTCAACTGTCAATTTGTCGTATGCGACAAATTGGTTCAACTGTCAATTTGTCGTATGCGACAAATTGATTCAACTGTCAATTTGTCGTATGCGACAAATTGGTTCAACTATCAATTTGTCGTAATTTGTCGTATGCGACAAATTGATTCAACTGCCAATTTGTCGTATGCGACAAATTGGTTTAACTGTCAACTTGTCGTATGCGACAAATTGGTAGTACTGTCAATTTGTCGTTTGCGACAAATTGGTACTACTGTCAATTTGTCGTATGCGACAAATTGGTTCAACTGTCAATTTGTCGTATGCGACAAATTGATTCAACTGTCAATTTGTCGTATGCGACAAATTGATTCAACTGTCAATTTGTCGCATGCGACAAATTGATTCAACTGTCAATTTGCCGTTTGCGACAAATTGGTACTACTGTCAGTTTGTCGTATGCGACAAATTGCTTCAACTGTCAATTTGTCGTATGCGACAAATTGGTACTACTGTCAATTTGTCGTATGCGACAAATTGGTTCAACTGTCAATTTGTCGTATGCGACAAATTGATTCAACTGTCAATTTGTCGTAATTTGTCGTATGCGACAAATTGATTCAACTGCCAATTTGTCGTATGCGACAAATTGGTTCAACTGTCAATTTGTCGTATGCGACAAATTGGTAGTACTGTCAATTTGTCGTTTGCGACAAATTGGTACTACTGTCAATTTGTCGTATGCGACAAATTGGTTCAACTGTCAATTTTTCGTATGCGACAAATTGATTCAACTGTCAATTTGTCGTATGCGACAAATTGGTTCAACTGTCAATTTGTCGTTTGCGACAAATTGGTACTACTGTCAATTTGTCGTATGCGACAAATTGGTTCAACTGTCAATTTGTCGTATGCGACAAATTGATTCAACTGTCAATTTGTCGTATGCGACAAATTGGTTCAACTGTCAATTTGTCGTAATTTGTCGTATGCGACAAATTGATTCAACTGCCAATTTGTCGTATGCGACAAATTGGTTTAACTGTCAACTTGTCGTATGCGACAAATTGATTCAACTGTCAATTTGTCGTATGCGACAAATTGGTGCTACTGTCAATTTGTCGTATGCGACAAATTGGTTCAAGTGTCAATTTGTCGTATGCGACAAATTGGTTCAACTGTCAATTTGTCGTATGCGACAATTTGGTTCAACTCTCAATTTGTCGTATGCGACAAATTGGTACTACTGTCAATTTGTCGTATGCGACAAATTGGTTCAACTGTCAATTTGTCGTTTGCGACAAATTGGTTCAACTGTCAATTTGTCGTATGCGACAAATTGGTAGTACTGTCAATTTGTCGTATGCGACAAATTGATTCAACTGTCAATTTGCCGTTTGCGACAAATTGGTACTACTGTCAATTTGTCGTATGCGACAAATTGGTTCAACTGTCAATTTGTCGTATGCGACAAATTGATTCAACTGTCAGTTTGTCGTATGCGACAAAATGGTTCAACTGTCAAT
This sequence comes from Oscheius myriophilus, assembly GCA_964057215.1. Lineage (NCBI taxonomy): Eukaryota > Metazoa > Nematoda > Chromadorea > Rhabditida > Rhabditidae > Oscheius > Oscheius myriophilus. Next base: position 7,701,007 of record OZ059904.1, read on the forward strand.
TTGTCGTTTGCGACAAATTGGTACTACTGTCAATTTGTCGTATGCGACAAATTGGTTCAACTGTCAATTTGTCGTATGCGACAAATTGATTCAACTGTCAATTTGTCGTATGCGACAAATTGGTAGTACTGTCAATTTGTCGTATGCGACAAATTGATTCAACTGTCAATTTGCCGTTTGCGACAAATTGGTACTACTGTCAATTTGTCGTATGCGACAAATTGGTTCAACTCTCAATTTGTCGTATGCGACAAAATGGTTCAACTGTCAATTTGTCGTTTGCGACAAATTGGTACTACTGTCAATTTGTCGTATGCGACAAATTGGTTCAACTGTCAATTTGTCGTATGCGACAAATTGATTCAACTGTCAATTTATCGTATGCGACAAATTGATTCAACTGTCAATTTGTCGCATGCGACAAATTGGTTCAACTGTCAATTTGTCGTATGCGACAAATTGATTCACCTGTCAATTTGTCGTATGCGACAATTTGATTCAACTGTCAATTTGTCGTATGCGACAAATTGACAGTTAAACCAATTTTGTCGTATGCGACAAATTGATTCAACTGTCAATTTGCCGTTTGCGACAAATTGGTACTACTGTCAATTTGTCGCATGCGACAAATTGGTTCAACTGTCAATTTGTCGTATGCGACAAATTGGTACTACTGTCAATTTGTCGTATGCGACAAATTGGTAGTACTGTCAATTTGTCGTTTGCGACAAATTGGTACTACTGTCAATTTGTCGTATGCGACAAATTGATTCAACTGTCAATTTGTCGTATGCGACAAATTGATTCAACTGTCAATTTGTCGCATGCGACAAATTGGTTCAACTGTCAATTTATCGTATGCGACAAATTGATTCAACTGTCAATTTGCCGTTTGCGACAAATTGGTACTACTGTCAATTTGTCGTATGCGACAAATTGGTTCAACTGTCAATTTGTCGTATGCGACAAAATGGTACTACTGTCAATTTGTCGTATGCGACAAATTGGTTCAACTGTCAATTTGTCGTATGCGACAAATTGGTTCAACTGTCAATTTGTCGTAATTTGTCGTATGCGACAAATTGATTCAACTGCCAATTTGTCGTATACGACAAATTGGTTCAACTGTCAATTTGTCGTATGCGACAAAATGGTAGTACTGTCAATTTGTCGTTTGCGACAAATTGGTACTACTGTCAATTTGTCGTATGCGACAAATTGGTTCAACTGTCAATTTGTCGTATGCGACAAATTGATTCAGCTGTCAATTTATCGTATGCGACAAATTGATTCAACTGTCAATTTGTCGCTTGCGACAAATTGGTTCAACTGTCAATTTGTCGTATGCGACAAATTGATTCACCTGTCAATTTGTCGTTTGCGACAAATTGGTACTACTGTCAATTTGTCGTATGCGACAAATTGGTTCAACTGTCAATTTGTCGTATGCGACAAATTGATTCAACTGTCAATTTGTCGTATGCGACAAATTGGTTCAACTGTCAATTTGTCGTAATTTGTCGTATGCGACAAATTGATTCAACTGCCAATTTGTCGTATGCGACAAATTGGTTTAACTGTCAATTTGTCGTATGCGACAAATTGATTCAACTGTCAATTTGTCGTATGCGACAAATTGGTACTACTGTCAATTTGTCGTATGCGACAAATTGGTTCAACTGTCAATTTGTCGTATGCGACAAATTGGTAGTACTGTCAATTTGTCGTTTGCGACAAATTGGTACTACTGTCAATTTGTCGTATGCGACAAATTGATTCAACTGTCAATTTGTCGTATGCGACAAATTGATTCAACTGTCAATTTGTCGCATGCGACAAATTGGTTCAACTGTCAATTTATCGTATGCGACAAATTGATTCAACTGTCAATTTGTCGTATGCGACAAATTGGTTCAACTGTCAATTTGTCGTAATTTGTCGTATGCGACAAATTGATTCAACTGCCAATTTGTCGTATACGACAAATTGGTTCAACTGTCAATTTGTCGTATGCGACAAAATGGTAGTACTGTCAATTTGTCGTTTGCGACAAATTGGTACTACTGTCAATTTGTCGTATGCGACAAATTGGTTCAACTGTCAATTTGTCGTATGCGACAAATTGATTCAGCTGTCAATTTATCGTATGCGACAAATTGATTCAACTGTCAATTTGTCGCTTGCGACAAATTGGTTCAACTGTCAATTTGTCGTATGCGACAAATTGGTTCAACTGTCAATTTGTCGTATGCGACAAATTGATTCAACTGTCAATTTGTCGTATGCGACAAATTGGTTCAACTGTCAATTTGTCGTAATTTGTCGTATGCGACAAATTGATTCAACTGCCAATTTGTCGTATGCGACAAATTGGTTTAACTGTCAATTTGTCGTATGCGACAAATTGATTCAACTGTCAATTTGTCGTATGCGACAAATTGGTACTACTGTCAATTTGTCGTATGCGACAAATTGGTTCAACTGTCAATTTGTCGTATGTGACAAATTGGTAGTACTGTCAACTTGTCGTTTGCGACAAATTGGTACTACTGTCAATTTGTCGTATGCGACAAATTGATTCAACTGTCAATTTGTCGTATGCGACAAATTGATTCAACTGTCAATTTGTCGCATGCGACAAATTGGTTCAACTGTCAATTTATCGTATGCGACAAATTGATTCAACTGTCAATTTGCCGTTTGCGACAAATTGGTACTACTGTCAATTTGTCGTATGCGACAAATTGGTTCAACTGTCAATTTGTCGTATGCGACAAAATGGTACTACTGTCAATTTGTCGTATGCGACAAATTGGTTCAACTGTCAATTTGTCGTATGCGACAAATTGGTTCAACTGTCAATTTGTCGTATGCGACAAATGGGTTCAACTGTCAATTTGCCGTTTGCGACAAAGTGGTACTACTGTCAATTTGTCGTATGCGACAAATTGGTTCAACTGTCAATTTGTCGTATGCGACAAATTGGTACTACTGTCAATTTGTCGTATGCGACAAATTGGTTCAACTGTCAATTTGTCGTATGCGACAAATTGGTACTACTGTCAATTTGTCGTATGCGACAAATTGGTTCAACTGTCAATTTGTCGTATGCGACAAATTGGTTCAACAGTCAATTTGTCGTATGCGACAAATTGGTTCAACTGTCAATTTGTCGTAATTTGTCGTATGCGACAAATTGATTCAACTGCCAATTTGTCGTATGCGACAAATTGGTTCAACTTTCAATTTGTCGTATGCGACAAATTGGTAGTACTGTCAATTTGTCGTTTGCGACAAATTGGTACTACTGTCAATTTGTCGTATGCGACAAATTGATTCAACTGTCAATTTGTCGTATGCGACAAAATGGTTCAACTGTCAATTTGTCGTTTGCGACAAATTGGTACTACTGTCAATTTGTCGTATGCGACAAATTGGTTCAACTGTCAATTTGTCGTATGCGACAAATTAATTCAACTGTCAATTTATCGTATGCGACAAATTGATTCAACTGTCAATTTGTCGCATGCGACAAATTGGTTCAACTGTCAATTTGTCGTATGCGACAAATTGGTACTACTGTCAATTTGTCGTATACGACAAATTGGTTCAACTGTCAATTTGTCGTATGCGACAAATTAATTCAACTGTCAATTTGTCGTATGCGACAAATTGGTAGTACTGTCAATTTGTCGTATGCGACAAATTAATTCAACTGTCAATTTGTCGTATGCGACAAATTGGTAGTACTGTCAATTTGTCGTATGCGACAAATTGGTACTACTGTCAATTTGTCTTATGCGACAAATTGGTTCAACTGTCAATTTGTCGTATGCGACAAATTGGTTCAACTGTCAATTTGTCGTAATTTGTCGTATGCGACAAATTGATTTAACTGCCAATTTGTCGTATGCGACAAATTGGTACTACTGTCAATTTGTCGTATGCGACAAATTGGTTCAACTGTCAACTTGTCGTATGCGACAAATTAATTCAACTGTCAATTTGTCGTATGCGACAAATTGGTTTAACTGTCAATTTGTCGTTTGCGACAAATTGGTACTACTGTCAATTTGTCGTATGCGACAAATTGGTTCAACTGTCAATTTGTCGTATGCGACAAATTGATTCAACTGTCAATTTATCGTATGCGACAAATTGATTCAACTGTCAATTTGTCGCATGCGACAAATTGGTTCAACTGTCAATTTGTCGTATGCGACAAATTGATTCACCTGTCAATTTGTCGTATGCGACAAATTGATTCAACTGTCAATTTGTCGTATGCGACAAATTGACAGTTAAACCAATTTTGTCGTATGCGACAAATTGATTCAACTGTCAATTTGCCGTTTGCGACAAATTGGTTCAACTGTCAATTTGTCGTATGCGACAAATTGGTACTACTGTCAATTTGTCGTATGCGACAAATTGGTTCAACTGTCAATTTGTCGTATGCGACAAATTGGTTCAACTGTCAATTTGTCGTAATTTGTCGTATGCGACAAATTGATTCACCTGCCAATTTGTCGTATGCGACAAATTGGTTCAACTGTCAATTTGTCGTATGCGACAAATTGGTAGTACTGTCAATTTGTCGTTTGCGACAAATTGGTACTACTGTGAATTTGTCGTATGCGACAAATTGGTTCAACTGTCAATTTGTCGTATGCGACAAATTGATTCAACTGTCAATTTGTCGTATGCGACAAATTGGTTCAACCGTCAATTTGTCGTTTGCGACAAATTGGTACTACTGTCAATTTGTCGTATGCGACAAATTTGTTCAACTGTCAATTTGTCGTATGCGACAAATTGGTAGTACTGTCAATTTGTCGTATGCGACAAATTGGTACTACTGTCAATTTGTCGTATGCGACAAATTGGTACTACTGTCAATTTGTCTTATGCGACAAATTGGTTCAACTGTCAATTTGTCGTATGCGACAAATTGGTTCAACTGTCAATTTGTCGTAATTTGTCGTATGCGACAAATTGATTTAACTGCCAATTTGTCGTATGCGACAAATTGGTACTACTGTCAATTTGTCGTATGCGACAAATTGGTTCAACTGTCAACTTGTCGTATGCGACAAATTAATTCAACTGTCAATTTGTCGTATGCGACAAATTGGTTTAACTGTCAATTTGTCGTTTGCGACAAATTGGTACTACTGTCAATTTGTCGTATGCGACAAATTGGTTCAACTGTCAATTTGTCGTATGCGACAAATTGATTCAACTGTCAATTTATCGTATGCGACAAATTGATTCAACTGTCAATTTGTCGCATGCGACAAATTGGTTCAACTGTCAATTTGTCGTATGCGACAAATTGATTCACCTGTCAATTTGTCGTATGCGACAAATTGATTCAACTGTCAATTTGTCGTATGCGACAAATTGACAGTTAAACCAATTTTGTCGTATGCGACAAATTGATTCAACTGTCAATTTGCCGTTTGCGACAAATTGGTTCAACTGTCAATTTGTCGTATGCGACAAATTGGTACTACTGTCAATTTGTCGTATGCGACAAATTGGTTCAACTGTCAATTTGTCGTATGCGACAAATTGGTTCAACTGTCAATTTGTCGTAATTTGTCGTATGCGACAAATTGATTCACCTGCCAATTTGTCGTATGCGACAAATTGGTTCAACTGTCAATTTGTCGTATGCGACAAATTGGTAGTACTGTCAATTTGTCGTTTGCGACAAATTGGTACTACTGTGAATTTGTCGTATGCGACAAATTGGTTCAACTGTCAATTTGTCGTATGCGACAAATTGATTCAACTGTCAATTTGTCGTATGCGACAAATTGGTTCAACCGTCAATTTGTCGTTTGCGACAAATTGGTACTACTGTCAATTTGTCGTATGCGACAAATTTGTTCAACTGTCAATTTGTCGTATGCGACAAATTGGTAGTACTGTCAATTTGTCGTATGCGACAAATTGGTACTACTGTCAATTTGTCGTATGCGACAAATTGGTTCAACTGTCAATTTGTCGTATGCGACAAATTGGTATTACTGTCAATTTGTCGTATGCGACAAATTGGTTCAACTGTCAATTTGTCGTATGCGACAAATTGGTTCAACTGTCAATTTGTCGTAATTTGTCGTATGCTACAAATTGATTCACCTGCCAATTTGTCGTATGCGACAAATTGGAAGTACTGTCAATTTGTCGTATGCGACAAATTGGTACTACTGTGAATTTGTCGTATGCGACAAATTGGTTCAACTGTCAATTTGTCGTATGCGACAAATTGATTCAACTGTCAATTTGTCGTATGCGACAAATTGGTTCAACCGTCAATTTGTCGTTTGCGACAAATTGGTACTACTGTCAATTTGTCGTATGCGACAAATTTGTTCAACTGTCAATTTGTCGTATGCGACAAATTGGTAGTACTGTCAATTTGTCGTATGCGACAAATTGGTACTACTGTCAATTTGTCGTATGCGACAAATTGGTACTACTGTCAATTTGTCTTATGCGACAAATTGGTTCAACTGTCAATTTGTCGTATGCGACAAATTGGTTCAACTGTCAATTTGTCGTAATTTGTCGTATGCGACAAATTGATTTAACTGCCAATTTGTCGTATGCGACAAATTGGTACTACTGTCAATTTGTCGTATGCGACAAATTGGTTCAACTGTCAACTTGTCGTATGCGACAAATTAATTCAACTGTCAATTTGTCGTATGCGACAAATTGGTTTAACTGTCAATTTGTCGTTTGCGACAAATTGGTACTACTGTCAATTTGTCGTATGCGACAAATTGGTTCAACTGTCAATTTGTCGTATGCGACAAATTGATTCAACTGTCAATTTATCGTATGCGACAAATTGATTCAACTGTCAATTTGTCGCATGCGACAAATTGGTTCAACTGTCAATTTGTCGTATGCGACAAATTGATTCACCTGTCAATTTGTCGTATGCGACAAATTGATTCAACTGTCAATTTGTCGTATGCGACAAATTGACAGTTAAACCAATTTTGTCGTATGCGACAAATTGATTCAACTGTCAATTTGCCGTTTGCGACAAATTGGTTCAACTGTCAATTTGTCGTATGCGACAAATTGGTACTACTGTCAATTTGTCGTATGCGACAAATTGGTTCAACTGTCAATTTGTCGTATGCGACAAATTGGTTCAACTGTCAATTTGTCGTAATTTGTCGTATGCGACAAATTGATTCACCTGCCAATTTGTCGTATGCGACAAATTGGTTCAACTGTCAATTTGTCGTATGCGACAAATTGGTAGTACTGTCAATTTGTCGTTTGCGACAAATTGGTACTACTGTGAATTTGTCGTATGCGACAAATTGGTTCAACTGTCAATTTGTCGTATGCGACAAATTGATTCAACTGTCAATTTGTCGTATGCGACAAATTGGTTCAACCGTCAATTTGTCGTTTGCGACAAATTGGTACTACTGTCAATTTGTCGTATGCGACAAATTTGTTCAACTGTCAATTTGTCGTATGCGACAAATTGGTAGTACTGTCAATTTGTCGTATGCGACAAATTGGTACTACTGTCAATTTGTCGTATGCGACAAATTGGTTCAACTGTCAATTTGTCGTATGCGACAAATTGGTATTACTGTCAATTTGTCGTATGCGACAAATTGGTTCAACTGTCAATTTGTCGTATGCGACAAATTGGTTCAACTGTCAATTTGTCGTAATTTGTCGTATGCTACAAATTGATTCACCTGCCAATTTGTCGTATGCGACAAATTGGAAGTACTGTCAATTTGTCGTATGCGACAAATTGGTACTACTGTCAATTTGTCGTATGCGACAAATTGGTTCAACTGTCAATTTGTTGTATGCGACAAATTGGTACTACTGTCAATTTGTCGTATGCGACAAATTGGTTTAACTGTCAATTTGTCGTATGCGACAAATTGGTACTACTGTCAATTTGTCGTATGCGACAAATTGGTTCAACTGTCAATTTGTCGTATGCGACAAATTGGTTCAACTGTCAATTTGTCGTAATTTGTCGTATGCTACAAATTGATTCACCTGCCAATTTGTCGTATGCGACAAATTGGTTCAACTGTGAATTTGTCGTATGCGACAAATTGGTAGTACTGTCAATTTTTCGTTTGCGACAAATTGATTCAACTGTCAATTTGTCGTATGCGACAAATTGGTTCAACCGTCAATTTGTCGTTTGCGACAAATTGGTACTACTGTCAATTTGTCGTATGCGACAAATTGGTTCAACTGTCAATTTATCGTATGCGACAAATTGATTCAACTGTTAATTTGTCGTATGCGACAAATTGACAGTTGAATCAATTTGTGTCAATTTGTCGTATGCGACAAATTGGTTCAACTGTCAATTTGTCGTATGCGACAAATTGGTTCAACTGTCAATTTGTCGCATGCGACAAATTGGTACTACTGTCAATTTGTCGTACGCGACAAATTGGTTCAAGTGTCAATTTGTCGTATAAGACAATTTGGTTCAACTCTCAATTTGTCGTATGCGACAATTTGGTTCAAGTGTCAATTTTTCGTATGCGACAAATTGGTTCAACTGTCAATTTGTCGTATGCGACAAATTGGTACTACTGTCAATTTGTCGTATGCGACAAATTGGTTTAACTGTCAATTTGTCGTATGCGACAAATTGATTCAACTGTCAATTTGTCGTATGCGACAAATTGGTTCAACTACCAATTTGTCGTATGCGTCAAATTGGTTTAACTGTCAATTTGTCGTATGCGACAAATTGATTCAACTGTCAATTTGTCGTATGCGACAAATTGGTGCTACTGTCAATTTGTCGTATGCGACAAATTGGTACTACTGTCAATTTGTCGTATGCGACAAATTGGTTCAACTGTCAATTTGTCGTATGCGACAAATTGGTTCAACTGTCAATTTGTCGTATGCGACAAATTGGTAGTACTGTCAATTTGTCGTATGCGACAAATTGATTCAACTGTCAATTTGCCGTTTGCGACAAATTGGTACTACTGTCAATTTGTCGTATGCGACAAATTGGTAGTACTGTCAATTTGTCGTTTGCGACAAATTGGTACTACTGTCAATTTGTCGTATGCGACAAATTGGTTCAACTGTCAATTTGTCGTATGCGACAAATTGATTCAACTGTCAATTTGTCGTATGCGACAAATTGGTTCAACTGTCAATTTGTCGTTTGCGACAAATTGGTACTACTGTCAATTTGTCGTATGCGACAAATTGGTTCAACTGTCAATTTGTCGTATGCGACAAATTGATTCAACTGTCAATTTGTCGCATGCGACAAATTGATTCAACTGTCAATTTGCCGTTTGCGACAAATTGGTACTACTGTCAATTTGTCGTATGCGACAAATTGGTTCAACTGTCAATTTGTCGTATGCGACAAATTGGTACTACTGTCAATTTGTCGTATGCGACAAATTGGTTCAACTGTCAATTTGTCGTATGCGACAAATTGGTTCAACTGTCAATTTGTCGTAATTTGTCGTATGCGACAAATTGATTCAACAGCCAATTTGTCGTATGCGACAAATTGGTTCAACTGTCAATTTGTCGTATGCGACAAATTGGTTCAACTGTCAATTTGTCGTATGCGACAAATTGGTTCAACTGTCAATTTGTCGTATGCGACAAATTGATTCAACTGTCAATTTGTCGTATGCGACAAATTGGTTCAACTGTCAATTTGTCGTAATTTGTCGTATGCGACAAATTGATTCAACTGCCAATTTGTCGTATGCGACAAATTGGTTTAACTGTCAATTTGTCGTATGCGACAAATTGGTAGTACTGTCAATTTGTCGTTTGCGACAAATTGGTACTACTGTCAATTTGTCGTATGCGACAAATTGGTTCAACTGTCAATTTGTCGTATGCGACAAATTGATTCAACTGTCAATTTGTCGTATGCGACAAAATGGTTCAACTGTCAATTTGTCGTTTGCGACAAATTGGTACTACTGTCAATTTGTCGTATGCGACAAATTGGTTCAACTGTCAATTTGTCGTATGCGACAAATTGATTCAACTGTCAATTTATCGTATGCGACAAATTGATTCAACTGTCAATTTGTCGCATGCGACAAATTGATTCAACTGTTAATTTGCCGTTTGCGACAAATTGGTACTACTGTCAGTTTGTCGTATGCGACAAATTGCTTCAACTGTCAATTTGTCGTATGCGACAAATTGGTACTACTGTCAATTTGTCGTATGCGACAAATTGGTTCAACTGTCAATTTGTCGTATGCGACAAATTGATTCAACTGTCAATTTGTCGTAATTTGTCGTATGCGACAAATTGATTCAACTGCCAATTTGTCGTATGCGACAAATTGGTTCAACTGTCAATTTGTCGTATGCGACAAATTGGTAGTACTGTCAATTTGTCGTTTGCGACAAATTGGTACTACTGTCAATTTGTCGTATGCGACAAATTGGTTCAACTGTCAATTTTTCGTATGCGACAAATTGATTCAACTGTCAATTTGTCGTATGCGACAAATTGGTTCAACTGTCAATTTGTCGTTTGCGACAAATTGGTACTACTGTCAATTTGTCGTATGCGACAAATTGGTTCAACTGTCAATTTGTCGTATGCGACAAATTGATTCAACTGTCAATTTGTCGTATGCGACAAATTGGTTCAACTGTCAATTTGTCGTAATTTGTCGTATGCGACAAATTGATTCAACTGCCAATTTGTCGTATGCGACAAATTGGTTTAACTGTCAACTTGTCGTATGCGACAAATTGATTCAACTGTCAATTTGTCGTATGCGACAAATTGGTGCTACTGTCAATTTGTCGTATGCGACAAATTGGTTCAAGTGTCAATTTGTCGTATGCGACAAATTGGTTCAACTGTCAATTTGTCGTATGCGACAATTTGGTTCAACTCTCAATTTGTCGTATGCGACAAATTGGTACTACTGTCAATTTGTCGTATGCGACAAATTGGTTCAACTGTCAATTTGTCGTTTGCGACAAATTGGTTCAACTGTCAATTTGTCGTATGCGACAAATTGGTAGTACTGTCAATTTGTCGTATGCGACAAATTGATTCAACTGTCAATTTGTCGTATGCGACAAATTGGTAGTACTGTCAATTTGTCGTATGCGACAAATTGATTCAACTGTCAATTTGCCGTTTGCGACAAATTGGTACTACTGTCAATTTGTTGTATGCGACAAATTGGTTCAACTCTCAATTTGTCGTATGCGACAAATTGGTACTACTGTCAATTTGTCGTATGCGACAAATTGGTTCAACTGTCAATTTGTCGTATGCGACAAATTGATTCAACTGCCAATTTGTCGTATGCGACAAATTGGTTTAACTGTCAATTTGTCGTATGCGACAAATTGGTAGTACTGTCAATTTGTCGTTTGCGACAAATTGGTACTACTGTCAATTTGTCGTATGCGACAAATTGGTTCAACTGTCAATTTTTCGTATGCGACAAATTGATTCAACTGTCAATTTGTCGTATGCGACAAATTGGTTCAACTGTCAATTTGTCGTTTGCGACAAATTGGTACTACTGTCAATTTGTCGTATGCGACAAATTGGTTCAACTGTCAATTTGTCGTATGCGACAAATTGATTCAACTGTCAATTTGTCGTATGCGACAAATTGGTTCAACTGTCAATTTGTCGTAATTTGTCGTATGCGACAAATTGATTCAACTGCCAATTTGTCGTATGCGACAAATTGGTTTAACTGTCAACTTGTCGTATGCGACAAATTGATTCAACTGTCAATTTGTCGTATGCGACAAATTGGTGCTACTGTCAATTTGTCGTATGCGACAAATTGGTTCAAGTGTCAATTTGTCGTATGCGACAAATTGGTTCAACTGTCAATTTGTCGTATGCGACAATTTGGTTCAACTCTCAATTTGTCGTATGCGACAAATTGGTACTACTGTCAATTTGTCGTATGCGACAAATTGGTTCAACTGTCAATTTGTCGTTTGCGACAAATTGGTTCAACTGTCAATTTGTCGTATGCGACAAATTGGTAGTACTGTCAATTTGTCGTATGCGACAAATTGATTCAACTGTCAATTTGTCGTATGCGACAAATTGGTAGTACTGTCAATTTGTCGTATGCGACAAATTGATTCAACTGTCAATTTGCCGTTTGCGACAAATTGGTACTACTGTCAATTTGTTGTATGCGACAAATTGGTTCAACTCTCAATTTGTCGTATGCGACAAATTGGTACTACTGTCAATTTGTCGTATGCGACAAATTGGTTCAACTGTCAATTTGTCGTATGCGACAAATTGATTCAACTGCCAATTTGTCGTATGCGACAAATTGGTTTAACTGTCAATTTGTCGTATGCGACAAATTGGTAGTACTGTCAATTTGTCGTTTGCGACAAATTGGTACTACTGTCAATTTGTCGTATGCGACAAATTGGTTCAACTGTCAATTTGTCGTATGCGACAAATTGATTCAACTGTCAATTTGTCGTATGCGACAAAATGGTTCAACTGTCAATTTGTCGTTTGCGACAAATTGGTACTACTGTCAATTTGTCGTATGCGACAAATTGGTTCAACTGTCAATTTGTCGTATGCGACAAATTGATTCAACTGTCAATTTGTCGTATGCGACAAATTGGTTCAACTGTCAATTTGTCGTATGCGACAAATTGATTCAACTGTCAATTTGTCGTATGCGACAAATTGGTTCAACTGTCAATTTGTCGTATGCGACAAATTGGTTCAACTGTCAATTTGTCGTAATTTGTCGTATGCGACAAATTGATTCAACTGCCAATTTGTCGTATGCGACAAATTGGTTTAACTGTCAACTTGTCGTATGCGACAAATTGATTCAACTGTCAATTTGTCGTATGCGACAAATTGGTGCTACTGTCAATTTGTCGTATGCGACAAATTGGTTCAAGTGTCAATTTGTCGTATGCGACAAATTGGTTCAACTGTCAATTTGTCGTATGCGACAATTTGGTTCAACTCTGAATTTGTCGTATGCGACAAATTGGTACTACTGTCAATTTGTCGTATGCGACAAATTGGTTCAACTGTCAATTTGTCGTTTGCGACAAATTGGTTCAACTGTCAATTTGTCGTATGCGACAAATTGGTAGTACTGTCAATTTGTCGTATGCGACAAATTGATTCAACTGTCAATTTGTCGTATGCGACAAAATGGTTCAACTGTCAATTTGTCGTTTGCGACAAATTGGTACTACTGTCAATTTGTCGTATGCGACAAATTGGTTCAACTGTCAATTTGTCGTATGCGACAAATTGATTCAACTGTCAATTTGTCGTATGCGACAAATTGGTAGTACTGTCAATTTGTCGTATGCGACAAATTGATTCAACTGTCAATTTGCCGTTTGCGACAAATTGGTACTACTGTCAATTTGTCGTATGCGACAAATTGGTTCAACTCTCAATTTGTCGTATGCGACAAATTGGTACTACTGTCAATTTGTCGTATGCGACAAATTGGTTCAACTGTCAATTTGTCGTATGCGACAAATTGATTCAACTGCCAATTTGTCGTATGCGACAAATTGGTTTAACTGTCAATTTGTCGTATGCGACAAATTGGTAGTACTGTCAATTTGTCGTTTGCGACAAATTGGTACTACTGTCAATTTGTCGTATGCGACAAATTGGTTCAACTGTCAATTTGTCGTATGCGACAAATTGATTCAACTGTCAATTTGTCGTAATTTGTCGTATGCGACAAATTGATTCAACTGCCAATTTGTCGTATGCGACAAATTGGTTCAACTGTCAATTTGTCGTATGCGACAAATTGGTAGTACTGTCAATTTGTCGTTTGCGACAAATTGGTACTACTGTCAATTTGTCGTATGCGACAAATTGGTTCAACTGTCAATTTTTCGTATGCGACAAATTGATTCAACTGTCAATTTGTCGTATGCGACAAATTGGTTCAACTGTCAATTTGTCGTTTGCGACAAATTGGTACTACTGTCAATTTGTCGTATGCGACAAATTGGTTCAACTGTCAATTTGTCGTATGCGACAAATTGATTCAACTGTCAATTTGTCGTATGCGACAAATTGGTTCAACTGTCAATTTGTCGTAATTTGTCGTATGCGACAAATTGATTCAACTGCCAATTTGTCGTATGCGACAAATTGGTTTAACTGTCAACTTGTCGTATGCGACAAATTGATTCAACTGTCAATTTGTCGTATGCGACAAATTGGTGCTACTGTCAATTTGTCGTATGCGACAAATTGGTTCAAGTGTCAATTTGTCGTATGCGACAAATTGGTTCAACTGTCAATTTGTCGTATGCGACAATTTGGTTCAACTCTCAATTTGTCGTATGCGACAAATTGGTACTACTGTCAATTTGTCGTATGCGACAAATTGGTTCAACTGTCAATTTGTCGTTTGCGACAAATTGGTTCAACTGTCAATTTGTCGTATGCGACAAATTGGTAGTACTGTCAATTTGTCGTATGCGACAAATTGATTCAACTGTCAATTTGCCGTTTGCGACAAATTGGTACTACTGTCAATTTGTCGTATGCGACAAATTGGTTCAACTGTCAATTTGTCGTATGCGACAAATTGATTCAACTGTCAATTTGTCGTATGCGACAAAATGGTTCAACTGTCAATTTGTCGTTTGCGACAAATTGGTACTACTGTCAATTTGTCGTATGCGACAAATTGGTTCAACTGTCAATTTGTCGTATGCGACAAATTGATTCAACTGTCAATTTGTCGTATGCGACAAATTGGTAGTACTGTCAATTTGTCGTATGCGACAAATTGATTCAACTGTCAATTTGCCGTTTGCGACAAATTGGTACTACTGTCAATTTGTCGTATGCGACAAATTGGTTCAACTCTCAATTTGTCGTATGCGACAAATTGGTACTACTGTCAATTTGTCGTATGCGACAAATTGGTTCAACTGTCAATTTGTCGTATGCGACAAATTGATTCAACTGCCAATTTGTCGTATGCGACAAATTGGTTTAACTGTCAATTTGTCGTATGCGACAAATTGGTAGTACTGTCAATTTGTCGTTTGCGACAAATTGGTACTACTGTCAATTTGTCGTATGCGACAAATTGGTTCAACTGTCAATTTGTCGTATGCGACAAATTGATTCAACTGTCAATTTGTCGTATGCGACAAAATGGTTCAACTGTCAATTTGTCGTTTGCGACAAATTGGTACTACTGTCAATTTGTCGTATGCGACAAATTGGTTCAACTGTCAATTTGTCGTATGCGACAAATTGATTCAACTGTCAATTTGTCGTATGCGACAAATTGGTTCAACTGTCAATTTGTCGTATGCGACAAATTGATTCAACTGTCAATTTGTCGTATGCGACAAATTGGTTCAACTGTCAATTTGTCGTAATTTGTCGTATGCGACAAATTGATTCAACTGCCAATTTGTCGTATGCGACAAATTGGTTTAACTGTCAACTTGTCGTATGCGACAAATTGATTCAACTGTCAATTTGTCGTATGCGACAAATTGGTGCTACTGTCAATTTGTCGTATGCGACAAATTGGTTCAAGTGTCAATTTGTCGTATGCGACAAATTGGTTCAACTGTCAATTTGTCGTATGCGACAATTTGGTTCAACTCTCAATTTGTCGTATGCGACAAATTGGTACTACTGTCAATTTGTCGTATGCGACAAATTGGTTCAACTGTCAATTTGTCGTTTGCGACAAATTGGTTCAACTGTCAATTTGTCGTATGCGACAAATTGGTAGTACTGTCAATTTGTCGTATGCGACAAATTGATTCAACTGTCAATTTGCCGTTTGCGACAAATTGGTACTACTGTCAATTTGTCGTATGCGACAAATTGGTTCAACTGTCAATTTGTCGTATGCGACAAATTGATTCAACTGTCAATTTGTCGTATGCGACAAAATGGTTCAACTGTCAATTTGTCGTTTGCGACAAATTGGTACTACTGTCAATTTGTCGTATGCGACAAATTGGTTCAACTGTCAATTTGTCGTATGCGACAAATTGATTCAACTGTCAATTTGTCGTATGCGACAAATTGGTAGTACTGTCAATTTGTCGTATGCGACAAATTGATTCAACTGTCAATTTGCCGTTTGCGACAAATTGGTACTACTGTCAATTTGTCGTATGCGACAAATTGGTTCAACTCTCAATTTGTCGTATGCGACAAATTGGTACTACTGTCAATTTGTCGTATGCGACAAATTGGTTCAACTGTCAATTTGTCGTATGCGACAAATTGATTCAACTGCCAATTTGTCGTATGCGACAAATTGGTTTAACTGTCAATTTGTCGTATGCGACAAATTGGTAGTACTGTCAATTTGTCGTTTGCGACAAATTGGTACTACTGTCAATTTGTCGTATGCGACAAATTGGTTCAACTGTCAATTTGTCGTATGCGACAAATTGATTCAACTGTCAATTTGTCGTATGCGACAAAATGGTTCAACTGTCAATTTGTCGTTTGCGACAAATTGGTACTACTGTCAATTTGTCGTATGCGACAAATTGGTTCAACTGTCAATTTGTCGTATGCGACAAATTGATTCAACTGTCAATTTATCGTATGCGACAAATTGATTCAACTGTCAATTTGTCGCATGCGACAAATTGAATCAACTGTCAATTTGCCGTTTGCGACAAATTGGTACTACTGTCAGTTTGTCGTATGCGACAAATTGCTTCAACTGTCAATTTGTCGTATGCGACAAATTGGTACTACTGTCAATTTGTCGTATGCGACAAATTGGTTCAACTGTCAATTTGTCGTATGCGACAAATTGATTCAACTGTCGATTTGTCGTAATTTGTCGTATGCGACAAATTGATTCAACTGCCAATTTGTCGTATGCGACAAATTGGTTCAACTGTCAATTTGTCGTATGCGACAAATTGGTAGTACTGTCAATTTGTCGTTTGCGACAAATTGGTACTACTGTCAATTTGTCGTATGCGACAAATTGGTTCAACTGTCAATTTTTCGTATGCGACAAATTGATTCAACTGTCAATTTGTCGTATGCGACGAATTGGTTCAACTGTCAATTTGTCGTTTGCGACAAATTGGTACTACTGTCAATTTGTCGTATGCGACAAATTGGTTCAACTGTCAATTTGTCGTATGCGACAAATTGATTCAACTGTCAATTTGTCGTATGCGACAAATTGGTTCAACTGTCAATTTGTCGTAATTTGTCGTATGCGACAAATTGATTCAACAGCCAATTTGTCGTATGCGACAAATTGGTTCAACTGTCAATTTGTCGTATGCGACAAATTGGTAGTACTGTCAATTTGTCGTTTGCGACAAATTGGTACTACTGTCAATTTGTCGTATGCGACAAATTGGTTCAACTGTCAATTTGTCGTATGCGACAAATTGATTCAACTGTCAATTTGTCGTATGCGACAAATTGGTTCAACTGTCAATTTGTCGTTTGCGACAAATTGGTACTACTGTCAATTTGTCGTATGCGACAAATTGGTTCAACTGTCAATTTGTCGTATGCGACAAATTGATTCAACTGTCAATTTGTCGTATGCGACAAATTGGTTCAACTGTCAATTTGTCGTAATTTGTCGTATGCGACAAATTGATTCAACTGCCAATTTGTCGTATGCGACAAATTGGTTTAACTGTCAATTTGTCGTATGCGACAAATTGGTAGTACTGTCAATTTGTCGTTTGCGACAAATTGGTACTACTGTCAATTTGTCGTATGCGACAAATTGGTTCAACTGTCAATTTGTCGTATGCGACAAATTGATTCAACTGTCAATTTGTCGTATGCGACAAAATGGTTCAACTGTCAATTTGTCGTTTGCGACAAATTGGTACTACTGTCAATTTGTCGTATGCGACAAATTGGTAGTACTGTCAATTTGTCGTATGCGACAAATTGATTTAACTGTCAATTTGCCGTTTGCGACAAATTGGTACTACTGTCAATTTGTCGTATGCGACAAATTGGTTCAACTGTCAATTTGTCGTATGCGACAAATTGATTCAACTGTCAATTTGTCGTATGCGACAAAATGGTTCAACTGTCAATTTGTCGTTTGCGACAAATTGGTACTACTGTCAATTTGTCGTATGCGACAAATTGGTTCAACTGTCAATTTGTCGTATGCGACAAATTGATTCAACTGTCAATTTGTCGTATGCGACAAATTGGTAGTACTGTCAATTTGTCGTATGCGACAAATTGGTTCAACTGTCAATTTGTCGTATGCGACAAATTGATTCAACTGTCAATTTGTCGTATGCGACAAATTGGTAGTACTGTCAATTTGTCGTATGCGACAAATTGATTCAACTGTCAATTTGCCGTTTGCGACAAATTGGTACTACTGTCAATTTGTCGTATGCGACAAATTGGTTCAACTCTCAATTTGTCGTATGCGACAAATTGGTACTACTGTCAATTTGTCGTATGCGACAAATTGGTTCAACTGTCAATTTGTCGTATGCGACAAATTGATTCAACTGCCAATTTGTCGTATGCGACAAATTGATTCAACTGCCAATTTGTCGTATGCGACAAATTGGTTTAACTGTCAATTTGTCGTATGCGACAAATTGATTCAACTGCCAATTTGTCGTATGCGACAAATTGGTTCAACTGTCAATTTGTCGTATGCGACAAATTGGTAGTACTGTCAATTTGTCGTTTGCGACAAATTGGTACTACTGTCAATTTGTCGTATGCGACAAATTGGTTCAACTGTCAATTTTTCGTATGCGACAAATTGATTCAACTGTCAATTTGTCGTATGCGACGAATTGGTTCAACTGTCAATTTGTCGTTTGCGACAAATTGGTACTACTGTCAATTTGTCGTATGCGACAAATTGGTTCAACTGTCAATTTGTCGTATGCGACAAATTGATTCAACTGTCAATTTGTCGTATGCGACAAATTGGTTCAACTGTCAATTTGTCGTAATTTGTCGTATGCGACAAATTGATTCAACTGCCAATTTGTCGTATGCGACAAATTGGTTTAACTGTCAATTTGTCGTATGCGACAAATTGATTCAACTGTCAATTTGTGGTATGCGACAAATTGGTGCTACTGTCAATTTGTCGTATGCGACAAATTGGTTCAAGTGTCAATTTGTCGTATGCGACAAATTGGTTCAACTGTCAATTTGTCGTATGCGACAATTTGGTTCAACTCTCAATTTGTCGTATGCGACAAATTGGTACTACTGTCAATTTGTCGTATGCGACAAATTGGTTCAACTGTCAATTTGTCGTTTGCGACAATTTGGTTCAACTGTCAATTTGTCGTATGCGACAAATTGGTAGTACTGTCAATTTGTCGTATGCGACAAATTGATTCAACTGTCAATTTGCCGTTTGCGACAAATTGGTACTACTGTCAATTTGTCGTATGCGACAATTTGGTTCAACTGTCAATTTGTCGTATGCGACAAATTGGTACTACTGTCAATTTGTCGTATGCGACAAATTGGTTCAACTGTCAATTTGTCGTATGCGACAAATTGGTTCAACTGTCAATTTGTCGTATGCGACAAATTGATTCAACTGTCAATTTGTCGTATGCGACAAATTGGTTCAACTGTCAATTTGTCGTTTGCGACAAATTGGTACTACTGTCAATTTGTCGTATGCGACAAATTGGTTCAACTGTCAATTTGTCGTATGCGACAAATTGATTCAACTGTCAATTTGTCGTATGCGACAAATTGGTTCAACTGTCAATTTGTCGTAATTTGTCGTATGCGACAAATTGATTCAACTGCCAATTTGTCGTATGCGACAAATTGGTTTAACTGTCAATTTGTCGTATGCGACAAATTGGTAGTACTGTCAATTTGTCGTTTGCGACAAATTGGTACTACTGTCAATTTGTCGTATGCGACAAATTGGTTCAACTGTCAATTTGTCGTATGCGACAAATTGATTCAACTGTCAATTTGTCGTATGCGACAAAATGGTTCAACTGTCAATTTGTCGTTTGCGACAAATTGGTACTACTGTCAATTTGTCGTATGCGACAAATTGGTAGTACTGTCAATTTGTCGTATGCGACAAATTGATTTAACTGTCAATTTGCCGTTTGCGACAAATTGGTACTACTGTCAATTTGTCGTATGCGACAAATTGGTTCAACTGTCAATTTGTCGTATGCGACAAATTGATTCAACTGTCAATTTGTCGTATGCGACAAAATGGTTCAACTGTCAATTTGTCGTTTGCGACAAATTGGTACTACTGTCAATTTGTCGTATGCGACAAATTGGTTCAACTGTCAATTTGTCGTATGCGACAAATTGATTCAACTGTCAATTTGTCGTATGCGACAAATTGGTAGTACTGTCAATTTGTCGTATGCGACAAATTGGTTCAACTGTCAATTTGTCGTATGCGACAAATTGATTCAACTGTCAATTTGTCGTATGCGACAAATTGGTAGTACTGTCAATTTGTCGTATGCGACAAATTGATTCAACTGTCAATTTGCCGTTTGCGACAAATTGGTACTACTGTCAATTTGTCGTATGCGACAAATTGGTTCAACTCTCAATTTGTCGTATGCGACAAATTGGTACTACTGTCAATTTGTCGTATGCGACAAATTGGTTCAACTGTCAATTTGTCGTATGCGACAAATTGATTCAACTGCCAATTTGTCGTATGCGACAAATTGATTCAACTGCCAATTTGTCGTATGCGACAAATTGGTTTAACTGTCAATTTGTCGTATGCGACAAATTGGTAGTACTGTCAATTTGTCGTATGCGACAAATTGATTCAACTGCCAATTTGTCGTATGCGACAAATTGGTTCAACTGTCAATTTGTCGTATGCGACAAATTGGTAGTACTGTCAATTTGTCGTTTGCGACAAATTGGTACTACTGTCAATTTGTCGTATGCGACAAATTGGTTCAACTGTCAATTTTTCGTATGCGACAAATTGATTCAACTGTCAATTTGTCGTATGCGACGAATTGGTTCAACTGTCAATTTGTCGTTTGCGACAAATTGGTACTACTGTCAATTTGTCGTATGCGACAAATTGGTTCAACTGTCAATTTGTCGTATGCGACAAATTGATTCAACTGTCAATTTGTCGTATGCGACAAATTGGTTCAACTGTCAATTTGTCGTAATTTGTCGTATGCGACAAATTGATTCAACTGCCAATTTGTCGTATGCGACAAATTGGTTTAACTGTCAATTTGTCGTATGCGACAAATTGATTCAACTGTCAATTTGTGGTATGCGACAAATTGGTGCTACTGTCAATTTGTCGTATGCGACAAATTGGTACTACTGTCAATTTGTCGTATGCGACAAATTGGTTCAACTGTCAATTTGTCGTATGCGACAAATTGATTCGACTGTCAATTTGTCGTATGCGACAAATTGGTTCAACTGTCAATTTGTCGTATGCGACAAATTGGTACTACTGTCAATTTGTCGTATGCGACAAATTGGTACTACTGTCAATTTGTCGTATGCGACAAATTGGTTCAACTGTCAATTTGTCGTATGCGACAAATTGGTTCAACTGTCAATTTGTCGTATGCGACAAATTGATTCGACTGTCAATTTGTCGTATGCGACAAATTGGTTCGACTGTCAATTTGTCGTATGCGACAAATTGGTACTACTGTCAATTTGTCGTATGCGACAAATTGGTACTACAGTCAATTTGTCGTATGCGACAAATTGGTTCAACTGTCAGTTTGTCGTATGCGACAAATTGGTTCAACTGTCAATTTGTCGTATGCGACAAATTGGTTCAACTGTCAATTTGTCGTATGCGACAAATTGATTCGACTGTCAATTTGTCGTATGCGACAAATTGGTTTAACTGTCAATTTGTCGTATGCGACAAATTGGTACTACTGTCAATTTGTCGTATGCGACAAATTGGTACTACTGTCAATTTGTCGTATGCGACAAATTGGTACTACTGTCAATTTGTCGTATGCGACAAATTGGTACTAATGTCAATTTGTCGTATGCGACAAATTGGTACTACTGTCAATTTGTCGTATGCGACAAATTGGTACTACTGTCAATTTGTCGTATGCGACAAATTGGTTCAACTGTCAATTTGTCGTATGCGACAAATTGGTACTACTGTCAATTTGTCGTATGCGACAAATTGGTTCAACTGTCAATTTGTCGTATGCGACAAATTGATTCGACTGTCAATTTGTCGTATGCGACAAATTGGTTCAACTGTCAATTTGTCGTATGCGACAAATTGGTACTACTGTCAATTTGTCGTATGCGACAAATTGGTACTACTGTCAATTTGTCGTATGCGACAAATTGGTTCAACTGTCAATTTGTCGTATGCGACAAATTGGTTCAACTGTCAATTTGTCGTATGCGACAAATTGGTACTACTGTCAATTTGTCGTATGCGACAAATTGGTACTACTGTCAATTTGTCGTATGCGACAAATTGGTACTACTGTCAATTTGTCGTATGCGACAAATTGGTTCAACTGTCAATTTGTCGTATGCGACAAATTGGTACTACTGTCAATTTGTCGTATGCGACAAATTGGTACTACTGTCAATTTGTCGTATGCGACAGTTGGTTCAACTGTCAATTTGTCGTATGCGACAAATTGATTCAACTGTCAATTTGTCGTATGCGACAAAGTGGTTCAACTGTCAATTTGTCGTAATTTGTCGTATGCGACAAATTGATTCAACTGCCAATTTGTCGTATGCGACAAATTGGTTTAACTGTCAATTTGTCGTCTGCGACAAATTGATTCAACTGTCAATTTGTCGTATGCGACAAATTGGTGCTACTGTCAATTTGTCGTATGCGACAATTTGGTTCAACTCTCAATTTGTCGTATGCGACAAATTGGTACTACTGTCAATTTGTCGTATGCGACAAATTGGTTCACCTGTCAATTTGTCGTATGCGACGAATTGGTAGTACTGTCAATTTGTCGTATGCGACAAATTGATTCAACTGTCAATTTGCCGTTTGCGACAAACTGGTACTACTGTCAATTTGTCGTATGCGACAAATTGGTTCAACTGTCAATTTGTCGTATGCGACAAATTGATTCAACTGTCAATTTGTCGTATGCGACAAATTGGTGCTACTGTCAATTTGTCGTATGCGACAATTTGGTTCAACTCTCAATTTGTCGTATGCGACAAATTGGTACTACTGTCAATTTGTCGTATGCGACAAATTGGTTCAACTGTCAATTTGTCGTATGCGACAAATTGGTAGTACTGTCAATTTGTCGTATGCGACAAATTGATTCAACTGTCAATTTGCCGTTTGCGACAAACTGGTACTACTGTCAATTTGTCGTATGCGACAAATTGGTTCAACTGTCAATTTGTCGTATGCGACAAATTGGTACTACTGTCACTTTGTCGTATGCGACAAATTGGTTCAACTGTCAATTTGTCGTATGCGATAAATTGGTACTACTGTCAATTTGTCGTATGCGACAAATTGGTTCAACTGTCAATTTGTCGTATGCGACAAATTGGTACTACTGTCAATTTGTCGTATGCGACAAATTGGTTCAACTGTCAATTTGTCGTATGCGACAAATTGATTCAACTGTCAATTTGTCGTATGCGACAAATTGGTTCAACTGTCAATTTGTCGTAATTTGTCGTATGCGACAAATTGATTCGACTGTCAATTTGTCGTATGCGACAAATTGATTCGACTGTCAATTTGTCGTATGCGACAAATTGGTTCAACTGTCAATTTGTCGTATGCGACAAATTGGTACTACTGTCAATTTGTCGTATGCGACAAATTGGTACTACTGTCAATTTGTCGTATGCGACAAATTGGTTCAACTGTCAATTTGTCGTATGCGACAAATTGGTAGTACTGTCAATTTGTCGTATGCGACAAATTGATTCAACTGTCAATTTGCCGTTTGCGACAAACTGGTACTACTGTCAATTTGTCGTATGCGACAAATTGGTTCAACTGTCAATTTGTCGTATGCGACAAATTGGTACTACTGTCACTTTGTCGTATGCGACAAATTGGTTCAACTGTCAATTTGCCGTATGCGACAAATTGGTACTACTGTCAATTTGTCGTATGCGACAAATTGATTCAACTGTCAATTTGTCGTATGCGACAAATTGGTGCTACTGTCAATTTGTCGTATGCGACAAATTGGTACTACTGTCAATTTGTCGTATGCGACAAATTGGTTCAACTGTCAATTTGTCGTATGCGACAAATTGGTAGTACTGTCAATTTGTCGTATGCGACAAATTGATTCAACTGTCAATTTGTCGTATGCGACGAATTGGTAGTACTGTCAATTTGTCGTATGCGACAAATTGATTCAACTGTCAATTTGCCGTTTGCGACAAACTGGTACTACTGTCAATTTGTCGTATGCGACAAATTGGTTCAACTGTCAATTTGTCGTATGCGACAAATTGATTCAACTGTCAATTTGTCGTATGCGACAAATTGGTGCTACTGTCAATTTGTCGTATGCGACAATTTGGTTCAACTCTCAATTTGTCGTATGCGACAAATTGGTACTACTGTCAATTTGTCGTATGCGACAAATTGGTTCAACTGTCAATTTGTCGTATGCGACAAATTGGTAGTACTGTCAATTTGTCGTATGCGACAAATTGATTCAACTGTCAATTTGCCGTTTGCGACAAACTGGTACTACTGTCAATTTGTCGTATGCGACAAATTGGTTCAACTGTCAATTTGTCGTATGCGACAAATTGGTACTACTGTCACTTTGTCGTATGCGACAAATTGGTTCAACTGTCAATTTGTCGTATGCGACAAATTGGTACTACTGTCAATTTGTCGTATGCGACAAATTGGTTCAACTGTCAATTTGTCGTATGCGACAAATTGGTACTACTGTCAATTTGTCGTATGCGACAAATTGGTTCAACTGTCAATTTGTCGTATGCGACAAATTGATTCAACTGTCAATTTGTCGTATGCGACAAATTGGTTCAACTGTCAATTTGTCGTAATTTGTCGTATGCGACAAATTGATTCGACTGTCAATTTGTCGTATGCGACAAATTGATTCGACTGTCAATTTGTCGTATGCGACAAATTGGTTCAACTGTCAATTTGTCGTATGCGACAAATTGGTACTACTGTCAATTTGTCGTATGCGACAAATTGGTACTACTGTCAATTTGTCGTATGCGACAAATTGGTTCAACTGTCAATTTGTCGTATGCGACAAATTGGTAGTACTGTCAATTTGTCGTATGCGACAAATTGATTCAACTGTCAATTTGCCGTTTGCGACAAACTGGTACTACTGTCAATTTGTCGTATGCGACAAATTGGTTCAACTGTCAATTTGTCGTATGCGACAAATTGGTACTACTGTCACTTTGTCGTATGCGACAAATTGGTTCAACTGTCAATTTGTCGTATGCGACAAATTGGTACTACTGTCAATTTGTCGTATGCGACAAATTGATTCAACTGTCAATTTGTCGTATGCGACAAATTGGTGCTACTGTCAATTTGTCGTATGCGACAATTTGGTTCAACTCTCAATTTGTCGTATGCGACAAATTGGTACTACTGTCAATTTGTCGTATGCGACAAATTGGTTCAACTGTCAATTTGTCGTATGCGACGAATTGGTAGTACTGTCAATTTGTCGTATGCGACAAATTGATTCAACTGTCAATTTGCCGTTTGCGACAAACTGGTACTACTGTCAATTTGTCGTATGCGACAAATTGGTTCAACTGTCAATTTGTCGTATGCGACAAATTGATTCAACTGTCAATTTGTCGTATGCGACAAATTGGTGCTACTGTCAATTTGTCGTATGCGACAATTTGGTTCAACTCTCAATTTGTCGTATGCGACAAATTGGTACTACTGTCAATTTGTCGTATGCGACAAATTGGTTCAACTGTCAATTTGTCGTATGCGACAAATTGGTAGTACTGTCAATTTGTCGTATGCGACAAATTGATTCAACTGTCAATTTGCCGTTTGCGACAAACTGGTACTACTGTCAATTTGTCGTATGCGACAAATTGGTTCAACTGTCAATTTGTCGTATGCGACAAATTGGTACTACTGTCACTTTGTCGTATGCGACAAATTGGTTCAACTGTCAATTTGTCGTATGCGACAAATTGGTACTACTGTCAATTTGTCGTATGCGACAAATTGATTCAACTGTCAATTTGTCGTATGCGACAAATTGGTGCTACTGTCAATTTGTCGTATGCGACAAATTGGTACTACTGTCAATTTGTCGTATGCGACAAATTGGTTCAACTGTCAATTTGTCGTATGCGACAAATTGGTAGTACTGTCAATTTGTCGTATGCGACAAATTGATTCAACTGTCAATTTGTCGTATGCGACGAATTGGTAGTACTGTCAATTTGTCGTATGCGACAAATTGATTCAACTGTCAATTTGCCGTTTGCGACAAACTGGTACTACTGTCAATTTGTCGTATGCGACAAATTGGTTCAACTGTCAATTTGTCGTATGCGACAAATTGATTCAACTGTCAATTTGTCGTATGCGACAAATTGGTGCTACTGTCAATTTGTCGTATGCGACAATTTGGTTCAACTCTCAATTTGTCGTATGCGACAAATTGGTACTACTGTCAATTTGTCGTATGCGACAAATTGGTTCAACTGTCAATTTGTCGTATGCGACAAATTGGTAGTACTGTCAATTTGTCGTATGCGACAAATTGATTCAACTGTCAATTTGCCGTTTGCGACAAACTGGTACTATTGTCAATTTGTCGTATGCGACAAATTGGTTCAACTGTCAATTTGTCGTATGCGACAAATTGGTACTACTGTCACTTTGTCGTATGCGACAAATTGGTTCAACTGTCAATTTGTCGTATGCGACAAATTGGTACTACTGTCAATTTGTCGTATGCGACAAATTGGTTCAACTGTCAATTTGTCGTATGCGACAAATTGGTACTACTGTCAATTTGTCGTATGCGACAAATTGGTTCAACTGTCAATTTGTCGTATGCGACAAATTGATTCAACTGTCAATTTGTCGTATGCGACAAATTGGTTCAACTGTCAATTTGTCGTAATTTGTCGTATGCGACAAATTGATTCGACTGTCAATTTGTCGTATGCGACAAATTGATTCGACTGTCAATTTGTCGTATGCGACAAATTGGTTCAACTGTCAATTTGTCGTATGCGACAAATTGGTACTACTGTCAATTTGTCGTATGCGACAAATTGGTACTACTGTCAATTTGTCGTATGCGACAAATTGGTTCAACTGTCAATTTGTCGTATGCGACAAATTGGTAGTACTGTCAATTTGTCGTATGCGACAAATTGATTC
This sequence comes from Oscheius myriophilus, assembly GCA_964057215.1. NCBI lineage: Eukaryota > Metazoa > Nematoda > Chromadorea > Rhabditida > Rhabditidae > Oscheius > Oscheius myriophilus. The sequence goes on from OZ059904.1 coordinate 7,728,438, forward strand.
AACTGTCAATTTGCCGTTTGCGACAAACTGGTACTACTGTCAATTTGTCGTATGCGACAAATTGGTTCAACTGTCAATTTGTCGTATGCGACAAATTGGTACTACTGTCACTTTGTCGTATGCGACAAATTGGTTCAACTGTCAATTTGTCGTTTGCGACAAATTGGTACTACTGTCAATTTGTCGTATGCGACAAATTGATTCAACTGTCAATTTGTCGTATGCGACAAATTGGTGCTACTGTCAATTTGTCGTATGCGACAATTTGGTTCAACTCTCAATTTGTCGTATGCGACAAATTGGTACTACTGTCAATTTGTCGTATGCGACAAATTGGTTCAACTGTCAATTTGTCGTATGCGACGAATTGGTAGTACTGTCAATTTGTCGTATGCGACAAATTGATTCAACTGTCAATTTGCCGTTTGCGACAAACTGGTACTACTGTCAATTTGTCGTATGCGACAAATTGGTTCAACTGTCAATTTGTCGTATGCGACAAATTGATTCAACTGTCAATTTGTCGTATGCGACAAATTGGTGCTACTGTCAATATGTCGTATGCGACAATTTGGTTCAACTCTCAATTTGTCGTATGCGACAAATTGGTACTACTGTCAATTTGTCGTATGCGACAAATTGGTTCAACTGTCAATTTGTCGTATGCGACAAATTGGTAGTACTGTCAATTTGTCGTATGCGACAAATTGATTCAACTGTCAATTTGCCGTTTGCGACAAACTGGTACTACTGTCAATTTGTCGTATGCGACAAATTGGTTCAACTGTCAATTTGTCGTATGCGACAAATTGGTACTACTGTCACTTTGTCGTATGCGACAAATTGGTTCAACTGTCAATTTGTCGTATGCGACAAATTGGTACTACTGTCAATTTGTCGTATGCGACAAATTGGTTCAACTGTCAATTTGTCGTATGCGACAAATTGGTACTACTGTCAATTTGTCGTATGCGACAAATTGGTTCAACTGTCAATTTGTCGTATGCGACAAATTGGTTCAACTGTCAATTTGTCGTAATTTGTCGTATGCGTCAAATTGATTCGACTGTCAATTTGTCGTATGCGACAAATTGATTCGACTGTCAATTTGTCGTATGCGACAAATTGGTTCAACTGTCAATTTGTCGTATGCGACAAATTGGTACTACTGTCAATTTGTCGTATGCGACAAATTGGTACTACTGTCAATTTGTCGTATGCGACAAATTGGTTCAACTGTCAATTTGTCGTATGCGACAAATTGGTAGTACTGTCAATTTGTCGTATGCGACAAATTGATTCAACTGTCAATTTGCCGTTTGCGACAAACTGGTACTACTGTCAATTTGTCGTATGCGACAAATTGGTTCAACTGTCAATTTGTCGTATGCGACAAATTGGTACTACTGTCACTTTGTCGTATGCGACAAATTGGTTCAACTGTCAATTTGTCGTATGCGACAAATTGGTACTACTGTCAATTTGTCGTATGCGACAAATTGGTTCAACTGTCAATTTGTCGTATGCGACAAATTGGTACTACTGTCAATTTGTCGTATGCGACAAATTGGTTCAACTGTCAATTTGTCGTATGCGACAAATTGATTCAACTGTTAATTTGTCGTATGCGACAAATTGGTTCAACTGTCAATTTGTCGTATGCGACAAATTGGTACTACTGTCAATTTGTCGTATGCGACAAATTGGTTCAACTGTCAATTTGTCGTATGCGACAAATTGGTAGTACTGTCAATTTGTCGTATGCGACAAATTGATTCAACTGTCAATTTGCCGTTTGCGACAAACTGGTACTATTGTCAATTTGTCGTATGCGACAAATTGGTTCAACTGTCAATTTGTCGTATGCGACAAATTGGTACTACTGTCACTTTGTCGTATGCGACAAATTGGTTCAACTGTCAATTTGTCGTATGCGACAAATTGGTACTACTGTCAATTTGTCGTATGCGACAAATTGGTTCAACTGTCAATTTGTCGTATGCGACAAATTGGTACTACTGTCAATTTGTCGTATGCGACAAATTGGTTCAACTGTCAATTTGTCGTATGCGACAAATTGATTCAACTGTCAATTTGTCGTATGCGACAAATTGGTTCAACTGTCAATTTGTCGTTTGCGACAAATTGGTACTACTGTCAATTTGTCGTATGCGACAAATTGATTCAACTGTCAATTTGTCGTATGCGACAAATTGGTGCTACTGTCAATTTGTCGTATGCGACAATTTGGTTCAACTCTCAATTTGTCGTATGCGACAAATTGGTACTACTGTCAATTTGTCGTATGCGACAAATTGGTTCAACTGTCAATTTGTCGTATGCGACGAATTGGTAGTACTGTCAATTTGTCGTATGCGACAAATTGATTCAACTGTCAATTTGCCGTTTGCGACAAACTGGTACTACTGTCAATTTGTCGTATGCGACAAATTGGTTCAACTGTCAATTTGTCGTATGCGACAAATTGATTCAACTGTCAATTTGTCGTATGCGACAAATTGGTGCTACTGTCAATATGTCGTATGCGACAATTTGGTTCAACTCTCAATTTGTCGTATGCGACAAATTGGTACTACTGTCAATTTGTCGTATGCGACAAATTGGTTCAACTGTCAATTTGTCGTATGCGACAAATTGGTAGTACTGTCAATTTGTCGTATGCGACAAATTGATTCAACTGTCAATTTGCCGTTTGCGACAAACTGGTACTACTGTCAATTTGTCGTATGCGACAAATTGGTTCAACTGTCAATTTGTCGTATGCGACAAATTGGTACTACTGTCACTTTGTCGTATGCGACAAATTGGTTCAACTGTCAATTTGTCGTATGCGACAAATTGGTACTACTGTCAATTTGTCGTATGCGACAAATTGGTTCAACTGTCAATTTGTCGTATGCGACAAATTGGTACTACTGTCAATTTGTCGTATGCGACAAATTGGTTCAACTGTCAATTTGTCGTATGCGACAAATTGGTTCAACTGTCAATTTGTCGTAATTTGTCGTATGCGTCAAATTGATTCGACTGTCAATTTGTCGTATGCGACAAATTGATTCGACTGTCAATTTGTCGTATGCGACAAATTGGTTCAACTGTCAATTTGTCGTATGCGACAAATTGGTACTACTGTCAATTTGTCGTATGCGACAAATTGGTACTACTGTCAATTTGTCGTATGCGACAAATTGGTTCAACTGTCAATTTGTCGTATGCGACAAATTGGTAGTACTGTCAATTTGTCGTATGCGACAAATTGATTCAACTGTCAATTTGCCGTTTGCGACAAACTGGTACTACTGTCAATTTGTCGTATGCGACAAATTGGTTCAACTGTCAATTTGTCGTATGCGACAAATTGGTACTACTGTCACTTTGTCGTATGCGACAAATTGGTTCAACTGTCAATTTGTCGTATGCGACAAATTGGTACTACTGTCAATTTGTCGTATGCGACAAATTGGTTCAACTGTCAATTTGTCGTATGCGACAAATTGGTACTACTGTCAATTTGTCGTATGCGACAAATTGGTTCAACTGTCAATTTGTCGTATGCGACAAATTGATTCAACTGTTAATTTGTCGTATGCGACAAATTGGTTCAACTGTCAATTTGTCGTATGCGACAAATTGGTACTACTGTCAATTTGTCGTATGCGACAAATTGGTTCAACTGTCAATTTGTCGTATGCGACAAATTGGTAGTACTGTCAATTTGTCGTATGCGACAAATTGATTCAACTGTCAATTTGCCGTTTGCGACAAACTGGTACTATTGTCAATTTGTCGTATGCGACAAATTGGTTCAACTGTCAATTTGTCGTATGCGACAAATTGGTACTACTGTCACTTTGTCGTATGCGACAAATTGGTTCAACTGTCAATTTGTCGTATGCGACAAATTGGTACTACTGTCAATTTGTCGTATGCGACAAATTGGTTCAACTGTCAATTTGTCGTATGCGACAAATTGGTACTACTGTCAATTTGTCGTATGCGACAAATTGGTTCAACTGTCAATTTGTCGTATGCGACAAATTGATTCAACTGTCAATTTGTCGTATGCGACAAATTGGTTCAACTGTCAATTTGTCGTAATTTGTCGTATGCGACAAATTGATTCGACTGTCAATTTGTCGTATGCGACAAATTGATTCGACTGTCAATTTGTCGTATGCGACAAATTGGTTCAACTGTCAATTTGTCGTATGCGACAAATTGGTACTACTGTCAATTTGTCGTATGCGACAAATTGGTACTACTGTCAATTTGTCGTATGCGACAAATTGGTTCAACTGTCAATTTGTCGTATGCGACAAATTGGTAGTACTGTCAATTTGTCGTATGCGACAAATTGATTCAACTGTCAATTTGCCGTTTGCGACAAACTGGTACTACTGTCAATTTGTCGTATGCGACAAATTGGTTCAACTGTCAATTTGTCGTATGCGACAAATTGGTACTACTGTCACTTTGTCGTATGCGACAAATTGGTTCAACTGTCAATTTGTCGTTTGCGACAAATTGGTACTACTGTCAATTTGTCGTATGCGACAAATTGATTCAACTGTCAATTTGTCGTATGCGACAAATTGGTGCTACTGTCAATTTGTCGTATGCGACAATTTGGTTCAACTCTCAATTTGTCGTATGCGACAAATTGGTACTACTGTCAATTTGTCGTATGCGACAAATTGGTTCAACTGTCAATTTGTCGTATGCGACGAATTGGTAGTACTGTCAATTTGTCGTATGCGACAAATTGATTCAACTGTCAATTTGCCGTTTGCGACAAACTGGTACTACTGTCAATTTGTCGTATGCGACAAATTGGTTCAACTGTCAATTTGTCGTATGCGACAAATTGATTCAACTGTCAATTTGTCGTATGCGACAAATTGGTGCTACTGTCAATTTGTCGTATGCGACAATTTGGTTCAACTCTCAATTTGTCGTATGCGACAAATTGGTACTACTGTCAATTTGTCGTATGCGACAAATTGGTTCAACTGTCAATTTGTCGTATGCGACAAATTGGTAGTACTGTCAATTTGTCGTATGCGACAAATTGATTCAACTGTCAATTTGCCGTTTGCGACAAACTGGTACTACTGTCAATTTGTCGTATGCGACAAATTGGTTCAACTGTCAATTTGTCGTATGCGACAAATTGGTACTACTGTCACTTTGTCGTATGCGACAAATTGGTTCAACTGTCAATTTGTCGTATGCGACAAATTGGTACTACTGTCAATTTGTCGTATGCGACAAATTGGTTCAACTGTCAATTTGTCGTATGCGACAAATTGGTACTACTGTCAATTTGTCGTATGCGACAAATTGGTTCAACTGTCAATTTGTCGTATGCGACAAATTGGTTCAACTGTCAATTTGTCGTAATTTGTCGTATGCGTCAAATTGATTCGACTGTCAATTTGTCGTATGCGACAAATTGATTCGACTGTCAATTTGTCGTATGCGACAAATTGGTTCAACTGTCAATTTGTCGTATGCGACAAATTGGTACTACTGTCAATTTGTCGTATGCGACAAATTGGTACTACTGTCAATTTGTCGTATGCGACAAATTGGTTCAACTGTCAATTTGTCGTATGCGACAAATTGGTAGTACTGTCAATTTGTCGTATGCGACAAATTGATTCAACTGTCAATTTGCCGTTTGCGACAAACTGGTACTACTGTCAATTTGTCGTATGCGACAAATTGGTTCAACTGTCAATTTGTCGTATGCGACAAATTGGTACTACTGTCACTTTGTCGTATGCGACAAATTGGTTCAACTGTCAATTTGTCGTATGCGACAAATTGGTACTACTGTCAATTTGTCGTATGCGACAAATTGGTTCAACTGTCAATTTGTCGTATGCGACAAATTGGTACTACTGTCAATTTGTCGTATGCGACAAATTGGTTCAACTGTCAATTTGTCGTATGCGACAAATTGATTCAACTGTCAATTTGTCGTATGCGACAAATTGGTTCAACTGTCAATTTGTCGTATGCGACAAATTGGTACTACTGTCACTTTGTCGTATGCGACAAATTGGTTCAACTGTCAATTTGTCGTATGCGACAAATTGGTACTACTGTCAATTTGTCGTATGCGACAAATTGGTTCAACTGTCAATTTGTCGTATGCGACAAATTGGTACTACTGTCAATTTGTCGTATGCGACAAATTGGTTCAACTGTCAATTTGTCGTATGCGACAAATTGATTCAACTGTCAATTTGTCGTATGCGACAAATTGGTTCAACTGTCAATTTGTCGTAATTTGTCGTATGCGACAAATTGATTCGACTGTCAATTTGTCGTATGCGACAAATTGGTTCAACTGTCAATTTGTCGTCAGCGACAAATTGGTACTACTGTCAATTTGTCGTATGCGACAAATTGGTTCAACTGTCAATTTGTCGTATGCGACAAATTGATTCGACTGTCAATTTGTCGTATGCGACAAATTGGTTCAACTGTCAATTTGTCGTATGCGACAAATTGGTACTACTGTCAATTTGTCGTATGCGACAAATTGGTACTACTGTCAATTTGTCGTATGCGACAAATTGGTTCAACTGTCAATTTGTCGTATGCGACAAATTGGTTCAACTGTCAATTTATCGTATGCGACAAATTGATTCGACTGTCAATTTGTCGTATGCGACAAATTGGTTCAACTGTCAATTTGTCGTATGCGACAAATTGGTACTACTGTCAATTTGTCGTATGCGACAAATTGGTACTACTGTCAATTTGTCGTATGCGACAAATTGGTTCAACTGTCAATTTGTCGTATGCGACAAATTGGTTCAACTGTCAATTTGTCGTATGCGACAAATTGATTCGACTGTCAATTTGTCGTATGCGACAAACTGGTTCAACTGTCAATTTGTCGTATGCGACAAATTGGTACTACTGTCAATTTGTCGTATGCGACAAATTGGTACTACTGTCAATTTGTCGTATGCGACAAATTGGTTCAACTGTCAATTTGTCGTATGCGACAAATTGGTTCAACTGTCAATTTGTCGTATGCGACAAATTGATTCGACTGTCAATTTGTCGTATGCGACAAATTGGTACTACTGTCACTTTGTCGTATGCGACAAATTGGTTCAACTGTCAATTTGTCGTATGCGACAAATTGGTACTACTGTCAATTTGTCGTATGCGACAAATTGGTTCAACTGTCAATTTGTCGTATGCGACAAATTGGTACTACTGTCAATTTGTCGTATGCGACAAATTGGTTCAACTGTCAATTTGTCGTATGCGACAAATTGATTCAACTGTCAATTTGTCGTATGCGACAAATTGGTTCAACTGTCAATTTGTCGTAATTTGTCGTATGCGACAAATTGATTCGACTGTCAATTTGTCGTATGCGACAAATTGGTTCAACTGTCAATTTGTCGTATGCGACAAATTGGTACTACTGTCAATTTGTCGTATGCGACAAATTGGTACTACTGTCAATTTGTCGTATGCGACAAATTGGTTCAACTGTCAATTTGTCGTATGCGACAAATTGGTTCAACTGTCAATTTGTCGTATGCGACAAATTGATTCGACTGTCAATTTGTCGTATGCGACAAATTGGTTCAACTGTCAATTTGTCGTATGCGACAAATTGGTACTACTGTCAATTTGTCGTATGCGACAAATTGGTACTACTGTCAATTTGTCGTATGCGACAAATTGGTTCAACTGTCAATTTGTCGTATGCGACAAATTGGTTCAACTGTCAATTTGTCGTATGCGACAAATTGATTCGACTGTCAATTTGTCGTATGCGACAAATTGGTTCAACTGTCAATTTGTCGCATGCGACAAATTGGTACTACTGTCAATTTGTCGTATGCGACAAATTGGTACTACTGTCAATTTGTCGTATGCGACAAATTGGTTCAACTGTCAATTTGTCGTATGCGACAAATTGGTTCAACTGTCAATTTGTCGTATGCGACAAATTGGTTCAACTGTCAATTTGTCGTATGCGACAAATTGATTCGACTGTCAATTTGTCGTATGCGACAAATTGGTACTACTGTCAATTTGTCGTATGCGACAAATTGGTTCAACTGTCAATTTGTCGTATGCCACAAATTGATTCAACTGTCAATTTGTCGTATGCGACAAAGTGGTTCAACTGTCAATTTGTCGTAATTTGTCGTATGCGACAAATTGATTCAACTGCCAATTTGTCGTATGCGACAAATTGGTTAAACTGTCAATTTGTCGTATGCGACAAATTGATTCAACTGTCAATTTGTCGTATGCGACAAATTGGTGCTACTGTCAATTTGTCGTATGCGACAATTTGGTTCAACTCTCAATTTGTCGTATGCGACAAATTGGTACTACTGTCAATTTGTCGTATGCGACAAATTGGTTCAACTGTCAATTTGTCGTATGCGACAAATTGGTTCAACTGTCAATTTGTCGTATGCGACAAATTGGTTCAACTGTCAATTTGTCGTATGCGACAAATTGATTCGACTGTCAATTTGTCGTATGCGACAAATTGGTACTACTGTCAATTTGTCGTATGCGACAAATTGGTTCAACTGTCAATTTGTCGTATGCGACAAATTGGTACTACTGTCAATTTGTCGTATGCGACAAATTGATTCAACTGTCAATTTGTCGTATGCGACAAATTGGTGCTACTGTCAATTTGTCGTATGCGACAATTTGGTTCAACTCTCAATTTGTCGTATGCGACAAATTGGTACTACTGTCAATTTGTCGTATGCGACAAATTGGTTCAACTGTCAATTTGTCGTATGCGACGAATTGGTAGTACTGTCAATTTGTCGTATGCGACAAATTGATTCAACTGTCAATTTGCCGTTTGCGACAAACTGGTACTACTGTCAATTTGTCGTATGCGACAAATTGGTTCAACTGTCAATTTGTCGTATGCGACAAATTGATTCAACTGTCAATTTGTCGCATGCGACAAATTGGTGCTACTGTCAATTTGTCGTATGCGACAATTTGGTTCAACTCTCAATTTGTCGTATGCGACAAATTGGTACTACTGTCAATTTGTCGTATGCGACAAATTGGTTCAACTGTCAATTTGTCGTATGCGACAAATTGGTAGTACTGTCAATTTGTCGTATGCGACAAATTGATTCAACTGTCAATTTGCCGTTTGCGACAAACTGGTACTACTGTCAATTTGTCGTATGCGACAAATTGGTTCAACTGTCAATTTGTCGTATGCGACAAATTGGTACTACTGTCACTTTGTCGTATGCGACAAATTGGTTCAACTGTCAATTTGTCGTATGCGACAAATTGGTACTACTGTCAATTTGTCGTATGCGACAAATTGGTTCAACTGTCAATTTGTCGTATGCGACAAATTGGTACTACTGTCAATTTGTCGTATGCGACAAATTGGTTCAACTGTCAATTTGTCGTATGCGACAAATTGGTTCAACTGTCAATTTGTCGTAATTTGTCGTATGCGACAAATTGATTCGACTGTCAATTTGTCGTATGCGACAAATTGATTCGACTGTCAATTTGTCGTATGCGACAAATTGGTTCAACTGTCAATTTGTCGTATGCGACGAATTGGTAGTACTGTCAATTTGTCGTATGCGACAAATTGATTCAACTGTCAATTTGCCGTTTGCGACAAACTGGTACTACTGTCAATTTGTCGTATGCGACAAATTGGTTCAACTGTCAATTTGTCGTATGCGACAAATTGGTACTACTGTCACTTTGTCGTATGCGACAAATTGGTTCAACTGTCAATTTGTCGTATGCGACAAATTGGTACTACTGTCAATTTGTCGTATGCGACAAATTGGTACTACTGTCACTTTGTCGTATGCGACAAATTGGTTCAACTGTCAATTTGTCGTATGCGACAAATTGGTACTACTGTCAATTTGTCGTATGCGACAAATTGGTTCAACTGTCAATTTGTCGTATGCGACAAATTGGTACTACTGTCAATTTGTCGTATGCGACAAATTGGTTCAACTGTCAATTTGTCGTATGCGACAAATTGATTCAACTGTCAATTTGTCGTATGCGACAAATTGGTTCAACTGTCAATTTGTCGTATGCGACAAATTGGTACTACTGTCACTTTGTCGTATGCGACAAATTGGTTCAACTGTCAATTTGTCGTATGCGACAAATTGGTACTACTGTCAATTTGTCGTATGCGACAATTTGGTTCAACTCTCAATTTGTCGTATGCGACAAATTGGTACTACTGTCAATTTGTCGTATGCGACAAATTGGTTCAACTGTCAATTTGTCGTATGCGACGAATTGGTAGTACTGTCAATTTGTCGTATGCGACAAATTGATTCAACTGTCAATTTGCCGTTTGCGACAAACTGGTACTACTGTCAATTTGTCGTATGCGACAAATTGGTTCAACTGTCAATTTGTCGTATGCGACAAATTGATTCAACTGTCAATTTGTCGCATGCGACAAATTGGTGCTACTGTCAATTTGTCGTATGCGACAATTTGGTTCAACTCTCAATTTGTCGTATGCGACAAATTGGTACTACTGTCAATTTGTCGTATGCGACAAATTGGTTCAACTGTCAATTTGTCGTATGCGACGAATTGGTAGTACTGTCAATTTGTCGTATGCGACAAATTGATTCAACTGTCAATTTGCCGTTTGCGACAAACTGGTACTACTGTCAATTTGTCGTATGCGACAAATTGGTTCAACTGTCAATTTGTCGTATGCGACAAATTGATTCAACTGTCAATTTGTCGCATGCGACAAATTGGTGCTACTGTCAATTTGTCGTATGCGACAATTTGGTTCAACTCTCAATTTGTCGTATGCGACAAATTGGTACTACTGTCAATTTGTCGTATGCGACAAATTGGTTCAACTGTCAATTTGTCGTATGCGACAAATTGGTAGTACTGTCAATTTGTCGTATGCGACAAATTGATTCAACTGTCAATTTGCCGTTTGCGACAAACTGGTACTACTGTCAATTTGTCGTATGCGACAAATTGGTTCAACTGTCAATTTGTCGTATGCGACAAATTGGTACTACTGTCACTTTGTCGTATGCGACAAATTGGTTCAACTGTCAATTTGTCGTATGCGACAAATTGGTACTACTGTCAATTTGTCGTATGCGACAAATTGGTTCAACTGTCAATTTGTCGTATGCGATAAATTGGTACTACTGTCAATTTGTCGTATGCGACAAATTGGTTCAACTGTCAATTTGTCGTATGCGACAAATTGGTTCAACTGTCAATTTGTCGTAATTTGTCGTATGCGACAAATTGATTCGACTGTCAATTTGTCGTATGCGACAAATTGATTCGACTGTCAATTTGTCGTATGCGACAAATTGGTTCAACTGTCAATTTGTCGTATGCGACAAATTGGTACTACTGTCAATTTGTCGTATGCGACAAATTGGTACTACTGTCAATTTGTCGTATGCGACAAATTGGTTCAACTGTCAATTTGTCGTATGCGACAAATTGGTAGTACTGTCAATTTGTCGTATGCGACAAATTGATTCAACTGTCAATTTGCCGTTTGCGACAAACTGGTACTACTGTCAATTTGTCGTATGCGACAAATTGGTTCAACTGTCAATTTGTCGTATGCGACAAATTGGTACTACTGTCACTTTGTCGTATGCGACAAATTGGTTCAACTGTCAATTTGTCGTATGCGACAAATTGGTACTACTGTCAATTTGTCGTATGCGACAAATTGGTTCAACTGTCAATTTGTCGTATGCGACAAATTGGTACTACTGTCAATTTGTCGTATGCGACAAATTGGTTCAACTGTCAATTTGTCGTATGCGACAAATTGATTCAACTGTCAATTTGTCGTATGCGACAAATTGGTTCAACTGTCAATTTGTCGTATGCGACAAATTGGTACTACTGTCACTTTGTCGTATGCGACAAATTGGTTCAACTGTCAATTTGTCGTATGCGACAAATTGGTACTACTGTCAATTTGTCGTATGCGACAAATTGGTTCAACTGTCAATTTGTCGTATGCGACAAATTGGTACTACTGTCAATTTGTCGTATGCGACAAATTGGTTCAACTGTCAATTTGTCGTATGCGACAAATTGATTCAACTGTCAATTTGTCGTATGCGACAAATTGGTTCAACTGTCAATTTGTCGTAATTTGTCGTATGCGACAAATTGATTCGACTGTCAATTTGTCGTATGCGACAAATTGGTTCAACTGTCAATTTGTCGTCAGCGACAAATTGGTACTACTGTCAATTTGTCGTATGCGACAAATTGGTTCAACTGTCAATTTGTCGTATGCGACAAATTGATTCAACTGTCAATTTGTCGTATGCGACAAATTGGTTCAACTGTCAATTTGTCGTAATTTGTCGTATGCGACAAATTGATTCGACTGTCAATTTGTCGTATGCGACAAATTGGTTCAACTGTCAATTTGTCGTATGCGACAAATTGGTACTACTGTCAATTTGTCGTATGCGACAAATTGGTACTACTGTCAATTTGTCGTATGCGACAAATTGGTTCAACTGTCAATTTGTCGTATGCGACAAATTGGTTCAACTGTCAATTTGTCGTATGCGACAAATTGGTACTACTGTCAATTTGTCGTATGCGACAAATTGGTACTACTGTCAATTTGTCGTATGCGACAAATTGGTTCAACTGTCAATTTGTCGTATGCGACAAATTGGTTCAACTGTCAATTTGTCGTATGCGACAAATTGATTCGACTGTCAATTTGTCGTATGCGACAAACTGGTTCAACTGTCAATTTGTCGTATGCGACAAATTGGTACTACTGTCAATTTGTCGTATGCGACAAATTGGTACTACTGTCAATTTGTCGTATGCGACAAATTGGTTCAACTGTCATTTTGTCGTATGCGACAAATTGGTTCAACTGTCAATTTGTCGTATGCGACAAATTGGTTCAACTGTCAATTTGTCGTATGCGACAAATTGATTCGACTGTCAATTTGTCGTATGCGACAAATTGGTACTACTGTCACTTTGTCGTATGCGACAAATTGGTTCAACTGTCAATTTGTCGTATGCGACAAATTGGTACTACTGTCAATTTGTCGTATGCGACAAATTGGTTCAACTGTCAATTTGTCGTATGCGACAAATTGGTACTACTGTCAATTTGTCGTATGCGACAAATTGGTTCAACTGTCAATTTGTCGTATGCGACAAATTGATTCAACTGTCAATTTGTCGTATGCGACAAATTGGTTCAACTGTCAATTTGTCGTAATTTGTCGTATGCGACAAATTGATTCGACTGTCAATTTGTCGTATGCGACAAATTGGTTCAACTGTCAATTTGTCGTATGCGACAAATTGATTCGACTGTCAATTTGTCGTATGCGACAAATTGGTTCAACTGTCAATTTGTCGTATGCGACAAATTGGTACTACTGTCAATTTGTCGTATGCGACAAATTGGTACTACTGTCAATTTGTCGTATGCGACAAATTGGTTCAACTGTCAATTTGTCGTATGCGACAAATTGGTTCAACTGTCAATTTGTCGTATGCGACAAATTGATTCGACTGTCAATTTGTCGTATGCGACAAATTGGTTCAACTGTCAATTTGTCGTATGCGACAAATTGGTACTACTGTCAATTTGTCGTATGCGACAAATTGGTACTACTGTCAATTTGTCGTATGCGACAAATTGGTTCAACTGTCAATTTGTCGTATGCGACAAATTGGTTCAACTGTCAATTTGTCGTATGCGACAAATTGATTCGACTGTCAATTTGTCGTATGCGACAAATTGGTTCAACTGTCAATTTGTCGTATGCGACAAATTGGTACTACTGTCAATTTGTCGTATGCGACAAATTGGTACTACTGTCAATTTGTCGTATGCGACAAATTGGTTCAACTGTCAATTTGTCGTATGCGACAAATTGGTTCAACTGTCAATTTGTCGTATGCGACAAATTGGTTCAACTGTCAATTTGTCGTATGCGACAAATTGATTCGACTGTCAATTTGTCGTATGCGACAAATTGGTACTACTGTCAATTTGTCGTATGCGACAAATTGGTTCAACTGTCAATTTGTCGTATGCCACAAATTGATTCAACTGTCAATTTGTCGTATGCGACAAAGTGGTTCAACTGTCAATTTGTCGTAATTTGTCGTATGCGACAAATTGATTCAACTGCCAATTTGTCGTATGCGACAAATTGGTTTAACTGTCAATTTGTCGTATGCGACAAATTGATTCAACTGTCAATTTGTCGTATGCGACAAATTGGTGCTACTGTCAATTTGTCGTATGCGACAATTTGGTTCAACTCTCAATTTGTCGTATGCGACAAATTGGTACTACTGTCAATTTGTCGTATGCGACAAATTGGTTCAACTGTCAATTTGTCGTATGCGACAAATTGGTAGTACTGTCAATTTGTCGTATGCGACACATTGATTCAACTGTCAATTTGCCGTTTGCGACAAACTGGTACTACTGTCAATTTGTCGTATGCGACAAATTGGTTCAACTGTCAATTTGTCGTATGCGACAAATTGGTACTACTGTCAATTTGTCGTATGCGACAAATTGGTTCAACTGTCAATTTGTCGTATGCGACAAATTGGTAATACTGTCAATTTGTCGTATGCGACAAATTGGTTCAACTGTCAATTTGTCGTATGCGACAAATTGGTTCAACTGTCAATTTGTCGTATGCGACAAATTGGTTCAACTGTCAATTTGTCGTAATTTGTCGTATGCGACAAATTGATTCAACTGCCAATTTGTCGTATGCGACAAATTGGTTCAACTGTCAATTTGTCGTATGCGACAAATTGGTTCAACTGTCAATTTGTCGTAATTTGTCGTATGCGACAAATTGATTCAACTGCCAATTTGTCGTATGCGACAAATTGGTTCAACTGTCAATTTGTCGTATGCGACAAATTGGTATTTCTGTCAATTTGTCGTTTGCGACAAATTGGTACTACTATCAATTTGTCGTATGCGACAAATTGGTTCAACTGTCAATTTGTCGTATGCGACAAATTGATTCAATTGTCAATTTGTCGTATGCGACAAATTGGTTCAACTGTCAATTTGTCGTTTGCGACAAATTGGTACTACTGTCAATTTGTCGTATGCGACAAATTGGTTCAACTGTCAATTTGTCGTATGCGACAAATTGATTCAACTGTCAATTTATCGTATGCGACAAATTGATTCAACTGTCAATTTGTCGCATGCGACAAATTGGTTCAACTGTCAATTTGTCGTATGCGACAAATTGGTCCACTGTCAATTTGTCGTATACGACAAATTGGTTCAACTGTCAATTTGTCGTATGCGACAAATTGGTTCAACTGTCAATTTGTCGTATGCGACAAATTGGTAGTACTGTCAATTTGTCGTATGCGACAAATTGATTCAACTGTCAATTTGCCGTTTGCGACAAATTGGTAGTACTGTCAATTTGTCGTATGCGACAAATTGGTTCAACTGTCAATTTGTCGTATGCGACAAATTGGTAATACTGTCAATTTGTCGTATGCGACAAATTGGTTCAACTGTCAATTTGTCGTATGCGACAAATTGGTTCAACTGTCAATTTGTCGTATGCGACAAATTGGTTCAACTGTCAATTTGTCGTAATTTGTCGTATGCGACAAATTGATTCAACTGCCAATTTGTCGTATGCGACAAATTGGTTCAACTGTCAATTTGTCGTATGCGACAAATTGGTTCAACTGTCAATTTGTCGTAATTTGTCGTATGCGACAAATTGATTCAACTGCCAATTTGTCGTATGCGACAAATTGGTTCAACTGTCAATTTGTCGTATGCGACAAATTGGTATTTCTGTCAATTTGTCGTTTGCGACAAATTGGTACTACTATCAATTTGTCGTATGCGACAAATTGGTTCAACTGTCAATTTGTCGTATGCGACAAATTGATTCAATTGTCAATTTGTCGTATGCGACAAATTGGTTCAACTGTCAATTTGTCGTTTGCGACAAATTGGTACTACTGTCAATTTGTCGTATGCGACAAATTGGTTCAACTGTCAATTTGTCGTATGCGACAAATTGATTCAACTGTCAATTTATCGTATGCGACAAATTGATTCAACTGTCAATTTGTCGCATGCGACAAATTGGTTCAACTGTCAATTTGTCGTATGCGACAAATTGGTCCACTGTCAATTTGTCGTATACGACAAATTGGTTCAACTGTCAATTTGTCGTATGCGACAAATTGGTTCAACTGTCAATTTGTCGTATGCGACAAATTGGTAGTACTGTCAATTTGTCGTATGCGACAAATTGATTCAACTGTCAATTTGCCGTTTGCGACAAATTGGTACTACTGTCAATTTGTCGTATGCGACAAATTGGTTCAACTGTCAATTTGTCGTATGCGACAAATCGGTACTACTGTCAATTTGTCGTATGCGACAAATTGGTTCAACTGTCAATTTGTCGTATGCGACAAATTGGTTCAACTGTCAATTTGTCGTAATTTGTCGTATGCGACAAATTGATTCAACTGCCAATTTGTCGTATGCGACAAATTGGTTCAACTGTCAATTTGTCGTATGCGACAAAATGGTAGTACTGTCAATTTGTCGTTTGCGACAAATTGGTACTACTGTCAATTTGTCGTATGCGACAAATTAATTCAACTGTCAATTTGTCGTATGCGACAAATTGGTTCAACTGTCATTTTGTCGTATGCGACAAATTGGTTCAACTGTCAATTTGTCGTATGCGACAAATTGGTTCAACTGTCAATTTGTCGTATGCGACAAATCGGTTCAACTGTCAATTTGTCGTATGCGACAAATTGGTACTACTGTCACTTTGTCGTATGCGACAAATTGGTTCAACTGTCAATTTGTCGTATGCGACAAATTGGTACTACTGTCAATTTGTCGTATGCGACAAATTGGTTCAACTGTCAATTTGTCGTATGCGACAAATTGGTACTACTGTCAATTTGTCGTATGCGACAAATTGGTTCAACTGTCAATTTGTCGTATGCGACAAATTGATTCAACTGTCAATTTGTCGTATGCGACAAATTGGTTCAACTGTCAATTTGTCGTAATTTGTCGTATGCGACAAATTGATTCGACTGTCAATTTGTCGTATGCGACAAATTGGTTCAACTGTCAATTTGTCGTATGCGACAAATTGATTCGACTGTCAATTTGTCGTATGCGACAAATTGGTTCAACTGTCAATTTGTCGTATGCGACAAATTGGTACTACTGTCAATTTGTCGTATGCGACAAATTGGTACTACTGTCAATTTGTCGTATGCGACAAATTGGTTCAACTGTCAATTTGTCGTATGCGACAAATTGGTTCAACTGTCAATTTGTCGTATGCGACAAATTGATTCGACTGTCAATTTGTCGTATGCGACAAATTGGTTCAACTGTCAATTTGTCGTATGCGACAAATTGGTACTACTGTCAATTTGTCGTATGCGACAAATTGGTACTACTGTCAATTTGTCGTATGCGACAAATTGGTTCAACTGTCAATTTGTCGTATGCGACAAATTGGTTCAACTGTCAATTTGTCGTATGCGACAAATTGATTCGACTGTCAATTTGTCGTATGCGACAAATTGGTTCAACTGTCAATTTGTCGTATGCGACAAATTGGTACTACTGTCAATTTGTCGTATGCGACAAATTGGTTCAACTGTCAATTTGTCGTAATTTGTCGTATGCGACAAATTGATTCAACTGCCAATTTGTCGTATGCGACAAATTGGTTCAACTGTCAATTTGTCGTATGCGACAAAATGGTAGTACTGTCAATTTGTCGTTTGCGACAAATTGGTACTACTGTCAATTTGTCGTATGCGACAAATTAATTCAACTGTCAATTTGTCGTATGCGACAAATTGGTTCAACTGTCATTTTGTCGTATGCGACAAATTGGTTCAACTGTCAATTTGTCGTATGCGACAAATTGGTTCAACTGTCAATTTGTCGTATGCGACAAATTGGTTCAACTGTCAATTTGTCGTATGCGACAAATTGGTACCACTGTCACTTTGTCGTATGCGACAAATTGGTTCAACTGTCAATTTGTCGTATGCGACAAATTGGTACTACTGTCAATTTGTCGTATGCGACAAATTGGTTCAACTGTCAATTTGTCGTATGCGACAAATTGGTACTACTGTCAATTTGTCGTATGCGACAAATTGGTTCAACTGTCAATTTGTCGTATGCGACAAATTGATTCAACTGTCAATTTGTCGTATGCGACAAATTGGTTCAACTGTCAATTTGTCGTATGCGACAAATTGGTTCAACTGTCAATTTGTCGTATGCGACAAATTGATTCGACTGTCAATTTGTCGTATGCGACAAATTGGTTCAACTGTCAATTTGTCGTATGCGACAAATTGGTACTACTGTCAATTTGTCGTATGCGACAAATTGGTACTACTGTCAATTTGTCGTATGCGACAAATTGGTTCAACTGTCAATTTGTCGTATGCGACAAATTGGTTCAACTGTCAATTTGTCGTATGCGACAAATTGATTCGACTGTCAATTTGTCGTATGCGACAAATTGGTTCAACTGTCAATTTGTCGTATGCGACAAATTGGTACTACTGTCAATTTGTCGTATGCGACAAATTGGTACTACTGTCAATTTGTCGTATGCGACAAATTGGTTCAACTGTCAATTTGTCGTATGCGACAAATTGGTTCAACTGTCAATTTGTCGTATGCGACAAATTGATTCGACTGTCAATTTGTCGTATGCGACAAATTGGTTCAACTGTCAATTTGTCGTATGCGACAAATTGGTACTACTGTCAATTTGTCGTATGCGACAAATTGGTACTACTGTCAATTTGTCGTATGCGACAAATTGGTTCAACTGTCAATTTGTCGTATGCGACAAATTGGTTCAACTGTCAATTTGTCGTATGCGACAAATTGGTTCAACTGTCAATTTGTCGTATGCGACAAATTGATTCGACTGTCAATTTGTCGTATGCGACAAATTGGTACTACTGTCAATTTGTCGTATGCGACAAATTGGTTCAACTGTCAATTTGTCGTATGCCACAAATTGATTCAACTGTCAATTTGTCGTATGCGACAAAGTGGTTCAACTGTCAATTTGTCGTAATTTGTCGTATGCGACAAATTGATTCAACTGCCAATTTGTCGTATGCGACAAATTGGTTTAACTGTCAATTTGTCGTATGCGACAAATTGATTCAACTGTCAATTTGTCGTATGCGACAAATTGGTGCTACTGTCAATTTGTCGTATGCGACAATTTGGTTCAACTCTCAATTTGTCGTATGCGACAAATTGGTACTACTGTCAATTTGTCGTATGCGACAAATTGGTTCAACTGTCAATTTGTCGTATGCGACAAATTGGTAGTACTGTCAATTTGTCGTATGCGACAAATTGATTCAACTGTCAATTTGCCGTTTGCGACAAACTGGTACTACTGTCAATTTGTCGTATGCGACAAATTGGTTCAACTGTCAATTTGTCGTATGCGACAAATTGGTACTACTGTCAATTTGTCGTATGCGACAAATTGGTTCAACTGTCAATTTGTCGTATGCGACAAATTGGTAATACTGTCAATTTGTCGTATGCGACAAATTGGTTCAACTGTCAATTTGTCGTATGCGACAAATTGGTTCAACTGTCAATTTGTCGTATGCGACAAATTGGTTCAACTGTCAATTTGTCGTAATTTGTCGTATGCGACAAATTGATTCAACTGCCAATTTGTCGTATGCGACAAATTGGTTCAACTGTCAATTTGTCGTATGCGACAAATTGGTTCAACTGTCAATTTGTCGTAATTTGTCGTATGCGACAAATTGATTCAACTGCCAATTTGTCGTATGCGACAAATTGGTTCAACTGTCAATTTGTCGTATGCGACAAATTGGTATTTCTGTCAATTTGTCGTTTGCGACAAATTGGTACTACTATCAATTTGTCGTATGCGACAAATTGGTTCAACTGTCAATTTGTCGTATGCGACAAATTGATTCAATTGTCAATTTGTCGTATGCGACAAATTGGTTCAACTGTCAATTTGTCGTTTGCGACAAATTGGTACTACTGTCAATTTGTCGTATGCGACAAATTGGTTCAACTGTCAATTTGTCGTATGCGACAAATTGGTTCAACTGTCAATTTGTCGTATGCGACAAATTGGTTCAACTGTCAATTTGTCGTATGCGACAAATTGGTTCAACTGTCAATTTGTCGTAATTTGTCGTATGCGACAAATTGATTCAACTGCCAATTTGTCGTATGCGACAAATTGGTTCAACTGTCAATTTGTCGTATGCGACAAATTGGTTCAACTGTCAATTTGTCGTAATTTGTCGTATGCGACAAATTGATTCAACTGCCAATTTGTCGTATGCGACAAATTGGTTCAACTGTCAATTTGTCGTATGCGACAAATTGGTATTTCTGTCAATTTGTCGTTTGCGACAAATTGGTACTACTATCAATTTGTCGTATGCGACAAATTGGTTCAACTGTCAATTTGTCGTATGCGACAAATTGATTCAATTGTCAATTTGTCGTATGCGACAAATTGGTTCAACTGTCAATTTGTCGTTTGCGACAAATTGGTACTACTGTCAATTTGTCGTATGCGACAAATTGGTTCAACTGTCAATTTGTCGTATGCGACAAATTGATTCAACTGTCAATTTATCGTATGCGACAAATTGATTCAACTGTCAATTTGTCGCATGCGACAAATTGGTTCAACTGTCAATTTGTCGTATGCGACAAATTGGTCCACTGTCAATTTGTCGTATACGACAAATTGGTTCAACTGTCAATTTGTCGTATGCGACAAATTGGTTCAACTGTCAATTTGTCGTATGCGACAAATTGGTAGTACTGTCAATTTGTCGTATGCGACAAATTGATTCAACTGTCAATTTGCCGTTTGCGACAAATTGGTACTACTGTCAATTTGTCGTATGCGACAAATTGGTTCAACTGTCAATTTGTCGTATGCGACAAATCGGTACTACTGTCAATTTGTCGTATGCGACAAATTGGTTCAACTGTCTATTTGTCGTATGCGACAAATTGGTTCAACTGTCAATTTGTCGTAATTTGTCGTATGCGACAAATTGATTCAACTGCCAATTTGTCGTATGCGACAAATTGGTTCAACTGTCAATTTGTCGTATGCGACAAAATGGTAGTACTGTCAATTTGTCGTTTGCGACAAATTGGTACTACTGTCAATTTGTCGTATGCGACAAATTAATTCAACTGTCAATTTGTCGTATGCGACAAATTGATTCAACTGTCAATTTGTCGTATGCGACAAATTGGTTCAACTGTCAATTTGTCGTATGCGACAAATTGGTACTACTGTCAATTTGTCGTATGCGACAAATTGGTTCAACTGTCAATTTGTCGTATGCGACAAATTGGTTCAACTGTCAATTTGTCGTATGCGACAAATTGGTTCAACTGTCAATTTGTCGTATGCGACAAATTGGTAATACTGTCAATTTGTCGTATGCGACAAATTGGTTCAACTGTCAATTTGTCGTATGCGACAAATTGGTTCAACTGTCAATTTGTCGTATGCGACAAATTGGTTCAACTGTCAATTTGTCGTATGCGACAAATTGGTACTACTGTCAATTTGTCGTATGCGACAAATTGGTACTACTGTCAATTTGTCGTATGCGACAAATTGGTTCAACTGTCAATTTGTCGTATGCGACAAATTGGTTCAACTGTCAATTTGTCGTATGCCACAAATTGATTCAACTGTCAATTTGTCGTATGCGACAAAGTGGTTCAACTGTCAATTTGTCGTAATTTGTCGTATGCGACAAATTGATTCAACTGCCAATTTGTCGTATGCGACAAATTGGTTTAACTGTCAATTTGTCGTATGCGACAAATTGATTCAACTGTCAATTTGTCGTATGCGACAAATTGGTGCTACTGTCAATTTGTCGTATGCGACAATTTGGTTCAACTCTCAATTTGTCGTATGCGACAAATTGGTACTACTGTCAATTTGTCGTATGCGACAAATTGGTTCAACTGTCAATTTGTCGTATGCGACAAATTGGTAGTACTGTCAATTTGTCGTATGCGACAAATTGATTCAACTGTCAATTTGCCGTTTGCGACAAACTGGTACTACTGTCAATTTGTCGTATGCGACAAATTGGTTCAACTGTCAATTTGTCGTATGCGACAAATTGGTACTACTGTCAATTTGTCGTATGCGACAAATTGGTTCAACTGTCAATTTGTCGTATGCGACAAATTGGTAATACTGTCAATTTGTCGTATGCGACAAATTGGTTCAACTGTCAATTTGTCGTATGCGACAAATTGGTTCAACTGTCAATTTGTCGTATGCGACAAATTGGTTCAACTGTCAATTTGTCGTAATTTGTCGTATGCGACAAATTGATTCAACTGCCAATTTGTCGTATGCGACAAATTGGTTCAACTGTCAATTTGTCGTATGCGACAAATTGGTTCAACTGTCAATTTGTCGTAATTTGTCGTATGCGACAAATTGATTCAACTGCCAATTTGTCGTATGCGACAAATTGGTTCAACTGTCAATTTGTCGTATGCGACAAATTGGTATTTCTGTCAATTTGTCGTTTGCGACAAATTGGTACTACTATCAATTTGTCGTATGCGACAAATTGGTTCAACTGTCAATTTGTCGTATGCGACAAATTGATTCAATTGTCAATTTGTCGTATGCGACAAATTGGTTCAACTGTCAATTTGTCGTTTGCGACAAATTGGTACTACTGTCAATTTGTCGTATGCGACCAATTGGTTCAACTGTCAATTTGTCGTATGCGACAAATTGATTCAACTGTCAATTTATCGTATGCGACAAATTGATTCAACTGTCAATTTGTCGCATGCGACAAATTGGTTCAACTGTCAATTTGTCGTATGCGACAAATTGGTCCACTGTCAATTTGTCGTATACGACAAATTGGTTCAACTGTCAATTTGTCGTATGCGACAAATTGGTTCAACTGTCAATTTGTCGTATGCGACAAATTGGTAGTACTGTCAATTTGTCGTATGCGACAAATTGATTCAACTGTCAATTTGCCGTTTGCGACAAATTGGTACTACTGTCAATTTGTCGTATGCGACAAATTGGTTCAACTGTCAATTTGTCGTATGCGACAAATCGGTACTACTGTCAATTTGTCGTATGCGACAAATTGGTTCAACTGTCTATTTGTCGTATGCGACAAATTGGTTCAACTGTCAATTTGTCGTAATTTGTCGTATGCGACAAATTGATTCAACTGCCAATTTGTCGTATGCGACAAATTGGTTCAACTGTCAATTTGTCGTATGCGACAAAATGGTAGTACTGTCAATTTGTCGTTTGCGACAAATTGGTACTACTGTCAATTTGTCGTATGCGACAAATTAATTCAACTGTCAATTTGTCGTATGCGACAAATTGATTCAACTGTCAATTTGTCGTATGCGACAAATTGGTTCAACTGTCAATTTGTCGTATGCGACAAATTGGTACTACTGTCAATTTGTCGTATGCGACAAATTGGTTCAACTGTCAATTTGTCGTATGCGACAAATTGGTTCAACTGTCAATTTGTCGTATGCGACAAATTGGTTCAACTGTCAATTTGTCGTATGCGACAAATTGGTAATACTGTCAATTTGTCGTATGCGACAAATTGGTTCAACTGTCAATTTGTCGTATGCGACAAATTGGTTCAACTGTCAATTTGTCGTATGCGACAAATTGGTTCAACTGTCAATTTGTCGTATGCGACAAATTGGTACTACTGTCAATTTGTCGTATGCGACAAATTGGTACTACTGTCAATTTGTCGTATGCGACAAATTGGTTCAACTGTCAATTTGTCGTATGCGACAAATTGGTTCAACTGTCAATTTGTCGTATGCGACAAATTGGTTCAACTGTCAATTTGTCGTATGCGACAAATTGATTCGACTGTCAATTTGTCGTATGCGACAAATTGGTACTACTGTCAATTTGTCGTATGCGACAAATTGGTTCAACTGTCAATTTGTCGTATGCCACAAATTGATTCAACTGTCAATTTGTCGTATGCGACAAAGTGGTTCAACTGTCAATTTGTCGTAATTTGTCGTATGCGACAAATTGATTCAACTGCCAATTTGTCGTATGCGACAAATTGGTTTAACTGTCAATTTGTCGTATGCGACAAATTGATTCAACTGTCAATTTGTCGTATGCGACAAATTGGTGCTACTGTCAATTTGTCGTATGCGACAATTTGGTTCAACTCTCAATTTGTCGTATGCGACAAATTGGTACTACTGTCAATTTGTCGTATGCGACAAATTGGTTCAACTGTCAATTTGTCGTATGCGACAAATTGGTAGTACTGTCAATTTGTCGTATGCGACAAATTGATTCAACTGTCAATTTGCCGTTTGCGACAAACTGGTACTACTGTCAATTTGTCGTATGCGACAAATTGGTTCAACTGTCAATTTGTCGTATGCGACAAATTGGTACTACTGTCAATTTGTCGTATGCGACAAATTGGTTCAACTGTCAATTTGTCGTATGCGACAAATTGGTTTAACTGTCAATTTGTCGTATGCGACAAATTGATTCAACTGTCAATTTGTCGTATGCGACAAATTGGTGCTACTGTCAATTTGTCGTATGCGACAATTTGGTTCAACTCTCAATTTGTCGTATGCGACAAATTGGTACTACTGTCAATTTGTCGTATGCGACAAATTGGTTCAACTGTCAATTTGTCGTATGCGACAAATTGGTAGTACTGTCAATTTGTCGTATGCGACAAATTGATTCAACTGTCAATTTGCCGTTTGCGACAAACTGGTACTACTGTCAATTTGTCGTATGCGACAAATTGGTTCAACTGTCAATTTGTCGTATGCGACAAATTGGTACTACTGTCAATTTGTCGTATGCGACAAATTGGTTCAACTGTCAATTTGTCGTATGCGACAAATTGGTAATACTGTCAATTTGTCGTATGCGACAAATTGGTTCAACTGTCAATTTGTCGTATGCGACAAATTGGTTCAACTGTCAATTTGTCGTATGCGACAAATTGGTTCAACTGTCAATTTGTCGTAATTTGTCGTATGCGACAAATTGATTCAACTGCCAATTTGTCGTATGCGACAAATTGGTTCAACTGTCAATTTGTCGTATGCGACAAATTGGTTCAACTGTCAATTTGTCGTAATTTGTCGTATGCGACAAATTGATTCAACTGCCAATTTGTCGTATGCGACAAATTGGTTCAACTGTCAATTTGTCGTATGCGACAAATTGGTATTTCTGTCAATTTGTCGTGTGCGACAAATTGGTACTACTGTCAATTTGTCGTATGCGACAAATTGGTTCAACTGTCAATTTGTCGTATGCGACAAATTGATTCAATTGTCAATTTGTCGTATGCGACAAATTGGTTCAACTGTCAATTTGTCGTTTGCGACAAATTGGTACTAATGTCAATTTGTCGTATGCGACAAATTGGTTCAACTGTCAATTTGTCGTATGCGACAAATTGATTCAACTGTCAATTTATCGTATGCGACAAATTGATTCAACTGTCAATTTGTCGCATGCGACAAATTGGTTCAACTGTCAATTTGTCGTATGCGACAAATTGGTCCACTGTCAATTTGTCGTATACGACAAATTGGTTCAACTGTCAATTTGTCGTATGCGACAAATTGGTTCAACTGTCAATTTGTCGTATGCGACAAATTGGTAGTACTGTCAATTTGTCGTATGCGACAAATTGATTCAACTGTCAATTTGCCGTTTGCGACAAATTGGTACTACTGTCAATTTGTCGTATGCGACAAATTGGTTCAACTGTCAATTTGTCGTATGCGACAAATCGGTACTACTGTCAATTTGTCGTATGCGACAAATTGGTTCAACTGTCAATTTGTCGTATGCGACAAATTGGTTCAACTGTCAATTTGTCGTAATTTGTCGTATGCGACAAATTGATTCAACTGCCAATTTGTCGTATGCGACAAATTGGTTCAACTGTCAATTTGTCGTATGCGACAAAATGGTAGTACTGTCAATTTGTCGTTTGCGACAAATTGGTACTACTGTCAATTTGTCGTATGCGACAAATTAATTCAACTGTCAATTTGTCGTATGCGACAAATTGATTCAACTGTCAATTTGTCGTATGCGACAAATCGGTACTACTGTCAATTTGTCGTATACGACAAATTGGTTCAACTGTCAATTTGTCGCATGCGACAAATTGGTTCAACTGTCAATTTGTCGTATGCGACAAATTGGTACCACTGTCAATTTGTCGTATACGACAAATTGGTTCAACTGTCAATTTGTCGTATGCGACAAATTGGTTCAACTGTCAATTTGTCGTATGCGACAAATTGGTAGTACTGTCAATTTGTCGTATGCGACAAATTGATTCAACTGTCAATTTGCCGTTTGCGACAAATTGGTACTACTGTCAATTTGTCGTATGCGACAAATTGGTTCAACTGTCAATTTGTCGTATGCGACAAATTGGTACTACTGTCTATTTGTCGTATGCGACAAATTGGTTCAACTGTCAATTTGTCGTATGCGACAAATTGGTTCAACTGTCAATTTGTCGTAATTTGTCGTATGCGACAAATTGGTTCAACTGTCAATTTGTCGTATGCGACAAAATGGTAGTACTGTCAATTTGTCGTTTGCGACAAATTGGTACTACTGTCAATTTGTCGTATGCGACAAATTGGTTCAACTGTCAATTTGTCGTATGCGACAAATTGGTACTACTGTCAATTTGTCGTATGCGACAAATTGATTCAACTGTCAATTTGCCGTTTGCGACAAATTGGTACTACTGTCAATTTGTCGTATGCGACAAATTGGTTCAACTGTCAATTTGTCGTATGCGACAAATTGGTACTACTGTCAATTTGTCGTATGCGACAAATTGGTTCAACTCTCAATTTGTCGTATGCGACAAATTGGTTCAACTGTCAATTTGTCGTAATTTGTCGTATGCGACAAATTGATTCAACTGCCAATTTGTCGTATGCGACAAATTGGTTCAACTGTCAATTTGTCGTATGCGACAAATTGGTACTACTGTCTATTTGTCGTATGCGACAAATTGGTTCAACTGTCAATTTGTCGTATGCGACAAATTGGTTCAACTGTCAATTTGTCGTAATTTGTCGTATGCGACAAATTGGTTCAACTGTCAATTTGTCGTATGCGACAAAATGGTAGTACTGTCAATTTGTCGTTTGCGACAAATTGGTACTACTGTCAATTTGTCGTATGCGACAAATTGGTTCAACTGTCAATTTGTCGTATGCGACAAATTGGTACTACTGTCAATTTGTCGTATGCGACAAATTGATTCAACTGTCAATTTGCCGTTTGCGACAAATTGGTACTACTGTCAATTTGTCGTATGCGACAAATTGGTTCAACTGTCAATTTGTCGTATGCGACAAATTGGTACTACTGTCAATTTGTCGTATGCGACAAATTGGTTCAACTGTCAATTTGTCGTATGCGACAAATTGGTTCAACTGTCAATTTGTCGTAATTTGTCGTATGCGACAAATTGATTCAACTGCCAATTTGTCGTATGCGACAAATTGGTTCAACTGTCAATTTGTCGTATGCGACAAAATGGTAGTACTGTCAATTTGTCGTTTGCGACAAATTGGTACTACTGTCAATTTGTCGTATGCGACAAATTAATTCAACTGTCAATTTGTCGTATGCGACAAATTGATTCAACTGTCAATTTGTCGTATGCGACAAATCGGTACTACTGTCAATTTATCGTATGCGACAAATTGATTCAACTGTCAATTTGTCGCATGCGACAAATTGGTTCAACTGTCAATTTGTCGTATGCGACAAATTGGTCCACTGTCAATTTGTCGTATACGACAAATTGGTTCAACTGTCAATTTGTCGTATGCGACAAATTGGTTCAACTGTCAATTTGTCGTATGCGACAAATTGGTAGTACTGTCAATTTGTCGTATGCGACAAATTGATTCAACTGTCAATTTGCCGTTTGCGACAAATTGGTACTACTGTCAATTTGTCGTATGCGACAAATTGGTTCAACTGTCAATTTGTCGTATGCGACAAATCGGTACTACTGTCAATTTGTCGTATGCGACAAATTGGTTCAACTGTCAATTTGTCGTATGCGACAAATTGGTTCAACTGTCAATTTGTCGTAATTTGTCGTATGCGACAAATTGATTCAACTGCCAATTTGTCGTATGCGACAAATTGGTTCAACTGTCAATTTGTCGTATGCGACAAAATGGTAGTACTGTCAATTTGTCGTTTGCGACAAATTGGTACTACTGTCAATTTGTCGTATGCGACAAATTAATTCAACTGTCAATTTGTCGTATGCGACAAATTGATTCAACTGTCAATTTGTCGTATGCGACAAATCGGTACTACTGTCAATTTGTCGTATACGACAAATTGGTTCAACTGTCAATTTGTCGCATGCGACAAATTGGTTCAACTGTCAATTTGTCGTATGCGACAAATTGGTACCACTGTCAATTTGTCGTATACGACAAATTGGTTCAACTGTCAATT